>CM056200.1:10014697-10489697 GCA_029692085.1 Gymnothorax javanicus
GGAAGGGAATTTGGGAAGGTTTAAAGGGGTTAAAAGGGGTAAGGGTTTGGGGGAAAAAGGTTAGAATTAGGGACAGGTTAAGGTTAGGGTAAGGGTTTGGGGGATAGAAAGGTTAGGTTAGGGATAAGGGTTTAAAGGTTAGAATTAGGGTAAGGGTTGGGGGATAAGGTTAGGAATTAGGGATAGGGTGAAGGTAGGGTAAGGGTTGGGGGTAAGGTTAGGAATTAGGGAAAGGTGAAAAGTAGGGGCAAGGGTTAGTAAGGTTAGAATTAGGGATAGGTTAAGGTTAGTAAGGGTAAGGGTTTGCATTAGAATTAGGGATAGGTTAAGGTTAGGGTAAGGGTTTGGGGTAAGGCTAGAATTAGGGATAGGTTAAGGTTAGGGTAAGGGTTTGGGTAAGGTTAGAATTTAGGATGGGTTAAGGTTAGGGTAAGGGCTTGGGGTAAGGTTAGAATTAGGGACAGGTTTGTCCGGGGTTAGGGCGGTTTAAGTAAGGTTAGAATTAGGGACAGGTTAAGGTTAGGCAAGGGCTTGGGGGGTAAGGTTAGAATTAGGGATTGCTGCTGTTAGTAAGGGTTTGGGATAAGGTAGAATTAGGGATAGGTTAAGGTTAGGGTATGGGTTTGGGGTAAGGTTAGAATTAGGGAAAGGTTAAGGTTAGGGGCGGGGTTAGGGTAAGGTTAGAATTAGGAAAGGTTAAGGTTAGGGTAAGGGTAGGAAACTTGGGATAGGTTGGGGTTAGGTTAGGGTTAGGTTAGGGGTAGAATTAGGGATAGGTTAAGATTAGGGTAAGGGTTGGGGTTAAGGTTAGAATTAGGGACAGGCAAGATTAGGTAAGGGGCAAGGGTAAGGGGGGGTTAAGGTTAGGAAGGGACAGGTTAAGGTTAGGTAAGGGGACAGGTTGAGGTTAGGTAAGGGTGGGGGTTAAGGTTAGGGGAAGGGTTGGTAGGGTAAGGGTTTAAGGTTAGAATTAGGGATGGGTTGAGGTTAGGGTAAGGGTTTGGGTAAGGTTAGAATTAGGGATAGGTTAAGGTTAGGGTAAGGGTTTGGGGTAAGGTTAGAATTAGGTATAGCTTAAGGTTAGGGTAAGGGTTAGGAGTAAGGTTAGAATTAGGGATAGGTTAAGGTTAGGGTAAGGGTTTGGGGTAAGGTTAGAATTAGGGATAGGTTAAGGTTAGGGTAAGGGTTTGGGGGTAAGGTTAGAATTAGGGGTTAAGGTTAGGGTTAGGGTTTGGGGTAAGGTTAGGGTTGGGGACAGGTTAAGGGTTAGGGTAAGGGTTTGGGTAAGGTTAGAATTAGGGATAGGTTAAGGTTCCGGTAAGGGTTTGGGGTAAGGTTAGAATTAGGGTTAGGTTAAGGTTAGGGTAAGGGTTAGGGGTAAGGTTAGAATGAGGGATAGGTTAAGGTTAGGGTAAGGGTTTGGGGTAAGGTTAGAATTAGGGATAGGTTAAGGTTAGGGTAAGGGTTTGGGTTAAGGTTAGAATTAGGGATAGGTTAAGGTCAGGGTAAGGGTTTGGGTAAGGTTCGAATTAGGGATTGGCTAAGGTTAGGGTAAGGGTTTGGGGTAAGGTTAGAATTAGGGATAGGTTAAGGTTAGGGTAACGGTTTGGGGTAAGGTTAGAATCAGGGATAGGTTAAGGTTAGGGTAAGGGTTAGGGGTAAGGTTAGAATTAGGGATAGGTTAAGGTTAGGGTAAGGGTTTGGGTAAGGTTCGAATTAGGGATTGGCTAAGGTTAGGGTAAGGGTTTGGGTTAAGGTTAGAATTAGGGATAGGTTAAGGTCAGGGTAAGGGTTTGGGTAAGGTTCGAATTAGGGATTGGCTAAGGTTAGGGTAAGGGTTTGGGGTAAGGTTAGAATTAGGGATAGGTTGAGGTTAGGGTAAGGGTTTGGGGTAAGGTTAGAATTAGGGATAGGTTAAGGTTAGGGTAAGGGTTTGGGGTAAGGTTAGAATTAGGGATAGGTTAAGGCTAGGGTAAGGGTTTCGGGTAAGGTTAGAATCAGGGATAGGTTAAGGTTTGGGTAAGAGTTTGGGGCACGGTTAGAATTACGGATAGGTTAAGGCTAGGGTAAGGGTTTGGGGTAAGGTTAGAATTAGGGATAGGTTAAGGTTAGGGTAAGGGTTTGGGGTAAGGTTAGAATCAGGGATAGGTTAAGGTTAGGGCAAGGGTTAGGGGTAAGGTTAGAATTAGGGAAAGGTTAAGGTTAGGGTAAGGGTTTGGGTAAGGTTCGAATTAGGGATTGGCTAAGGTTAGGGTAAGGGTTTGGGGTAAGGTTAGAATTAGGGATAGGTTAAGGTTAGGGTAAGGGTTTGGGGTAAGGTTAGAATTAGGTATAGCTTAAGGTTAGGGTAAGGGTTAGGAGTAAGGTTAGAATTAGGGATAGGTTAAGGTTAGGGTAAGGGGTTTGGGGTAAGGTTAGAATTAGGGATAGGTTAAGGTTAGGGTAAGGGTTTGGGGTAAGGTTAGAATTAGGGATAGGTTAAGGTTAGGGTAAGGGTTTGGGGTAAGGTTTGAATTAGGGATAGGTTAAGGTTAGGGTAAGGGTTTGGGTAAGGTTAGAATTAGGGATAGGTTAAGGGGTAAGGGTTTGGGGTAAGGTTAGAATTAGGGATAGGTTAAGGTTAGGGTAAGGGTTTGGGTAAAGTTAGAATTAGGGATAGGGATAAGGTTAGGGTAAGGGTTTGGGTTAGGGGTTTTAGGGACAGGTTAAAGGTTAGGGTAAGGGTTTGGGGTAAGGTTAGAATTAGGGAAAGGTTAAGGTTAGGGTAAGGGTTTAGGGGTAAGGTTAGAATTAGGGATAGGTTAAGGTTAGGGTAAGGGTAGAATTTGGGATAGGTTAAGGTTAGGGTAAGGGTTTGGATAAGGTTAGAATTAGGGATAGGTTAAGATTAGGGTAAGGGTTTGGGTAAGGTTAGAATAAGGGATAGGTTAAGGTTAGGGTAAGGGTTTGGGGTAAGGTTAGAATTACGGGATAGGTTAAGGTTAGGGTAAGGGTTTGGGGTAAGGTTAGAATTAGGGATAGGTTAAGGTTCAGGGTAAGGGTTTGGGGGTAAGGTTAGAATTAGGGATTGGTTAAGGTTAGGGTAAAGGGTTGGGGGGGTTAGAATTAGGGAGGTTAAGGTTCCGGGTAAGGGTTTGGGATAGAATCAGGGATAGGTTAAGGTTAGGGGTTTGGGGTAAAGGTTAGAATTAGGGATAGGTTAAGGTTAGGGTAAGGTTTGGCTAAGGTTAGGTTAAGAATTAGGGATTAAGGTTAGAGGTTAGGTTAAGGTTAGGGTTTGGGTTAAGGTTAGAATTAGGGATAGGTTAAGGTTTGGGTAAGGGGTTTGGGGTAAGGTTAGAATTAGGGATAGGTTAAGGTTAAGGGTTTGGGTGGGGGAATTAGGGATAGGTTTTAAAGGGTTTTGGGTAGGGTTAGGTTAAGGTTAGTTATGGGGTTTGGGGTTAGAATTAGGGTTAGGTTAAGGTTAGGGCAAGGGTTTGGGTAAGGTTAGAATTGGGATGGGTTAAGGTTAGGGTAAGGGTTTGGGGTAAGGTTAGAATTAGGGATAGGTTAAGGTTAGGGTAGGGGTTTGGGGTAAGGTTAGAATTAGGGATAGGTTAAGGTTAGGGTGGGGTTTGGGGTAAGGTTAGAATTAGGGATAGGTTAAGGTTAGGGTAAGGGTTTGGGGTAGGTTAGAATTAGGTTAAGGTTAAGGGTTGGGTAAGGTTTTGGGGTAAGGTTAGAATAAGGGATAGGTTAAGGTTTTTAGGATAGGTTAAGGTTAGGTTGGGGTTTTGGGGTTAGGTTAGAATTAAGGGATAGGTTAAGGTTAGGGGTAAGGGTTTGGGGTAGGGTTAGAATTAGGGATAGGTTAAGGTTAGGGTAAGGGTTTGGGGGTAAGGTTAGAATTAGGGATAGGTTAAGGTTAGGGTAAGGGTTTGGGGTAAGGTTAGAATTAGGGATAGGTTAAGGTTAGGGTAAGGGTTTGGGTAAGGTTAGAAAAAGGGATAGGTTAAGGTTGGGTAAGGGTTTGGGGGTAAAGGTTAGATTAGGGATAGGTTAAGGTTAGGGTAAGGGTTTGGGGTAAGGTTAGAATTAGGGATAGGTTAAGGTTAGGTAAGGGGGAAGGGTAGAATTTGGGGTTTAGGGTAAAGGGGTTAGGTTAGAATTAGGGAGGTTTGGGTAAGGGTTTGGGGTTAGGTTAGAATTAGGGTTAGGTTAAGGTAAAGGGTAAGGGGTTTGGGGGTAAGGTTAGAATTAGGGATAGGTTAAGGTTAGGGTAAGGGTTTGGGTTAAAGGTTAGAATTAGGGATAGGTTAAGGTTAGGGGTAAGGGTTTGGGATAAGGTTAGAATTAGGGTTAGGTTAAGGTTAGGGTAAGGGTTGGGTTAAGGTTAGAATTAGGGATAGGGGTTTAGGGGTAAGGGTTTGAGGTAAGGTTAGAATTAGGGATAGGTTAAGGTTAGGGTAAGGGTTTGGGGTAAGGTTAGAATTAGGGGATAGGTTAAGGTTAGGGTAAGGGTTTGGGGTAAGGTTAGAATTAGGGATAGGTTAAGGTTTAAGGGTTTGGGTAAGGTTAGAATTAGGGATAGGTTTTAGGGTAAGGGTTTGGGGTAGCTAGGATAAGGGGTTAAAAGGGTTTGGGGGGTTTGGGGAGGTTAGAATTAGGATAGGTTTGTTAGGGTAAGGGTTTTAAGGTTAGAATTAGGGATAGGTTAAGGTTAGGGTAAGGGTTTGGGGTAAGGTTAGAATTAGGGATAGGTTAAGGTTAGGGTAAGGGTTTGGGTTAGGCATACATTTCTTTTTGTTAAGATGAGGGAAAGGCTGTTGAGACACAGGAAGAATTAATGGAAGTCAATGTAATGTCCTCACAAAGATATATGTACAAGGGTTTGTGTGTGTGGATGAGTAAATATTAACACTCATAACACTAAACCAGTGTTACTAATGTGTGTGTGTGTGTGTGTGTGTGTGTGTGTGGATGAGGCAGAATGAGTGTACATACTGATGTGAAAACCCATTGGGCTCTTGGTGTTTAGGTGGTGAAGGTCATGACCGAACTGGACCTGGAGAGGATCAAAGACGCTCCAGCCAAGAAACTGAGCGGCGGGCAGAAGAGAAAGCTGTGTTTGGCTATTGCAATGCTGGGGGACCCAAAGGTGCGTGTGTGTGTGTGTGTGTGCGTGCATGTGTGTGCGCATGTGTGCGTGTGTGCATGTTTGTGTGTGCATGCGTTTGTATATGCGTGTGTGTGTGTGTGTGTGCGTGTGTGTGTGTGTGCGTGTTTGTGTGCGTATGTGTTTGTATATGCGTGTATGCGTGTGTGTTTTGCGTTTGTGTGCGTGTGTGTGCGTGTGTGTGTGTTTGTGTGTTTGCGTGTGTGTGTGTTTGTGTGTGTGCGTTTGTGTGTGTTTGCGTGTGTGTTTGTGTGTGTGTTTGTGTGTGCGTGCGTGTGTGTGTGTGTTTGTGTGTTTGGTGTGTGTGTGTGTGTGTGTTGGTGTATTCTTGTACTTGCTACAAAGTGAGAACCAAAAAACGTTTTTTACTACAGAGTGGGGACATTTTTGGGAAGTGAGGACATTTTGGCCGTTCCTCACAACTACAAAGGCTAATTTTGACTTATTAGTTAAGGTTAGGGTAAGGGTTTGGGTAAGGTTAGAATTAGGGATAGGTTAAGGTTAGGGTAAGGGTTTGGGGTAAGGTTAGAATTAGGGATAGGTTAAGGGTTAGGGTAAGGGGTTGGGGGTAAGGTTAGAATTAGGGATAGGTTAAGGTTAGGGTAAGGGTTTGGGGTAAGGTTAGAATTAGGGATAGGTTAAGGTTAGGGTAAGGGTTTGGGTTAAGGTTAGAATTAGGGATAGGTTAAGGTTAGGGGTAAGGGTTTGGGGTAAGGTTAGAATTAGGGATAGGTTAAGGTTAGGGTAAGGGTTTGGGTAAGGTTAGAATTAGGGATAGGTTAAGGTTAGGGTAAGGGTTTGGGGTAAGGTTAGAATTAGGGATAGGTTAAGGTTAGGGTAAGGGTTTGGGTTAGGCATACATTTCTTATTGTTAAGATTAGGGAAAGGCTGTAGAGACACAGGAAGAATGAATGAAAGTCAATGTAATGTCCTCCCAAAGACATAAGTACAAGGATGTGTGTTTGTGTGTGTGTGTGTGTGTTTGTGTGTTTGTGTGTTCGTGTGTGTGTGTGTGTGTGTTTGGTGTGTGTTTGTCTGTGTGTTTGGTATGTGCATTTGTTGGTGTGTGTGTGTGTGTGTGTGGAGTAATTTCACACATTCTGGTGCATTCTAAGGCTGACTTCAACAGAAATAAAACAGCGCAATGCTCCACTTTGATGAACAATATTAGGTTACATTTTCTGACTCATGTCATTATCAGTGAGTTTTTCGTTTACACCATATCGTTTGCATGTTTGCTACTTTTTGCCCAATTCCAAGTTAAGTTTTTTTTTTTTTTTAATGATTTGCACACACCTAGCGCAGTACTAACCTTTCCATTTCATATTACCGATAATTGCCTGCGACACACCCTGTGTCTGTCTTGCAGATTGATTGCTTGCGACACGCCCGGTGTCTCGCAGATCGGTTGCCTGCGACACACCCTGTGTCTCGCAGATTGGTTGCCTGCGACACACCCTGTGTCTCGCAGATTGGTTGCCTGCGACACACCCTGTGTCTCGCAGATTGGTTGCCTCACGACACCCTGTGTCTCGCAGATTGATTGCCCTGCTGCAGATTGACACACCCTGTGTCTCGCAGATTGATTGCCTGCGACACACCCTGTGTCTCGCAGATTGATTGCCTGCGACACACCCTGTGTCTCGCAGATTGATTGCCTGTCAGACACACCCTGTGTCTCGCAGATTGATTGCCTGTAACACCCTGTGTCTACAGATTGGTTGCCCCTGTGTCTCCCAGATTGGTTGCCTGTGACAAACCCTGTGTGACAAACCTGTGTCATGAGATTGGTTTGCCTGATTAACCACACCCCTGTGTCTCTAGGATTGGTTGCCTGTGACACACCCTGTGTCTCGCAGATTGGTTGCCTGTGACACACCCTGTGTCTCGCAGATTGGTTGCCTGTGACAAACCCTGTGCTGGAGATTGGTTGCCCGCGACACACCCCGTGTCTCAGATTGATTGCCTGTGATGTGATTGGTTGCCTGTGACACACCTGTGTCTCGTGAGATTGATTGCCTGTGACACACCCTGTGTCTCGCATGATTGGTTGCCTGTGACACACCCTGTGTCTCGAGATTGGTTGCCTGTGACACACCCCTGTGTCTCATGCAGATTGATTGCCTGTGGACACACCCTGTGTCTCGCAGATTATTTGCCTGTAACACACCCTGTTTCTCACAGATTGATTGCCTGGTGACACACCCTGTGTCTCCCAGATTAAATTTGCCTGTGACAAACCCTGTGTCTCGCAGATTGGTCACCCTGTAACACACCCTGTGTCTCGCAGATTGGTTGCCTGCGACACACCCTGTGTCTCGCAGATTGGTTGCCTGTGACACACCCTGTGTCTCGCAGATTGGTTGCCTGTGACAAACCCTGTGTCTCGCAGATTGGTTGCCTGTGACACACCCTGTGTCTCGCAGATTGATTGCCTGTGACACACCCTGTGTCTCGCAGATTGGTTGCCTGTGACACACCCTGTGTCTCGCAGATTGGTTGCCTGTGACACACCCTGTGTCTCGCAGATTGGTTGCCTGCGACACACCCCGTGTCTCGCAGATTGGTTGCCTGTGACACACCCCGTGTGTCGCAGATTGGTTGCCTGTGACAAACCCTGTGTCAGACGCAGATTGGTTGCCTGCGACACACCCCGTGTGTCGCAGATTGGTTGCCTGCGACACACCCCGTGTCTCGCAGATTGGTTGCCTGCGACACACCCCGTGTCTCGCAGATTGGTTGCCTGCGACACACCCCGGGGTCTTGGTTAGCTGCCCTGAAGACACACACCCCGTGTCTCGCAGATTGATTGCCTCGCGACACTCCCGTGTCTCGCCAGATTGATTGCCCTGCGACACTCCCGTGTCTCGCCAGATTGGTTGCCTCGCGACACTCCCGTGTCTCGAGATTGGTTGCCGCGACACACCCGTGTCTCGCCCGATTGGTTCCCCCTGCGACACACCCGGTGTCTCGCAGATTGGTTGCCTGCGACACACCCGGTGTCTCGCAGCTTGGTTGCCTGCGACACACCCTGCATCTCTCGGAACATAAAATCTATATCTGAAGACCTTTCAACAAAATTTCATCACAAATAAAAGTTAAATCACCTCTTGTGATATTTAATTCTGATGCAGTACTTTTATTCTGTATTCCCTTGTGATGTAGCTATTTGCAGCCCTAAATAAAATATAAAGTTTAGCCTAGCTATCTGGAGTTGGGTTGTAGCATACCATTCTCCAGAAGCCAGCTATCTTCCAATCATACCAGTGCTTTCTCACTCAGTTATTTTCACCTCCAGGCTGTTGTCACTGTCAGGTTTACATTTTTAATGGAAGTTTTTTTTGAAATATTACATGCTCATCTCAGGGAGGTGCATTGCTACCAACGAATGTTATGGTCTTGGAGTTCAGCAAATGCTAACATTGACTTGTGTTTTCCGTTTGGCAGCTGGCCATTTTCCTGAGCTAACGTTAACGTGAGAGCTAGTGATCGCTGCATTCTCTGGCTAGCTAACTTTTCTCTCATGCATGCTTTGCACAAGTGAATGAAAATGAAAGAAATTGACTTTGCCAATTATGTGTAGCCATCACTTTGAAATTTAGAGAAGTAGCCAAGGGCAAATTGGCTAAAAGCACTACTGCTAACCTGCAAAGCTGAAACCATGTACAGTCAATCATTCAAACTATGTTTGTTGCTGACATGGTTAACAGCTAAGTTATGCTTTTGGGAAATGTTCCCCAGGCTAGCTAGCACGTTTAAGGTTATTGTGTGTTCCTGAAACCCAACTTAACCCAAAGTAGTAACCCAAAGTAACCCAATTCTAACTGCAAGGCGATTGGTAGACCCAACTCCAGAGTCCGACGTGGTGAGCAGTGAGGATGATGATGACGTTTCCCTTGGTCTGACATCTGATGAGGAGCCATCAGACAGTGATCAAAGAGACAAATGACAGGACTGTGGAGACCCTTCTAATGCAGGGATGGGTGACTGCATTCAGCGTTGGGCAGGAAAGAAGGAGGTTCACTACTATGTTGCACTCATGATGCAATCAATGAATATGATTAAATTCCTTCCAAATTCCTGAAACATGACCCCAGCAAAAATTCTTCTGAGTGCCTGGTATTCACTATGCCAGATGACCCAGAAATTTGCTCTCACGAAGGTGATGACATTGTGATAATTCTCCCAGCTCCCTCCAACAGTGGGGGAACAAAGAGACGTCTGCAGAAACTTGTGTTCCCTGTAGATCTGTCTGCTGCCCATAAGCCAGAATAAATAGGCAGGCAAATTGCTGGCAAGTGACATCTATGCCTCGTCAAAGCAGCATGATTGATGTATTTAGGTTCTTCATGTAGCAGACATCTGTGACTTTCAGACATAAAATTGTACATCTTAAACCCCTCCTGTGATCTCGATGGCAGAGAGCGAAGTTGTTAGTGATTCCGGGAATAAGTTCAGGGGTTTTGCGGTGCGGGTGGAGTCCGTCCTGGACATCAGGACTGTACGGGACCAGCTGCTGAGGCGCACGGATGTCACTACAACCTCCGATATCATGTACGCCTACCGAATATCGAACAAGAAATTGTAAAGGAGAACTTTGACTCCGAGTTTGACCACGAGGTTGGACTTGAGCTCTTGCGATGGATGAGGAAAAGAAGATTGTAAGTGTTGTGTGTTTTGCCTTCAGAACATGTTCACCTGGATCCCGACATATAGGTAACAAACGCTTTAATATAGTAAACCAGTAATGTGGAGAAGCAGCTGGCGCGATGTAATAACATCAAATGTAAGTTTGCCAGTGATAATATTAATTCTATTTGTTTCATGTAATTTACGCAGTTCATGATCACACGTCTACCGAGTATGTAGTTACGACTAGAGCTACCCCGTGCAAAACGTGCGTGTAAAGCCGTTAGATATGGGCAAGTTGTGTGTGGACGTGAGTTGTCATCTACTTTGCTTAAATGTGTTATGTGCTGATGCTTTGAATGCCTTATATGTATTCATATGCATGTGTATTCATGTACTGGCATGGTTGTGGCTTGTTTTAGAACAGATAAACTTTGTATGTCAAAATTCAAATAATGATCACGTTAGATATTGACCTAATGAATGACATTCAAAATGCTGTGTATATCTGTGTGTGAGACGGAAGCCAAATTGACAGAGATTCGTAACAAGTCAATATCAAGCAGATATATTTCACTGGATGACGAAGCTTGTCCTTTTGAATCATGTAATAATTATAGATATACGACACTTCATTCGAATATTCACAGCTTAGCAGATAAGTTTGAGCACTTAAAAACGCTGTTATTAAAATTGATGGCAAAAAATATCAATTTAGACTTTACATTATCATGTTAAACTGTCTTGACAGAAGAGAACCAGACACATTATGATTTACCTGGTTATAAATGCTTTTGCAAGAATCACAAATGTAAAACAAGAGGCGGAGTGGTCTTATATGTTAAAACTTCTCTTCTTGTGAAAGAGAGACCTGAGCTTGGTGTCAACTGTGACTTGGAATTTGAGTCTATTTTTGTTGAAATACAATCACGATTTCAAAACTACAAAATCGTTGTTGGTGAAATATACAGAGTCCCAAATACTACCGAAAAACTTTCGATTGAAAGGTACAAGCAAACGCTCGATCAGATTAAGTCGCATGGGTATACTAACATAATAATAGGGACCGATCAGAACTTAAACCTATTTAAGATGGACTCACATTTTAATTCTTAACTTTTACTCAACACCTTTGTTGCCAGTAATATTTTCCCCACAATGACTTGTCCCACGCGGATTACCTCCCGCAGTGCTACTCTCGTCGATAGTATTTATATTGACAAGGCCGCGACAGAGCACATATTTTCGGCCGTTCTGACATGTGACCTGTCTGATCACCTCCCTATTTTGGTATTGTCTGGGAGGAAAAATGGTCCTTCCATTTTTAAAAAATCTGCAACATTCCTACATAGGGATTTTTCAGAAAGCAATATTTCCAATTTGAAGAGAGATCTGGTCGCGCACGATTGGTCGTTTTTGGATGCTCTTACAATGGAGCAAGCATATGAGTCTTTTATTCGGTGTGTTACTTGTCGTCTTGACAAACACGCCCCCGAAAAAACCAAAACTATCCCCAGTCAGGCTGTGATAAGGCAACCTTGGATGACACCTGGGTTGATGAAATCATCCAAAACGAAAGATAAATTGTTCCGACTTCAACTCGGGAAAGATAAATCAGACCGTACTCATTCCAAATTTGTGCGGTATAGAAATATTTTTAACAAGCTGAAGCGGGAGGCGAAAGACTCTTATTACGAACAGAAACTGCAAACATTCAAAAAAGATATAAAGAGGACTTAATCTGTTGTAAACACCCTTATTGGTAGGAATACCAGAAAATCGGAGATATCCGAGGTCTTCAAAATCAGCGACAGAACTGTTGCAGATATACTAACAATCGCCAATGGATTCTCTGACTATTTTACCCAAATTGGGCCGAAATGTGCTCAAAAAATCACTGACTCGAATGATTCCTTTGGTGCCTATCTTAGCAAAACTAAAGGAATACAAAATTTACTCTTTTTTTAATCCAACTGATCAAAATGAAATTTTAGATATAATGGCAACATTCAAGCCGAAGAAAAGCGCTGGTGTTGATAATATCAATATGTGGCTGGTTAAACAACTATCTCGTGAGTTATCTGAGCCTTTGTCTATCATCTGTAACAAGTCCATGGCCGAAGGTCATGTTCCTCAGCAGATGAAAATGGCAAAAGTTATTCCTATTTATAAAAAGTCTAAAGATCAGAAAGATTTTACTAAATACAGACCGATATCGCTTCTCCCGTGTTTCTTGAAAATATTGCAAAAACTAATGTACAAGCGACTGTATAATTTTGTTGTACGGAATCATGTGCTTTACAGTAGTCAGTTCGGGTTTCGTCCTGGACACTCAACAGAACAGGCGGTGTTACAGTTTGTCTCTGAAACTATGAAGTCACTAGAAAATAACTTGTCAACACTAGCAGTTTTCTTGGATTTGTCAAAAGCGTTTGACACGATCAATCACTCAATATTGCTGCACAAGCTAAATCATTATGGGGTCAGGGGAGTTGCGCCCGAGTGGTTCTGTAACAACTTGAGAAATAGAAAACAATTTGTCATATATAATGGTGTTACCTCTAAGCCAATGAAAATCACTTGTGGAGTACCACAAGGATCTGTTCTTGGGCCGCTTTTTTTTATTCTTTATATCAATGATCTTCCCAGTGTTCTTAACAGAGCCAAGAATATTTTGTTTGTGGATAACACCACCATTTACAAAGAGCAAATAAACCCTGGCAAAACTAATTATATACTTTTTGGAAAATCAGCCTCAGCTCAAGCCCCCCAGGGTCAGATTTGTCTTGATGGAAATCCCATTGCTCGCGTAAAATCTGCTCGATTTCTCGGAATTATTATAGATGAGCAATTAGAATGGAATGAACATATAGAGCAGCGTCATAAGAGAATTAGAAGCGGTATTTACGCCCTGAATATGTGCAAGAATTCACTTTCTGAAGCAAACAGAAAAATGTTGTATTTTAGTGTTGTCCATCCCCATTTGCTTTATGGCATTACCTTATGGGGAGTGGCACACAAGAAATATTTGAAATCTCAAATAACACTTCAGAAAAAAATCCATAAGGATTATTGCTGGAGCAAATTATAATGAATCAACGGCACCATTCTTCAAACGTCTGGGCATACTCAGACTAGAAGATGTGTGTCTTATGGGTATGGCAAAATTAATCTTTGCTTCCACCCATTCTATTTTGCCAAGCCCGTTGCTTTCCATCTTCACTCCTAATCGTGAAGTCCATGCGTATAATACACGCAGCGTTATGACGTTCATTACGGCCCCATTCGTGCTGACTTGATCCACCGCAGTTTCCCAAGGCAGTGGCCCCAATTACTGGTCGTCACTCTCGTTTGATGTAAAAAAAATGCACCATCGTTTGTACGAAGAATAAAAAAACACTTTATTAGTTATTATTAAAACCAGATAATGTTTTCTGTTGCATATACCAGCTATACCAAGAATATGTTATGTATTTTATGTGTGTGTGTGTGTGTGTGTGTGTGTGCGCTCTAGGGAATGGTGTGTAACAGAGTTATTCATGTTAGTGTGAGTGTGTAAGGGGCAGTCCCACCTTCAGTAGTGTATAATCGTTTTATTTTTGTTGTATATATTTGGGAGGGAACAGACGTTTTGTCTTTGGGGTTGATTAATTAATTCAAATTTCTTAATTAGGAATAACCCCTTGAGATGTACCGTCTCGTTTTCGAGGGCGTCCCACACAATAAACAGATGAATAGACATAGAAGCAAACAGTTTACTGTATCACTAACGCAATAAAACCAAGACAGAATGCTTACACACACACACGCACACACACAAACATACAAAAAAAAACAATAGTTGCATCAATCAGCACCACACTTATAAATAAATAAATAATAAAAAAAGTAATAATAAAATATATATATGAATATGAATATTTGCCCAGCAAAACAGAATATATGACACATATACAACACATAGGTATACACACAATGATGTAATAAAGGATAACATTAAGTGTAACATGTACAGTTAAGCTCAAAATGTGAACACAAATATTTTTTAAACAAATTAAATGATGTTATGGACCAAATATTTGGTGGTAGATTGTTCCAGTCAGACGGGGCTTTAAACATAAATGATTTTTTTTCCAATTGATTTTCTGACTGTTGGAATGAAGATAAAATTTTGTTCTGAGTCTCTGAAGGTATAGATTGATGAATAATGTACTAAAAATTGCTGTAGGTAAGAAGGGTAATTGGAGTGAAAGCATTTGTAAATGAAAATAAGCCAGTGAATGTGTCTCCTTGTACTGAGTGTGATCCATTTAAGTGAGTTATACATGCTGCAGTGATGAGTATTGTAGGAGCAGCCAAGAATGAATCTACAAAGATTATTGAAAGCAGTATTGAGTGGTTGAAGGTTTGTTTAAGAAGCATTCTGATATACAACATCAGCATAATCGAATAAAGGTAGGATGAGTTGTGAGGTAATTCTCTTTCTGACAGTAAAAGAAAAGCCATCTCTTGAAGGAAATAAAACAGTGTTTCCAACCTTAATTTTATGGTGAATATAATTAATGTGATCTTTGAATGAAAGTGTAGAATCTAGCCATAATCCTAAGTATTTAAATTTTATCCACTGTCTGCAGTGGTGTACCATCATTACATGTTATATTTAGGTTAATAGGTTTATTTTTTAATGCATGTTTTGTGCCGAAAATCATGGTATAGGATTTGGTTCTGTTAAGCAGTAATTTGTTTGCGAAAAGCCAGTTTTGGAGATTATCAAAGTCTGCTTGAAGTGCAGTTTGGATGTGTGATATATCTGGTTTGGAGGTGTATATGACTGTATCATCTGCATATAGCTGAATGGAAGACTGTGAGCATATGAGGGGGAGATCATTAATAAAAATGGAAAAGAGAAGTGGACCCAGTGTTGAGCCCTGAGGTACTCCTGTTTGTTGAGTAAATAAATTGGATTTTTGACCTTGAATGACTACACACTGTTTTCTGTTAATTAAGTAAGAACTGAACCATAATAGTGCATTTCTGGAAAGACCAATTGAGTGAAGTTTATCTAAGAGCAAGTAAGGGTCAACTAAATCAAAAGCTTTATTCAAATCAATAATTATAGCACCAGTTAGGGACCCATTATCAAGTGAAGTTAACACATCATTTGTTATTTTCATAAGAGCGGTTGTGGTTGAATGATTTTGTCTTAAGCCAGATTCGAATGGTGATAGAATATTGTTATTATTAAGATAATGGGATAATTGATTGAATATTAATTTTTCGAACACTTTAGCAATGGAGCATATTATAGATATTGTTCTGTAATTATTTGGCTCAAGAGGGTCACCTGCTTTATGGAGTGGAGTTACACGGGAACATTTCCAAATGGCTGGAAGCTCGCACGTAGAAATGGACAAATTAAATAAATCAGCAAGTGGATACATTAGTATATGTGAGGCTAATTTAAGGTATCTTGCTTCCATTGCATCCAGTCCTGCACCACTGCTAGACTTTTTCTGTTTTATAACAGCTGAAACCTCTGAGGGTGTTATTTTTTTAAATGAAAAGTTGTTTTGTTGAGGCAAGTTTTTGTTGCAATTGACTGTGTAAGAGGGAGGTAATAAATCAGAGCAGACAGAGGCAAAATGTTGGCCAAACACTTGGGCTATAGATTGAGGATTACGTGTTATTATATCACCATCTCTTATTTGATTAATAGGAGCTTTATTTGAAGTGTTAATTATGTTTTGTATATTTTTCCAGAATTGTTTGGGATTCTTAAAATTATTTGATAAACATTCTTTGTAATAGTCTGATTTAGCATTGCGAGTCATGGTTTTGGAGATATTTCTTAATTTTTTATATATTTCCCAGTCAGTATTTTCCCTTGTTTGGCGGAATTTTGCCCAGGCCTGATCTCTTTGCCTGAAGAGACTAATAAGTTCAGCACTTATCCATGGAAGGTGTCTTCCCTTTACCCTTGTGAATTTCCATGGAGCATGCTTATCTAAAACTTGGGTAAATTCAGAAAGTCCCAAGTATTCTGAACATTAGGTATTAATTGGTACCTTTCCCAATTAATGGAGATTAAATCATTAATAAATGAATCTATATTCATTTTCTTATTCTGGCATATCTTAATTATTTTTGGTGGTAATTTGGGAGTTTTAATTTTCCATGTACAAAAAACAACAGTGGTCATTAAAACAATCAGATAAGACACCTGACATAGTGCATCTGTTAGGATGAGTAACAAGAATCCAGTCCAATAGAGACTGACTTTTTTGAGTAAGTCGAGTGGTTTCCGTGATAAGTTGTGTTCAGAGGCGGACAGTAACGGAGTAAATATACTTGAGTACTGTACTTAAGTACACTTTTTGGGGATCTGTAGTTTGCTTGAGTATCATGTTGGGGGACGACTTATGACTTTTACTTGAGTACATTTGAAAGGCAAATATTGTACTTTTTACTCCGCTACATTTCTATCCATAACCCAAGTACTCGCTACTTTTTTTCTAAAAAAAAAAAAAAAAAATAGCGGGGACACCCTGTGGATTCAGTATTTTGTGTTTCTTTCCTTCTCAAACGTGATTGGATTGTACAGGTGCCACTGACAGCACAGCCTATCAGTAATCACCTTTAGCTTTCCTACCATGAACGCGCGAACTCCATGGTTCAGTTGAGGCGCGATCGCAGCTATGCGAAGTCCCGAATAAACACTGAGAAAGCATACCAACGTTGGAGAGAATACCGGGAGTTGAATGGTTTTAATTCTGACGCCCTGGGGGGTACACTACGAAGCAAGATAAGTGGGTTAGCGAGGTATGTAGAGCCTAAACCTAGGCTTTTCAATATCACGAAGGTGCCTCTCTTTTAACGTGGCTAGATTACCGTGGTAAATCCTCGGTCACAACCGGCCGTACTTCCACTCCAAGGCGTATCTACAGCAAAAAACGCCAAGGAACTCGCGGGCCACGCCGGTTCTTCTTGCGAAATTTTGAGCCCTAGACTGCCCGTGAAGCACGTACGATGGATTTTGATCATACACAAAAAACTCCACGATTTCCAGAGAAAGGCCAAGGTTGCAAGTTTCCCTTGCTCCCGACGCAAGCAGCACGCAGGTTAGACGCGTGTTTTTGTTTTGTTTTTTTTTTTTTACTGGTCGTGGAAATAAAACCGTTTGTCCAAGATGAAAGTCGACCGCAAGTTTCCCCGAATTGGTGTGAAATAAGACGGGCGCACACACAACGCATTTAAATAAATAGACCTTCCAAGCACGGCTGGGGTATTGGAAGAAGTGCGCAGCTGTTGCCGCACGTCCTCTTTGTTACCTCTACGAAGCATGCACGTGCCAAATCGCAAGAGTGCTGCTGCGAACTCGTCACCCTCAAGGGCAGCACGGCACGATGGGCCCTATCTTACGCCAAATCCCTAAACCCGTTATTTGGGGATTTAGCATTGCGTGAAGAGGCGTGCCCCCGCGAAAGTTGCTATCTTGCACACCTGCCTATATCCCTAAAACACCTGCGCTACCCGTTATATTATGCATAGGCGTGGTTTTGGGCGCCACGCCAGTTAAACCAATCAGTGTGCCAGGTGCCATTGCCTTTAGGAGCAGGCTGCGCTATCCCAAATCCTCAAACCCGTGATGGAAAGAGGAAGGTCGCCACGCGTTTCTCCGAAGACAAAGTTAAATTGCTCGTGCATGAGGTCAAATCCAGTGAGGGGGGGATCTGTTTTTGTTAAGTTAATCATGAATTGTATTATTATTATTATTATTATTATTATTATTAGGGCCCGAGCACCCGACCGGTGCCAGGAACCTATTGTTTTTGAAGGGATTTTTCTTCTTCTTCTTCTTCTTCTTCTTCTTTTGTTATTATTAGGGCCCGAGCACCGACCGGTGCCAGGGTCGAACGGGTCCTGGCACCGAAGGCGAGGAACCTATTGTTTTTGAAGGGATTTTATTCTTCTTCTTCTTCTTCTTCTTCTTTTGTTATTATTATTATTATTATTATTTTTATTCTGCTGCGAGAACGCTTTTTGAGGGCCTTGCCATGCACGAAAAACTCACAAAAATTTGCAGAGACGTCAGTCGTGGTGAAAATTTCAAAGTTTTGTTATTTTTGTGCTTGGACATGCCCCGGTGGCTCTAAAGCGCCGCCAAACACACGGCCATTTTGGAACGCAATTGCTCGGATTCTCACGAAATTCGATATGGCCATAGTAGCCATTATGAAGTTTTTTGTCAATTTTTTGAAATTTTTTTGCCTCACAGGAAGTGAGCAATGAGCCATTTCCATGTTATTTCAGATTTTACGAAGACATTTTTGAGGGTCTTATCATACTTGAAAACTCGCCAAACCTGGCTCATAGGTTGAAAACCTGAATCTCTTCGATTTGATGTCTCATTTGGCACTGGGTGTGACATGTAAACTCTATAGCGCCCCCTAATAGATAATTGCATTTTTGAGGGCCTCAACATGCTTGAAAACTCACGAAATTTTGCAAACTTATAAAGCGGGTCATATGTTTGACTAGGATATAGCGTTTACAGATGGGCATGGCAAAATCGCATTATAGCACCACCTAGAAAATTTCAATGAAGCAGCCCTCTTGAGCGTGTTTAACCTACATGTACAAAATTCGTGTCCATGTAGATTATGCCAAGCCCTAAAAAATAAGTCTCTTGGTGCCATGACCTAGAATCAACAGGAAGTCCGCCATTTTTAATTGAAATTGCAACTTTTTTTGATTTTTCGCCATTCACAGGCGTCGTACTTTAACAAACTCCTCCTAGAGATTTTATCGGGGCAACTTTTTGACATTGACATTGGACAAAGATTTTGACATTGACATTTGACAAAGATAAAAGTGCTTGAATGTTCATGAAATTTGGTGTGATCATTGAATTTGTCATGCAGGGTTATGGTAATTTTTTTGAAATTTTTTGGCCAAACAGGAAGTGAGCTATGAGCCATTTCCTGCGTTTATCCAAATTTTACGAACACATGTTTGAGGGCCTTAGAATACTCCAAAACTTGGAAAACGTTGCTGAAATTATAACTATTTTATGGTCTTCAATTTGATACACTAATTAGAACTTAATGTGGGACAATGGCTCTACAGCGCCCCCAATCATTTTTTTAAAACAATTGCCCTTTTGATTGTCTAAACATGCTTGAATACTCACGAAATTTTGTACACGTGTTAAGCCGGTCATTCCTTTCACAAGGATATTGGGATCATGCATGTTTGTGGCAAAATAGCATTATAGCGCCCCCTAGAAAATTTTAACGAAGCAGCCCTCAGGGTCCTTTTCACCTACAAGTACAAAATTCAGGGGACATGTGGATTATGCCGAAACCTAAAAAAAAGTCTCTTGGTGCCATGACCTAGACTCAACAGGAAGTCCGCCATTTTTAATTGAAATTGCAACTTTTTTGGATTTTTCACCATTCCCAGGTGTCGTACTTTAACAAACTCCTCCTAGAGATTTTATCTGGGCAACTTAAAATTTGGCATATGACATCAAAAGACCTTGCCGATGTTAAACTGCGAAGCGTTTTTGGATTCATCGAACAATGTATCCGTGGCGTCGCAACGAATTTTGATGTTCCGCCATGAAACAAGAAGTTGGTTTTACTCCCACATACTTTGTGAGATTTGCCTGAAACTTTACAAGCTTGATAAAAGTGTCCTCTCAAGTATACAGATATGCTGATATTAGATCGGGAGTGGCCAGGTGGCTCCACAGCGCCCACTAGCCACTGCCATGTTAGGATTATAGTGCATGAATGTTCATGATATTTGTTATGATCATTATATTTGTCATGCAGGGTAATGGTAATTTTTTAGAAGTTTTTCGGCCAAACAGGAAGTGAGCTATGAGCCATTTCCTGTGTTTTTCCAAATTTTACAAAAACACATTTTAAGGCCATCGGATATTCCAAAACTTGCAAAACGTTGCACAAATTGTCAGTGGCTTATGATCTTCGAATTGATATTCCAATTGCCAATTAATGTGGTACAATGGCTCTGTAGCGCCCCCTAATCATTTTTTCAAAAGATTTGCCCTTTTGAGGGTCTCAGCATGCTTGAAAACTGACAAGAATCAACACAATCGTGGAGCCTGGTATTACAATTACTATGGTATAGGTTTGGCACGCAGGAATGTCAAAATGGCATCGTAGTGCCTCTAGAAAATTTCAACAAAACAGTTCTCATGTTTCAGTTCACCTACATGAACAAACTTTGGTGGAGACATGAAACATGCCAAGACTTGTAAAAAAATTATGAAGTGCCATGACGCGAACCCAACAGGAAGGCTATATTCTGAATTAAAAGTTCAATTTTTTTTTCATCAACAGCCGTCATACTTTAACGTACTCCACCTATTGATTTCAGGAATGGTGTTTGCACTCCACTCTGGAAAACACATTGTACAGTCTAGCAGTGTCCAATGGATGTGAACGCACACCTGCACCCGTCAACATCTCGCCACCACCCCCCAACGTGCACGAGGGGTGCGAGGGCCCTTTCAACGCTGCTTGCAGCTTTAATTATTATTATTAGGGCCCGAGCACCGACCGGTGCCAGGGCCCGGAACGGGTCCTGGCACCGAAGGTGCGAGGAACCTATTGTTTTTGAAGGGATTTTTATTATTCTTCTTCTTCTTCTTCTTCTTCTTCTTCTTAGTTATTATTATTATTATTATTATTTTTATTCTGCTGCGAGAACGCGTTTTTGAGGGCCTTGCCATGCACGAAAACTCACAAAAATTTTCAGAGACGTCAGTCTTGGTGAAAATATCAAAGTATTGTTATTTGTGTGCTTGGACATGCCCCGGTGGCTCTATAGCGCCATCAAACACGCGGCCATTTTGGAACGCAATTGCTCAGATTCTCACGAAATTCGGTATGGCCATAGTAGTCATTATGAAGTTTTTTGTCAATTTTTTTGAAATTTTTTGGCCTCACTGGAAGTGAGCTATGAGCCATTTCCTGCGTCTTTTCAGATTTTACGAAGACATTTTTGAGGGCCTTATCATAGTCAAAAACTCGCCAAACTTGGCTCTTAGGTTGAAAATATGAATCTCTTTGATTTGATGTCCCATTTGGCACTGGATGTGACATGGTGGCTCTAAAGTGCCCCCTAATACATAATTGCATTTTTGAGGGCCTCAGCATGCTCAAACTCTCGAAATTTTGCACACTTATTAAGCCTGTCATACGTTTTACTATGATATAGGGTTTACAGATGAGCATGGCAAAATCGCATTAAAGCGCCACCTAGAAAATTTCAATGAAGCAGCCCTCGCAGCGTGTTTAACCTACATGTTCAAAATTTGGTGTCCATGTAGATTATGCCAAGCGTAAAAAAAAGTCTCTTGGTGCCATGACCTAGACTCAACAGGAAGTCCGCCATTTTTAATTGAAATTGCAACTTTTTTTTTGATTTTTTCGCCATTCACAGGCCGTATTTTAACTAACTCCTCCTAGAGATATTATCCGATCAACTTAAAATTTGGCGAATGATATCTAAAGACCTTGCCAATGTTAAATTGCGAAGCTTTTTTGGATTCATCGAACGATGTATCCGTGGCATTGCGGCAAAATTCGACGTTCCGCCATGAAACAGGAAGTTGGTTTTACTCCCACATACTATGTGAGATTTGCCTGAAACTTTACAAGCTTGATAAAAGTGTCTCCCAAGTATAAATATATGCTGATATTCGATTGGCATTGGCCAGGTGGCTCCACAGCGCCCACTAGCCACAGCCATGTAAAGATAAAAGTGCTTGAATGTTCATGAAATTTGGTGTGATCATTGAATTTGTCATGCAGGGTTATGGTAATTTTTTTGAAATTTTTTGACCAAACAGGAAGTGAGCTATGAGCCATTTCCTGCGTTTATCCAAATTTTACGAACACATGTTTGAAGGCCTTAGAATACTCAAAAACTTGCAAAATGTTGCAAAAATGATAATTGTCTTATTGTCTTCAATTTGATACATCAATTGACACTAAATGTGACAAAATGGCTCTATAGCGCCACCAATCAGATTTTTAAAAGAATTTCCCTTTTGAGGGTCTCAACATGCCCGAAAACTCACAAATTTGGTACACATATAAACCCTATTATGCGTTTTACTATGATAAAAAGCTTATAGATAGGCGTGGCAAAATGGCATTATAGCCCCTGGAAAATTTCAAAAAAAGCAGCCCTCAAAGCCCAGTAAACCTACATGTACGAAATTCGGTGAACATGTGATTTATGCTGAGAACTAAAAATAAAGTCTCTTGGTGCCATGACCTAGACTCAATAGGAAGTCTGCCATTTTTGATTGAAATTTCAACTTTTAAAATTTTTGTCATTAACAGGTGTCGTGATTTTAATGAACTCCTCCCAGAGATTTTATCCGATCAACTTACAATTTGGGGAGTGACATCTTAAGATCTTTTCAATGTTAAATTGCGAAGGTTTTTTGGATATATTGAACAATGTATCCTTGGCTTCGCGGCGAATTTTGATGTTTTGCCATGAAACAGGACGTTGATTTGACTCACGCATACTTTGTGAGATTTGCCTGAAACTTTACAGGCTTGATAACGGTCTCCTTCCAAGTATAAATATATGCTGATATTAGATCGGGTGTGGCCAGGTGGTTCCACAGCGCCCTCTAGCCACAGCCATGTTAAGATAAAAGCGCTTGAATGTTCATGAAATTTCGTTTGATCGTTGAATTTCTAATGAAAGGATATGGTAATTTGTTAGAAATTTTTTGGCCAAACAGGAAGTGAGCTTTGAGCCATTTCCTGCATTTTTTCCAAATTTTACGAACACACGTTTAAAGGCCTTCGGATATTACAAAGCTTGCAAAACGTAGCACAAATTGTCAGTGTCTTATGATCGTCGACGTGATATCCCAATTGGCATTCAATATGGCACAATACCTCTGTAGCGCCCCCTCAACTTTTTTTTAAAAGAATTGCCCTTTTGAGGGTCTCAGCATGCTTGAAAATTTACTAAAAATCAACATACTCATGGAGCCCGCTTATTACGATTACTATGGTATAGGTTTTTGCACACAGGCATGCCAAAATGGTAGCATAACGCCTCCAGAAAAATTTTTGCACTCCCCTCAGGAAAAACACATTGTACACAGTCTACCAGTGTCCAATGGCTGTGAATGGACACCTGCACCCATTAACATCTCGCCACCACCCCAACGCACGAGGGGTGCGAGGGTTCTTTCAACGCTGCTTGCAGCTTTAATTATTATTATTTTTATTCTGCTGCGAGAATGCGCGCTTTTTGAGGGCCTTGCCATGCATGAAAACTCACAAAAAATTTGCAGAGACGTCAGTCGTGGTGAAAATTTCAAAGTATTGTTATTTTTGTGCTTGATGCCCGGTGGCTCTTTAGCGCCACCAAACACACGGCCATTTTGGAACGCAATTGCTCAGATTCTCACTTAAATTCGATATGGCCATAGTAGTCATTATGAAGTTTTTTTCTCAATTTTTTGTAATTTTTTTTGCCTCACAGGAAGTGAGCTGAGCCATTTCTGCGGTTTTTCAGATTTTACGAAGACATTTTTGAGGGTTTTATCATACTCAAAAACTCGCCAAACCTGGCTCATAGATTGAAAACATGAATCTCTTCGATTTGATGTCTCATTTGGCACTGGGTGACATGTAGACTCTATACCGCCCTAATAGATAATTTTATTTTTGAGGGCCTCAACATGCCCGAAAAACTCACGTAAATTTTGCAAACTTATAAAGCGGGTCATACGTTTTACTATGATATAGGGTTTACAGATAGGCATGGCAAAATCGCATTATAACGCCACCTAGAAAATTTCAATGAAGCAGCCCTCGCAGCGTGTTTAACCTACATGTACAAAATTCGTGTCCATGTAGATTATGCCAAGCCCTAAAAAATAAGTCTCTTGGTGCCACGACCTAGACTCAACAGGAAGTCCGCCATTTTTAATTGAAATTGCAACTTTTTTTGATTTTTTCGCCATTCACAGGCGTCATACTTTTAACAAACTCCTCCTAGAGATTTTATCCGATCAACTTCAAATTTGGCTTAATGATATCTAAAGACGTTGCCAATGTTAAATTGCGGCTTTTTTTGCATTCATCGACGATGTATCCGTGGCCGCGAACAAATTTTGACATTCCGCCATGAAACAGGAAGTTGGTTTTAATCCCACATACTTTGTGAGATTTGCCTGAAACTTTACAAGCTTGATAAAAGTGTCCTCCCAAGTATAAAAATATGCTGATATTAGATCGGGATTGGCCAGGTGGCTCCACAGCGCCCACTAGCCACTGCCATGTAAAGATAAAAGTGCTTGAATGTTCATGAAATTTGTTGTGATCATTGAATTTGTCATGCAGGGTAATGGTAATTTTTTGAAATTTTTTAGCCAAACAGGAAGTGAGCTATGAGCCATTTCCTGTGTTTATCCAAATTTTACAAACACATGTTTGAGGGCCTTAGAATATTCCAAAACTTGGAAAACGTTGCAGAAATTATAACCATCTTATGGTCTTCAATTTGATACACCAATTGGAACTTAATGTGGGACAATGGCTCTATAGCGCCCCCAATCATTTTTTTTTTCAAAACAATTGCCCTTTTTGATTGTCTATACATGCTTGAATACTCATGAAATTCAACACACGTGGAGCCTGGTCATTCCTTTCACAAGGATATTGGGATCACGCATGAATGTCAAAATAGCATTATAGTGCCTCTAGAAAATTTTAACAAAACAGTTCTCGGAGTCCTTTTTCACCTTCATGAACAAATTTGGGGACATGTGGATTAAGCCCCAACCTAAAAAAGTCTCTGGTGCTGTGACCTCTACTCAACAGGAAGTCCACCATTTTTAATTGAAATTTCTACTTTTTTTTTTCATCATTCACAGGCGTCATGCTTTTAATAAACTCCTCCTAGAGATTTTAATCCAATCAACCTAAAATTTGGCACATGATATCTAAAGACCTTGCCAATGGAAATTGCATAACTTTTGGATTTATCAAACGATGTATCCTAACGTGCACGGGGCCGCAATTTCAATTTCGATGTTCCACCATGAAACAAGAAGTTGGTTTTACTCCCACATACTTTGTGAGATTTGCCTGAAACTTTACAAGCTTGATAAAAGTGAACCTCTTGTTATACAGATATTTTGATTCTTCTTCTTCTTCTTCTGGCCAGGTGGCTCCACAGGGCCCACACAGCCACTGCCATGTCAGGATAAAAGTGCACGAATGTTCATGATATTTGTTATGATCATTTATTTGTCATGCAGGGTTATGGTTCTTTTTCTTCTTTTTAGCCAAACAGGAAGTGAGCTATGAGTCATTTCCTGTTTTTTTTATTCTTTTACGAAAAGCACGTTTTTAAGGCCATCGGATATTCCAAAACTTGCAAAACTTTGCACAAATTGTCAGTGTTTATAATCTTCGATTTGATATGTTATTTGGCACTTGGACATGGCACAATGGCTCTGTAGCGCCCCATCAAATAATTTTTTTTCAAAAGAATAACCCTTTTGAGGGTCTCAGCATGCTTGAAAACTGACAAGAATCAAGACACTTGTGGAGCCTGGTATTACAATTTTATGGTATAGGTTTGGCACCCAGGAATGTCAAAATGGCATCGTGAGTGCCTTAGAAAATTTCAACAAAACAGTTCTCATGGTTCAGTCAAAACCTACATAAACAAACTTTTGGTGGAGACATGAAACATGCCAAGACTTGAAAAAAAAAAAATTTGAAGTGCCATGACACTGGAACCCACCAGGAAGTCCATTATTCTGAATTAAAATTTCAATTTTTTTTTCATGAACAGGGCCATCAGCATTTCGCAGATACTCCACCTATTGATTTCAGGAATGGTGTTTGCACCTGTCAGGAAAAACACATTGTACAGTCCAGCAGTGTCCAATGGATGTGAATGCACACCTGCATTAAAGCGCCAACATCTCGCCACCAATTTCAATGCACGCAGGGGTGCGAGGGCCTTTTTAACCTTTGCATGTTTAATTATTTGATTATTTGACATTGACATATTGTTTCATGTTTGGTATGTAATTTAAAAAAAAAAAACAAAAACATCAAGTCCGCCATTTTTAATTGAAACTTCAAAAAAAAAAGAAAAGAAATTCTGGTTTCCCTGCACTTCCAACGAACTCCTCCTGAAATGAATTATCCGAACAAAAATCCTATTTTAGAAAATAAAAATTAGGTCTATGCAATGGCACTCAGCGACGGCTTTTTGGATTCATCGAGAGCGATGTATCCTTCATTGAATGCAGGTAATTCTGCCATGAAAAGGAAGTTGGTTTCGTCCCTTACATACTATGTGAGATTTGCCTGATTTTTACAGCAAGCTTGACCTTGCTGCAAAAAAAAGGTGTAAATATATGCTGAAATTACCTTCATTGGCAAAGGAGTTCTGATATGCGCCCACGCTGGAAAAAAATGTAAAGATAAAAGTGCTTGAATGTTCATGAAATTTGGTGTGATCATTGAATTTGTCATGCAGGGTTATGGTAATTTTTTTAAAATTTTTGACCAAACAGGAAGTGAGCTATGAGCCATTTCACGCCCACGGGCAAATTTCCAGGCACATGTTTCAAAATTATAATGTATAGCGGTTAGTACTCAAAAACTTGCAAAAAGATATTATAATTGTCTTAGGGATGTTCAATTTGATAAATCAATTGACGGGTAATGGACAAAATGGCTCGGGCACCACCAAAGATTTTTAAAATGTCTCCCCCGCTTTGAGGGTCTCAACATGCTAAAACTTTTTTTTTTACACATATAAACCCTATTATGACTTTCACCTACGATAAAAACTTATAGAGAACGCGTGGCAAAATGGAGGCTTAACGCCCGCTGGAACTTAACCAAAAAAGCAGCAGGTCAAAGCCCAGTAAACCTTAAATCCGCTAACTTGTGAACATGTGATTTATGCTGAGAACTAAAAAAAAAGTCTGCCGTGCCATGACCTTGACTCAATCCTGTGGCCTTTTTTGATTGAAATTTCGCGGTTTTTAAAAATTTTTTGGCATTACCAGGTGTTTTTTTTTAATGAACTCTCTATGAACGCTATTTTTCTCAGCTGAGGGAATTTGGGGAGTGACATCTACTGGAACCTTTTATATTGGCAATGTAGCAATTTGAGAGGTTTTTGACAGTTGAACGAACAGTATGCATAACGTTGCGTTATTTTATTTATTTTTGCCATGGGAAACACAACATTCAGGTGGTGACTCAGAAAATTTGCAAGAATATTGTATGCCGCGCTATAAATTTTGATAAGCATGCCATTGAAATATTTTAAATAATTATGAAAGCAAATTAGCATAGGGCGTACCAGGTTTGAAAAATGTTCTCAGCCACAGCCATTTTAACTTGATAAAAGTCCTCTTGACAGTTCTGGTACTGCAACTATTAAAGCATATTAAATAGTATTTTATGGTAATTTGATTACTGTAAAATTTTTTGGTGCAAACTGGTTATGGTTTTTGGTGGGATACTGCATTTTTAAAAATCATGCAATAAAAAAGAAAAGCAATGGGAAAAAATACTTTAAACCAAAAACGAAGAAATTAATAAATTGGAGTTACTATTGATATTTATCAGTCGTAATATTCAATCTATAATTTAATTTCTTAGTTTAATTTGGCAGAGAAACTAAACTTTTTTTCAAAAGTCCTTTATTTGAGGGTCTCATTTACATGGTCAGAAATTTTCCAAAATCAATTCCTCTCTGGCCTTGGAGCAACAGTGTTGCTTTTTACTGTTTTTATATTTAGGTTTTGCTCAGGCATGTCAAATTAACATACTCCTCAGAAAATTTTTAAAAGATTTATCCCTCCAGAAACCACATTGCATTACAGTCTACCAGTGAACAATGGCATCAACAACAAGAACCCATATCATCTGCCCACCACCCCAACGTTTTTTTTCAGAATGCGAGGGGCCTTTAGCGCTGCTTGCAGCTTTAATTATTATTATTTTTATTCTGCTGCGAATTTGTCGTTTTGAGGGCCTTGCCATTCATGACTGTTCACAAAATTTAAGAATAATCAAGTGACAATTGAAGACACGGCTTCTCTCCCATGCGATCTAAAAGCGACAAAATAATGGGCTACATTCAGTACAGAAAAATAATTTAATTATAATTAGGTCTATGCTCCGGCGACGGCATTTCAGAACTCTTCAGCGAATTAAGGTAATTTCGTCGACAAATACGCACACCTGTTTTTTGCAGCACGGTCACGCAACTCGCTGTATAAAATAAACAGCTGTCTGATTGGAAAATGTAATGGGGCGAAACCACGTACTAGTCACCAGAATAACCTTCATTCGCTGAAGAGTTCTGAAATGCCGTCGCCGAGCGCCGGAGCATAGACCTAATTATAATTATTTTTCTGTACTGAATGTAGCCCATTATTTTGTCGCTTTTAGATCGCATGGTGGAGAGAAGCCAGTGTCTTCAATTGTCACTTGATTATTCTTGAATTGGAAAAACGTGTTAATGAAGGAAAACCATCAAGAATTAGCCAGGACAAATTGTTGTCAATAAAGGGTGGGGTAATAGCCAATAATTTTCGGGTGTAACACCGCCTCTGGGGCGTTTCATTCTGAAAAAAGCGCCCAAAAGCCGTAGTGAGTTGGCATGTATGACATATACTAACATAAATCTCAATTACAATATCCCAAGAGTCTATGCACATGCATAATCTGCAGTCTTTCAAGTGTCCAACCAATCAGTGTAAAACTTCATATGCGTCTCCCATTAAGCCGCTAGAGGCGCCCCCTGGTGCCGCGGGGGGAGATATCCTGCAATCTTCCTGATCCTGGATCAGGGATGGCTTCCTCGGAGAAACATTCAGCACGCGATCGGTCATTTTATGAAGGGAAATACGGTAAATTGACGCTTGGAACGACCTTTAATTGAGAGCGCTCACGGCGTTAAAAGTACAAAGCCGAGGTTAACAAAGAAAGATCATAACCACCGTTGTGATACCAATTATCTCTGATTGCGAGTTCAGGGTTTGTTGAACCGGCTCACTCTAATAAAGCCTGTCTATGTTGAACTTGCTTCGTAGTATACCCCCCGGGTCGCCTTGTTTCTACTTGAGATGAGTAGAGCTGGTGCTAACTCGGTTGGATGTGAATTGTTATCCCAAGAAAAATTGAGGGAAGCTCGTGTATTGTTTTGTAAGGCTATTGTTGTAGGAAAATGCTTAGTCCCAGCAAGTGGACAAAGTGTTCCACTGACCCATGCAAATCTATCTCCAAAAAATAGATCCATTCTCCAGAGTCTGATGTAATTGGGTTTATTGAAAATCCATCCAGAAGAAGCACAAATAAACCCAGGCTGGTCTGCGCAAACCACATAGCATCCATTCTTCATCAATCACCCCACGCCGACTGCTCTCCGGCTGTCCGAACCCTCATATTTATTGGCCTTTTGGCACGTTTCTTTAGGTGGGATTAAACGTGACTCTTTCTACCCTACCCAATATTATTGACTCTGATTGGTACATTGTCATATAGCAACCCTCCACCCTTAGTAACAAGTTTGCCATTACATCATAGTGTAAATTAATTTTAAGCCTTCAGGGACGCTCAAAGACCACATATGAGCCTCCCAAACCTTGGGTTCAGCTAAAGTTCAGTAACTTATCTGGGTCATGGATGGTTCCAGAACACTCAGGTGCGCATGCTCAGGTAGTGGGACCAGGCTGACCGATATGGTCATTCCGGAAGGTTAGCTCATTAGGCCGGCCTTTAGGGTTCTGCAGAGTTTGGCTTATCTAGGTTTCTTGGCAGCTTGATAAGTTTTGCTTCTTCACTGCTACTCCTTGTACTGCAGTTTTTAAAAGGTTTTCTTGTTGAATTGAGATTAGGGTTTTACTTTGAATTTAGAATGTTTTAGGATATTTTCCCACCACACTATCTTGCATAGATCATGCTGGTCAGAATGAATCAAGCAGTAGAGAGATCGATATTTCCTCTTTGGAGCGAGTTAGCAACCTTTGCTAACTCTCGGTTGGCAAGCTAGTGAGTTTGCTAATTCTGTCTGATCAAACCAGAGTTTTGTTTGTGTAGTAACATTTTTTCTCTGGTTAGTCCTCAGAGTTGAAATTCGTTGATGAATGTATAACTGCGTGACAAGTTTAGCTAAAAGTGGTGATGGATGTGACGTTGTTAATACTCATTTTTGTAATGCCGAGCTAAGATACTTGTCAGATACCTTTTTGTAGCTAGCACTAATGGTGTAAATTTATCGTCTGGCAATGGTCGTCATTTTTGCTATCAGGCGTTTATCACAACGAGCTGTACACGGCCATTTACCCAGCTGAGTGAGCCATTCTTAAGCTGCTTTCACACTGAAATTAAATTTTTCGTGGCGACAGATTACTTTCAAAGTCAATGCAAAGACACGAATACTCAGAAGTTTCACTTTAAGAAAAGCGGCGTTCATGTTCCAAGCTTCTGAAGGGAGGCGGCGGCTCTGATGTGTTTTGAGAACGTTTCAACTGTCAACAATAGTGACGTCATATCCTGATACAGCCTTTAACATTAAAGTATCTATAAAAGCTCCATCCAGTAGGTTTCTATAGGTAAAAGGTAAGCACTGTGGCAGTAATAATACAATATTTAGAAAATTTACTTTTACTTTTGATACTTAAGTATTTTTAAAAACAAGTACTTCAGTACTTTTACTACAGTAAAAATCTGACTGTAGAACTTTTACTTGTACTTGACTAAAATTTAACATACTTTTACTTATGTAATGAAGCTGTGTACTCTGTCCGCCTCTGGTTGTGTTAGATTTAAATTTTCAAAATTAGTTCTATCTTTAACCCATTTAAACCGGGACAGCATGTGCGCATTTTAAGAACGTGTCGTTGCCGACACAGATATGCGCGTAATTTTGAAAGTACCGTAATTACTGTAAGTTTGCGCAATTGAAAAAAATCCAACTGTTCCTGAAAGCTGAGCTTCAGCCCAAATACAGGTTACTATGGTAAACATGGCAGCATGATTCTCTGCTGGGATTTTTGCATTAGGCCTTAAAGGGTTAATCGAAAAATTATCTAGCCAGTTTTTGTTGAAATCACCCAAAATGATCATCTCACTTTTACATGGGAGAGAATTAATGGTTGAAATTAAGAAAGTAGATGCCTCCACAGGGGCAGAGGGCGGGCGATGTACACTGCCGATAGTGATGTGCTTGTTCTGATGAAAAATGATTTTCACAAAAAGGCATTCAAAATGCAATGGTTCAGCCGTAGGCGTAAGCAGTTCAGACACAGGTTTTGAAGCAACATAAACAGCTACAGCACCTCCTCTGGAGATTCTGTCAGATCTATATAGTACATAATTTACTAGTTCAATTTCATTGTCATATATTTTGCTGCTAAGCCATGTTTCAGACGAGGTTATAATATCAGGATTATGTTGGACCACCCATGCATGCAATAAATCAGTTTTTGGCAGAAGACTCCTAACATTTAAATGAATGATTTTAAGACCTTTGGTATTATCCAGTTTGAGAAGAAATTTTCTGAGAGATACTAGCAGCAGTAAACAATACAATAAAGCAAGGCAAATAAAAATATTTTATGGAATATAACGTGCTGTCATACTGATGGAAGCAACAACATAGACACAGGCAGACATCAAAAGAAATACAGTCAAAACTAAACCAAACATGAAACACAAAAGTACATCTGGCCCAGCAGCCCCCGCAACCTCAGCCGAGGCATCTCCGCGAGAGGGCCAATCAAAATCATGAGTCAAGACCATCAATATTCCACTCAGAGGATCATCTGTATTAACCCTTTCACTACCGCTGACTGGGAATAAGACAACCCTTGCCTACCGTAAATTTTCGTGCTATCACGGCATGATATTGCATGTGGATTTTCACCCCCTTTTTCAAACTAAAAATGCCAGAAATGCACAATTTTATGTACAGAAAACATGTTCAAAATACATTTACCTTTCCATTGACACATATCTTTGCTTAGTTTTTCCAAAAGTAAAAACAGAAAATGAGGATAAAAACCTTATTTCGGTTTGTCAAGACAAGACGATTCTCCTCTATGGGATTTATGTACAAACGGAGATACACAAGCTGCAGCACGCACTGCCTACAATGGCGGTGAAGTCAGCGAGGGACTGAGCATAACCGGAGGATTGGGAACTACGGGAAGCCTGATGACATCACTGACGTGTTGTGCGATACCAGGCTCGTCCAAAGGGGTGTTTTGTTGCGGAGCTTTGACAGTATTTGTGAGGGACTTTCTCCAGGCGCAAAATAGCGACAATGGTAAGTGATGCGGGATCGGCGCTGTCCCGGAAATGCACCAATGGTAATGAAAGGGTTAATTAACACATAATTCAAAATAGCTCTTTTATAGTAAACCCACTAACGCAAGCAACGCCACACAGTATAATCCAAGTCGACTCAGCCATTGGCTAAATTAACCCATTAATGCCCAAATTTCTTTTCAAAGTAAAAGTTACCTTTTACTATTGGATATGGCGTACAATGAACATTCAACACTTATATTCTGGGGAAAAATATTTATTTTGTCATCGAGGACCCCAAGTATGTATGTTCCTTTACGAATGTACACAGATTGTTGAAAGCATAAAAATCATCATTCTGAGAAAAACATATTTAGGCAATGCTATAATCTCCAATTCTTGTCTTTAGTGTGATATGAAAATGTGCCTCAGTCAGAAAAAATGACACACACCTCCTGGAGCGTCACATAGTGCTGTTACAGATTAGAAATTCATGCAAATGGCGGCCCCCACCACTGCTGTAAGGGAGACTACTCTCATAAGCACTTTTCCTGGATCGAGTTACTTCCTTGATTAAGCTACAGCAGCTTAGTCACAGTAATGCATTCACTTGGGTTACAGAGGTTAAAATGTGCCATGTCCCAGAAATGGGACAGTGGTCATTAATGGGTTAAATTTCAATAACGTGGCAAGGAAAGACATACTTTACGACAGAGGATTGACTGGCAACAACTGTAATCGAAGCGCGCGGCTGGCATCACTTTCGGGTTTTGCAACACTCGGATGCATACAAACAATTTACGGCACGTAACTAAAAAGAAAAGATGCCAGCAAAATAAACCAGGCGCCCCATATGAGGTAAAATAAAAGAAAAAAGCGAAAAAAAACAAAAAGCGGGTTGTCCTCAGATTTTGTATTGAATGTACATGTTCATGTGATTTTAATGTACTTTTATCCGAAATAAATTTGAATTGAATTGAACGAATTTAGGAAAAAATAAGTTCATATATTTTATGTAGTCAGCGTGTTTCATCGAATGGATAACTAAACTTCTGAGGTCCAATGATTATTTAGTGTCCAACTGCAGGTCAAGACTTGCCGAGGGCATGTAGGGTCACTCAAGAATTATATGGGTGAGGCACGTCAAAATTTTGGTAGTTTAGGGTCCTTGGTTATTCCTCAACACACACATTTTCATCAGGACCACTCCCAGGGTGGAGAAAGTGTCAAAATTAGACCATGTGTCAAGATAATTCATGATTTTCCCTTCCCAAACTTAGGTGTTCCAACTTGCCCCATGGTATGGTCCAACTCAGTCCACTATGGGGTGAGTTGGAACACCTTGACTCGTATCACAAAGGCTTATTTTTTGAGTGAACCTCTTTGAACATTGCTGAACTTTATTTCTGAGATTGTTCTACACATAGATATGTATAAAAAATAACATGCAGTAGAATTTTCAATATAACCATATTTTCAAAATAAGCATTTTTGTGAGATCTGTGCCAACTAACCCCCCTCTCCCCTATTATTATTGGTTGATTTTTTTTTTTTTGGCTTGCCAAGCAGGGCAAGTTGGCTTGGTTTTTAGGTTAGCCACCTGACAATGGCAACCGCTAATTTTGTGAATATAACATGTTTCTGTGTGTGCGTTTGTCCATAAGTATATGGATATGTGGGTGTGTGTGTGTGTGTGTATGTGTGTCCATAAGTATATGTATATGTGTGTGTGTGTGTGTGTGTGTCTCCATAAGTATATGGATATGTGGGTGTGTGTGTGTGTGTATGTGTGTCCATATGTATATGTGTGTGTGTGTGTGTGTGTGTCTCCATTAGTATATGTATATGTGTGTGTGTGTGTGTGTCCATAAGTATATGTATGTGTGTGTGTGTGCATGTGCAGGTTCTGCTCCTGGACGAACCCACTGCAGGAATGGACCCGAGCTCCCGGCACCAGGTTTGGTCGGTTCTGAGGGGCCGCAGGGCCGGCCGGGTCACGGTGATCTGCACCCACTACATGGACGAGGCCGATATTCTCGCAGGTACTGCGCACTCCTCCATCCCCATCCCTTTATCACCTCTATCCCTCTATCCCCTATCCCTCTATCTCTGCATTCTTCAACGCTCCATCCCCATCCCTTTATCGCATTATCCCTCTATCCCCTATCACTCTATCTCTTCATTCTTCAGTGCTCCATCCCCATCCCTTTATCGCATTATGCCTCTATCCCCTATCCTCTATCTCTTCATTCTTCAACGCTCCATCCCCATCCCTTTATCGCATGATGCCTCTATCCCTCTATCCCCTATCCCTCTATCTCTTCATTCTTCAACGCTCCATCCCCATCCCTTTATCGCATTATCCCTCTATCCCCTATCACTCTATCTCTTCATTCTTCAGTGCTCCATCCCCATCCCTTTATCGCATTATCCCTCTATCCCCTATCCCTCTATCTCTTCATTCTTCAGTGCTCCATCCCCATCCCTTTATCGCATTATCCCTCTATCCCCTATCCCTCTATCTCTTCATTCTTCAGTGCTCCATCCCCATCCCTTTATCGCATTATCCCTCTTTTCCCCATCCCTCTATCTCTTCATTCTTCAACGCTCCATCTCCATCCCTTTATCGCATTATCCCTCTATCCCCTATCCCTCTACCTCTTCATTCTTCAACGCTCCATCTCCATCCCTTTATCGCATTATCCCTCTATCCCCTATCCCTCTATCTCTTCATTCTTCAACTCTCCATCTCCATCCCTTTATCGCATGATGCCTCTATCCCTCTATCCCCATCCCTCTATTTCTTTATATTTCAGTGCTCCATCCCCATCCCTTTATCGCATTATCCCTCTATCCCTCTATCCCCTATCCCTCTCTCTCTTCATTCTTCAGTGCTCCATCCCCATCCCTTTATCGCATTATCCCTCTATCCCCTATCCCTCTATCTCTTCATTCTTCAATGCCTCATCCCCATCCCTTTATCGCATTATCCCTCTATCCCCTATCCCTCTATCTCTCTATCTCTTCATTCTTCAACGCTCCATTCCCATCCCTTTATCGCATGATGCCTCTATCCCTCTATCCCCTATCCTCTATCTCTTCATTCTTCAACGCTCCATCCCCATCCCTTTATCACATTATTTCTCTATCCCTCTATCCCCGATCCCTCTATCTCTTCATTCTTCAGTGCTCCATCCCCATCCCTTTATCGCATTATCCCTCTATCCCTCTATCCCCTATCACTCTACCTCTTCATTCTTCAATGCTCCATCCCCATCCCTTTATCACATTATCCCTCTATCCCTCTATCCCCTATCTCTCTATCTCTTCATTCTTCAGTGCTCCATCCCCATCCCTTTATCGCATTATCCCTCTATCCCCTATCCCTCTATCTCTTCATTCTTCAGTGCTCCATCCCCATCCCCCCTCCCTATCCCCTATCCTCTATCTCTTCATTCTTTCAGTGCTCCATCCCCATCCCTTTATCGCATTATCCCTCTATCCCCTATCATCCCTATCTCTTCATTCTTCAGTGCTCCATCCCCATCCCTTTATCGCATTATCCCTCTATCCCCTATCCCTCTATCTCTTCATTCTTCAACGCTCCATCCCCATCCCTTTATCGCATTATCCCTCTATCCCCATCCCCTATCTCTTCATATCTCTTCATTCTTCAATATCCCATCCCCATCCCTTTATCACCATCTATCCCCATCTATCCCTCTATCTCTCTATCTCCTCTATCTCTTCATTTTCATTCTTCCTCCATCCCCATCCTCTTCATTCTTCTTCATTCTATCCATCCCCATCCCTTTATCATTATCCCCTATCACTCCTCTATCTCTTCATTCTTCTGCTCCATCCCCATCCCTTGTTCGCATTATCCCTCTATCCCTCTATCCCCTATCCCTCTATCTCTTCATTCTTCAGTGCTCCATCCCCATCCCTTTATCGCATTATCCCTCTATCCCCTATCCCTCTATCTCTTCATTCTTCAGTGCTCCCATCCCCATCCCTTTATCGCATTATCCCTCTATCCCTATCCCCCTCTATCTCTTCATTCTTCAGTGCTCCATCCCCTCCCTATCTCTTCATTCTTCAGTGCACATCATCCCCATCCCCCATCCCCTCTTCATTCTTCATCCATCCCCATCCCTTTATCATTATCCCTCTATCCCCCTATCCCTCTATCTCTTCATTCTTCAGTGCTCCATCCCCATCCCTTTATCGCATTATCCCTCTATCCCCCTATCCCTCTATCTCTTCATTCTTCAGTGCTCCATCCCCATCCCTTTATCGCATTATCCCTCTATCCCCTATCCCTCTATCTCTTCATTCTTCAACGCTCCATTCCCCATCCCTTTATCGCATTATCCCTCTATCCCCTATCCCTCTATCTCTTCATTCTTCAGTGCTCCATCCCCATCCCCTATCCCTCTATCCCCTATCCCTCTATCTCTTCATTCTTCAGTGCTCCATTCCCCATCCCCCCATCCCTTTATCCCATCCATTATCCCATTCCCCTATCCCTCTATCTCTTCATTCTTCAGTGCTCCATCCCCATCCCTTTATCGCATTATCCCTCTATCCCCTATCCCTCTATCTCTTCATTCTTCAGTGCTCCATCCCCATCCCTTTATCGCATTATCCCTCTATCCCCCTATCCCTCTATCTCTTCATTCTTCAGTGCTCCATCCCCATCCCTTTATCGCATTATTATCCCCTATCTATCCCTATCCCATTCTTAGTGCTCCTCTTCATTCTTCATTATGCTCCCATCCCCCATCCCTTTATCGCATTATCCCCTATCCCCTATCCCCATCCTCTATCTCTTCATTCTTCAGTGCTCCCCATCCCCATCCCTTTATCCCTCATTATCCTATCTCTTCATTCTTCAGTGCTCCATCCCCCATCCCTTTATCGCATTATCCCTCCCCTATCCCTCTATCTCTTCATTCTTCAGTGCTCCATCCCCATCCATCCCCATCCCTTTATCGCATTATCCCTCTATCCCCTATCTATCCCTCTATCTCTTCATTCTTCAGTGCTCCATCCCCATCCCTTTATCCGCATTATCCTCTATCCCCTATCCCTCTATCTCTTCATTCTTCAGTGCTCCATCCCCATCCCTTTATCGCATTATCCCTCTATCCCTATCCCTCTATCTCTTCATTCTTCAGTGCTCCATCCCCATCCCTTTATCGCATTATCCCTCTATCCCCCTATCCATCTATCTCTTCATTCCTTCTCCCATCCCCATCCCCTTTCATTCTTCAGTGTATCCCCCTCTATCCCTATCCCTCTATCTCTTCATTCTTCAACGCTCCATCCCCATCCCTCTCTATCCCTCTATCCCCTATCCCTCTATCTCTTCATTCTTCAGTGCTCCATCCCCATCCCTTTATCGCATTATCCCTCTATCCCTCTATCCCTCTATCTCTTCCATTCTTCATTATCCCTCTCCATCCCCATCCATTCTTCAGTGCTCCATTATCCCTCTATCCCTCTATCCCCTATCCCTTTATCTCTTCATTCTTCAGTGCTCCATCCCCATCCCTTTATCGCATTATCCCTCTATCCCTATCCCTCTATCTCTTCATTCTTCAACGCTCCATCCCCATCCCTTTATGCATTATCCCTCTATCCCTCTATCCCTATCCCTATCTCTTCATTCTTCAGTGCTCCATCCCCCCCATCATTATCCCTCTATCCCTTTATTGCATTATCCCTCCATCCCCATCTATCCCTCTATCTCTTCATTCTTCCTCCCATCCCCAACGCTCCCATCCCCATCCTTTATCTCTTCATTCTTGCTCCATCCCCATCCTCTATTATCCCTCTATCCCCTATCCCCTATCTTCATTCATTCTTCAATCGCATTATCCCCCATCCCCCATCCCTTTATTGCATTATCCCCATCCCTCTATCCCTCTATCCCCTATCCCTCTATCTCTTCATTCTTCAGTGCTCCATCCCCATCCCTTTATCGCATTATCCCTCTATCCCTCTATCCCTATCTATCTCTTCATTCTTCAACTCCCTCCCCATCCCATCCCTTTATTGCATTATCCCCTATCCCTCTTCATCTCCTATCCCTCTATCTCTTCATTCTTCTGCTCCATCCCCATCCTTTTCTTTTCCTCTCCATCCCATTATCCCTATCCCCTATCTATCTCTTCATTCTTCAGTGCTCCATCCCCATCCCTTTATCGCATTATCCCTCTATCCCCTATCCCCTCCCTTTATCTCTTCATTTTCAGTGCTCCATCCCCATCCCTTTATCGCATTATCCCCTATCCCTCTATCTCTTCATTCCCTCCCATTCCCATCCCTTTATTGCATGATTATCCCTCTATCCCCTATCTCTCTATCATTTCATTCTTCAGTGCTCCATCCCCATCCCTTTATCGCATTATCCCTCTATCCCCTATCCCTCTATCTCTTCATTCTTCAACGCTCCATCCCCATCCCTTTATGCATTATTCCTCTATCCCTCTATCCCCTATCCCTCTATCTCTTCATTCTTCAGTGCTCCATCCCCATCCCTTTATCGCATTATCCCTCTATCCCCTATCCCTCTATCTCTTCATTCTTCAACGCTCCATTCCCCATCCCTTGTTTGCATTATCCCTCTATCCCCTATCCCCATCTATCCTATCCTATCTCTTCATTCTTCAGTGCTCCATCCCCATCCCTCTATCCCCCTATCCCTCTATCTTCATTCTTCCCCTATCCCTCTATCTCTTCTTCATTCTTCAGTGCTCCATCCCCATCCCTTTATCGCATTATCCCTCTATCCCCATCCCTCTATCTTTTCTTGCTCCATTCCCCCCATCCCCATTATCCCTCTATCCTATCCCTCTATCTCTTCATTCTTCAGTGCTCCATCCCCATCCCTTTATCGCATTATCCCTCTATCCCCTATCCCTCTATCTATCTCTTCATTCTTCAGTGCTCCATCCCCATCCCTTTATCGCATTATCCCTCCCCCCTATCCCTCTATCTCTTCATTCTTCATGCTCCATCCCCCATTTTATCGCATTATCCCTCTATCCCTATCCCCTATCTCTTCATTCTTCAGTGCTCCATCCCCATCCCTTTATCATTATCCCCCTCTATCCCTCTCTCTTCATTCCTCCATCCCCTATCTCTTCATTCCCCATCCCTCTATCCCTCTATCCCTATCCCCATCTCTTCATTCTTATCCATCCCCATCCTTTATCGCATTATCCTCTATCCCCTATCCTATATCTCTTCATTCTTCAGTACTCCATCCCCATCCTTTATCGCATTATCCCTCTATCCCTATCCCTCTATCTCTTCATTCTTCAGTGCTCTATCCCCCATCCCTTTATCGCATTATCCCTCTATCCCCCTATCCCTCTATCTCTTCATTCTTCAGTGCTCCATCCCCATCCCTTTATCGCATTATCCCTCTATCCCCTATCCCTCTATCTCTTCATTCTTCAACGCTCCATTCCCCATCCTTTATGCATTATCCCTCTATCCCTCTATCCCCTATCCCTCTATCTCTCTTCATTCCCTCTATTCCCCCATCCCTTTATCGCATTATCCCTCTATCCCCTCTATCACCTCCATCCATTCTATCTCTTCATTCTTCTTTATCTCTTCATTCTTCATCCCCATCCCCCCATCCCTTTATCGCATTATCCCTCTTTCCCTATCCCATCCTTTACCCTACCCTAACCTTAACCTATCCCTAATTCTAACCTTACCCCAAACCCTTACCCTAACCTTTTAACCTATCCCTAATTCTAACCTAACCCCAAACCCTTACCCTAACCTTACCCTATCCCTTATTCTAACCTAACCCAAACCCCACCCCTAACCTTAACCTATCCCTAATTCTAACCTTACCCCAAACCCTTACCGAACCTTAACCTATCCCTAATTCTAACCTTACCCCAAACCCTTACCCTAACCTAACCTTCCCTAATTCTAACCTAACCCCAAACCCTTACCCTAAACCCTATCCCCAAACCTTACCCTATCCCTAACCTTAACCTATCCCTAACCTTACCCCAAACCCTACCCTAACCTTAACCTATCCCTAATTCTAACCTTACCCCAAACCCTTACCCTAACCTTAACCTATCCCTAATTCTAACCTTATCCCCAAACCCTTACCCTAACCTTAACCTATCCCTAATTCTAACCTTACCCCAAACCCCTAATCCTAAACCTTAACCTATCCCTAATTCTAACCTTACCCCAAACCCTTACCCTAACCTTAACCTATCCCTAATCCTAACCTTAAACCCTTACCCCCAAACCTATCCCTTTATTCTAACCTTTACCCTAATAACCTATCCCTAATTCTAACTTACCCCAAACCCTTACCCTAACCTTAACCTATCCCTAATTCTACCCCAAACCCTTACCCAAACCCTTACCCAAACCCTAACTTTTCCCTAATTCTATCCCTAACCCTTGCCCTAACCTTAACCTATCCCTGAAAACCTTTACCCCCAAACCCTTAACCTATTAATTCCAACCTTACCCCAAACCCTTACCCTTGCCTCTTAACCTATCCGTACCCAAACCGTACTCCCAAACCTACCCAAACCTTAACCTATCCCTGATTCTAACTTTACCCGAAACCCTTACCCTAGCCTTAACCTATCCCTAATTCTAACCTTACCCCAAACCCTTACCCTAACCTTAACCTATCCCTAATTCTAACCTTACCCCAAACCCTTACTCCTAACCTTAGCCAATCCCTAATTCTGAACCTAACCAAACCCTAAACCCCCTGACCTTAACCTATCCCTAATTCTAACCTTAACCCAAACCCTTACCCTAACCTTAGCCAATCCCTAATTCTAACCTTACCCCAAACCCTTACCCTAACCTTAGCCTATCCCTAATTCTAACCTTACCCAAACCCTTACCCTGACCTTAACCTATCCCTAATTCTAACCTTAACCCAAACCCTTACCCTAACCTTAACCTATATTCTAATTACCCTAACCCTTACCCCCCCAAACCCTAATCTGAACCTTACCCAAAACCTTACCTTAACCTATCCCTAATTCTAACCTTAACCCAAACCCAAACCTAACCTATCCCCTAATCTTTACCCCAAATACCTTTAATTCCCTAATTAACCTTATCCAAACCCTTACCCTAATCTTAACCCTTTAATCTAACCCCAAACCCCTTACCCTCTATCCCAAATTCTACCCTTACCCTAACCTTAACCTATCCCTAATTCTAACCTTATCCCAAACCCTTACCCTAACCTTAACCTATCCCTAATTCTAACCTTACCCCAAACCCTTACCCTAACCTTAACCTATCCCTAATTCTAACCTTACCCAAACCCTTACCCTAACCTTAACCTATCCCTAATTCTAACCTTACCCCAAACCCTTACCCTCACCTTAACCTTTCCCTTATTCTAACCTTAACCCAAACCCTTACCCTAACCTTAACCTATCCCTAATTCTAACCTTACCCCAAACCCTTACCCTAACCTTAACCTATCCCTAATTCTAACCTTACCCCAAACCCTTACCCTAACCTTAACCTATCCCCTAATTCTAACCTTACCCCAAACCCTTACCCTAACCTTAACCTATCCCTCATTCTAACCTTACCCAAACCCTTACCCTAACCTTAACCTATCCCTAAGTCTAACCTTACCCCAAACCCTTAGCCTAACCTTAAACTATCCCTAATTCTAACCTTACCCCAAACCCTTATGCTAACCTTAACCTATCCCTAATACTAACCTTACCTCAAACCCTTACCCTAACCTTAACCTATCCCTGATTCTATCCTTAAGCCAAACCCTTACCCTAACCTTAACCTATCCCTAATTCTAACCTTACCCCAAACCCTTACCCTAACCTTAACCTATCCCTAATTCTAACCTTACCCCAAACCCTTACCCTAACCTATCCCTAATTCTAACCTTACCCCAAACCCTTATGCTAACCTTAACCTATCCCTAATACTAACCTTACCTCAAACCCTTACCCTAACCTTAACCTATCCCTAATTCTAACCTTAACCCAAACCCTTACCCTAACCTTAACCTATCCCTAATTCTAACCTTAACCCAAACCCTTACCCTAACCTTAACCTATCCCTAATTCTAACCTTACCCCAAACCCTTACCCTAACCTTAACCTATCCCTAATTCTAATCTTACCCCAAACCCTTACCCTAACCTTAACCTCTCCCTAATTCTAACCTTACCCCTAACCCTTACCCTAACCTTAACCTATCCCTAATTCTAACCTTACCCCAAACCCTTTCCCTAACCTGAACCTATCCCTAATTCTAACCTTACCGCAAACCCTTACCCTAACCTTAACTAATAAGTCACAATTTGCCTTTCTAGTTGTGAGGACCGGCCAAAACGTCCTCACTTCCCAAAAAAGACTTCACTTTGTTGATTAAATACTCATTCCGGTCCTCAGTACTTAGCAAGTACAAGAACACACACACACACACACACATTAGTAACACTGGTTTAGTGTTATGAGTGTTAATGTTTACTCATCTACACACACACAGGCACGCACATTAGTAACACTTGTTTAGTACACACACTCTCACTCCCTCACATGCATGAATGCACTTAACTTCACTCTCATACACAACTTTGTATCTGAGTGTGTGTCTGAGCATGCGTGTGTGTGTGTGTGTGTGTGTGTGTGTATGGTGTGTGTGTGGGTATGGTGTGTTTGTGTGTGTGTGTGTATGGTGTGTGTGTGTGTGTGTATGGTGTGTGTGTGGGTATGGTGTGTATGTGTGTGTGTGTGTGTGTGTGTGTGTGGGTATGGTGTGTGTGTGTGTGTGTGTGTGTGTGTGGGTATGGTGTGTGTGTGTGTGTGTGTATGGTGTGTGGGTATGGTGCGTGTGTGTGTGTGTGTGTGTGTATGGGTGTGTGTGTGTGTGTGTGTGTGTACACACTCACCTCTGCAGCAGGTACTCCTTTGATGGCGGCGAAGACGCGCAGGTGTTCCTCCACAGTGAGCACATCAAACTGCACGTTAAACTGCGGACAGATTCCAACCAGCTGCCTCGCCTCCACCCCCTGACACACCAGCCAGCCGTATACACTGGCCCTGCCTGTCAAGAGCACAGCCAATCAGAGCAAAAGGGGCACAACCAATCACAGCAACAGGGGCACAGCCAATCACAGCAACAGGGGTACAGCCAATCACCGCAACCGGGGAACAACCAATCACAGCAACAGGGGTACAGCCAATCACAGCAACAGGAGCACAGCCAATCAGAGCAACAGGGGAACAGCCAATCACAGCAACAGGAGCACAGCCAATCACCGCAACAGGAGCACAGCCAATCACCGCAACAGGGGCACAACCAATCACAGCAACAGGAGCACAGCCAATCAGAGCAACAGGAGCACAGCCAATCACAGCAACAGGGGCACAGCCAATCACAGCAACAGGAGCACAGCCGATCACAGCAACAGGGGCACAGCCAATCAGAGCAACAGGAGCACAGCCAATCACAGCAACAGGGGCACAGCCAATCACAACAACAGGAGCACAGCCAATCAGAGCAACAGGAGCACAGCCAATCACAGCAACAGGGGAACAGCCAATCAGAGCAACAGGAGCGCAGCCGATCACAGCAACAGGGGCACAGCTAATCACAGCAACAGGAGCACAGCCAATCACAGCAACAGGGGCACAGCCGATCACAGCAACAGGGGCACAGCCAATCACAGCAACAGGAGCACAGCCAATCACAGCAACAGGGGAACAGCCAATCACAGCAATAGGAGCACAGCCAATCACAGCAACAGGGGAACAGCCAATCACAGCAACAGGAGCACAGCCAATCACAGCAACAGGAGCACAGCCGATCACAGCAACAGGGGCACAGCCAATCACAGCAACAGAAGCACAGCCAATCACAGCAACAGGGGAACAGCCAATCAGAGCAACAGGAGCACAGCCAATCAGAGCAACAGGAGCACAGCCAATCACAGCAACAGGGGCACAGCCAATCAGAGCAACAGGGGCACAGCCGATCACAGCAACAGGAGCACAGCCAATCACAGCAACAGGAGCACAGCCAATCACAGCAACAGGGGAACATACAATCACAGCAACAGGAGCACAGCCAATCAGAGCAACAGGAGCACAGCCAATCACAGCAACAGGGGCACAGCCAATCACAGCAACAGGAGCACAGCCAATCAGAGCAACAGGGCACAGCCGATCACAGCAACAGGAGCACAGCCAATCACAGCAACAGGAGCACAGCCAATCACAGCAACAGGGGAACATACAATCACAGCAACAGGAGCACAGCCCAGCCAATCAGAGCAACAGGGGAACATACAATCACAGCAAAAGGAGCACAGCCAATCAGAGCAACAGGGGCACAGCCAATCACAGCAACAGGAGCACAGCCAATCACAGCAACAGGGGAACATACAATCACAGCAACAGGAGCACAGCCAATCAGAGCAACAGGGGAACATACAATCACAGCAAAAGGAGCACAGCCAATCAGAGCAACAGGAGCACAGCCAATCACAGCAACAGGAGCACAGCCAATCACAGCAACAAGAGCACAGCCAATCACAGCAACAGGAGCACAGCCAATCAGAGCAACAGAGGAACAGCCAATCACAGCAACTGGGGAACAGCCGATCACAGCAACAAGAGCACAGCCAATCAGAGCAACAGGGGAACAGCCAATCACAGCAACAGGGGCACAACCAATCACAGCAACAGGAGCACAGCCAATCAGAGCAACAGGGGAACAGTCAATCACAGCAACAGGAGCACAGCCAATCACAGCAACAGGAGCACGGCCAATCACAGCAATAGGGGAAAAGCCAATCAGAGCAACAGGAGCACAGCCAATCAGAGCAACAGGAGCACAGCCAATCACAGCAACAGGAGCACAGCCAATCACAGCAACAGGGCACAGCCAATCACAGCAACAGGAGCACAGCCAATCACAGCAACAGGGGCACAGCCAATCACAGCAACAGGGGCACAGCCAATCATAGCAACAGGAGCACAGCCAATCACAGCAACAGGGGCACAGCCAATCACAGCAACAGGAGCACAGCCGATCACAGCAATAGGGGCACAGCCGATCACAGCAACAGGAGCACAGCCGATCATAGCAACAGGGGCACAGCCGATCATAGCAACAGGGGCGCAGCCAATCATGGCAACAGGAGCACAGCCGATCACAGCAATAGGGGCACAGCCGATCACAGCAACAGGAGCACAGCCGATCACAGCAATAGGGGCACAGCCGATCACAGCAACAGGAGCACAGCCGATCACAGCAATAGGGGCACAGCCGATCACAGCAACAGGAGCACAGCCGATCACAGCAACAGGGGCACAGCCAATCACAGCAACAGGAGCACAGCCAATCAGCATCCTCTGGGCACATTTCAACATTAAAAAAATAAATATAGTGCAGTCTTACTGCAGACTTGGGTATGTGTCTGCATGTCTGTAAGTTGGAGTATGTGTCTGTGAATAGTATACAACATAGAGGTTTATCAGTCTCACCTGCGTTATGACTCTGGACTTCTCACGCTTTTCTTTACTCAGGGGTTGGAAGAAATGCATGTGTTTCATGATCGTTTAAACTGTTTAAATGAAATTAGATCACTGGAAGCAATGGAATAGCATCAAGATGTTTCAAATGATCTTATTTCATTTAAACAGTTTAAATGATCATGAAACACGTGCATTGTTTCCAACCCCTGAGTAAAGAAAAGCATGGGAAGTCCAGAGTCATAACACAGGTAAAACTGATAAACCTCCATGCACAAGGACTTCAGTTCCACATGAGAATCTCTTACATACGCTTTGATTGAATAATTGCTGACTACAGCAGAGGAACGTAAATATACCAGTAAAACTCACATCGAATGTGTGAGAGTTGACAGGTATGCGTTATTAATGAAAACTGGCCACACCTGATAATGTTGAGAGTTTTCAGAGTTTCTGTAATGGTAATTTAAATGAACGATTAAAAACAGGTCATGACCAATCATTAATTTCAAGGGATGGGTTTGAGCTTCCCCTATCGCCAGTTCACCAGCCGCCACTAATATATATATATATATATATATATATAATATATATATATATATATATATATACACACACACACACACACACACACGTATATATGTAGCACCTCAGCACCACAGACAAAGGGTTCAAACAGCCGCAAGACAGATGCAACCCTATAACTGCGCTTTTTAGTAAAATTAGCATTTTATTAATCAGATAAATTCATTCTTGATGGCATAAAAACAGCTACAAATATGAGACATAAGTTGGCTGACATTCAATAGCACACTGAGATTGGGCACCTCAACACAGCAGCCCAGCGAATCACAGCTACCCACTCCCTGCTGCCATCAAATTTAAAATGAGCTAATATTTTCCATGAAATGGTGAAATGTCTCATTTTCAACATCTGATATGTTGTGTGTTCTATTGTGAATAAAATGTGGGTTTATGAGATTTGCGAATCATTGTAATTGTTTTTATTCATGTTTTACACAACATCCCTTCATTGGACTTGGAGTTTGTATATGGGTCATTCCAAACTAAACTGTACAATTCACTGTGTTGTATAAGAATGCTCAATAAATTTTTTTCTAAGAGAATTAAATGATTTGCATTGTTCATATTTGTTCACTCCCAGATTGAAGATATACATAAGAAAAAAACAGTCATCGGTCCAACAACACAGCAGAAAAAGTGGTCTCCTGATGTCAGCCAAGGCATTGTGAAGGACATATTTTGTTTCAAGATTTGGCAGCCAACTTCATGAAACGCTCATGACATGTCTGTTGATACTTCGAAAGAAAGTGAAATGAAATATTGCAGGGAAATACCCATAATTATGGTTTCAACTGTCTGCACTAAATTATCGGGACTCGTCTGATCAGAAATGAAATTTGAAATGACCGTCGTGGGCGTAACCAGTCGCGTCGTCACGTGTTACGTCCATCCCTGTGGAATAATTTGCATAACGTCTGCAAATGGCGTAAAGATGAAGCCTGGTAAAACCAGACTCTGCTATTTCGCTTTGCTTCGCACACAGAGTCTGGGTAGTCGCCGCAGCAGGGTGAAGTTGCCGTCAGACGTCGACTTCCAGGCTGCTCAGCCTGTCAGGCTGCGTAAACACCGATCCCAAGTACAGCCAATCAGATCGCGAGCTAGAGTACAACCAATCCACTCACGAGGCAGCCAATTCAATTCAAATTCCTCTCCTCAAAGCGGAGTGGGCTTAAGAACATCAATATTGTTAAAAACGAATGCATTTAATTGTCTTTTCTCATTAAAAAAAACTGATTTGGGAGGTAACCTTAGATATTTTAGCTATTTTGATTATGTTAACCAATGCAAAGAAGTGCTTTTTTTTTGTCTTACAGTTAACTTATAAACCTAACCTTAGCTAAACAGGTCATACTTGTTATCCTAAACACTTCTCCAATATAACTTCAAGTATAACTCTGTTTGAAACATAAAATTGGCCTACTTGTGTGATATTTTGTTCAATAAGCTGTTTAATTAAGCTTCTTAAAAACTTCAACTGCAAGTTGCTGCAATGTTCGCTGCCTTCAAGGCTGATTGCAGAGACTAGTGCCTTGCAGGCTGGTTAGAAGACTAATGTTGATTTCATCTTGTATAATCATTAATAGTATTCAGTCAGATGCCTTCAAGGCTGACTGCTAGAGACTAGTACCTTGCAGGCTGGTTAGAAGACTAATGTTGATTTCATCTTGTATAATCATTAATAGTATTCAGTCAGATGCCTTCAAGGCTGACTGTAGAGACTAGTGCCTTGCAGGGTGGTTAGAAGACTAATGTTGATTTCATCTTGTATAATCTTTAATAGTATTCAGTCAGATGCCTTCAAGGCATCAGGGCCCGGGTGGGTGTTGGGGCAGGACCTGCTGCAGGAGCATCAGGGCCCGGGCGGGTGCTGGGGCTGTTTTTTTTTTTACTTTTTTTAGCGGGCGGGTAGATAGGGCTCCACGACGGGCGCCGAGACATCGTTTCAACTCCTAAAGAGAGTGTAAAAAGTAAAGACAACATCAATATGCAACAACACCTCGGTCAGTTTTCTGAGGTAACGTGGTTGGTTTTGAACTGTAATAAATCTATGGGCTAAAAAATAGAAGATTTTAAATTAGCCTTGGAAGGCTCCAACTCAGTAGAGACTACTTAGTAGAGACCCCTCAGTAATGCTGAGGGAGTCTCTACTGTCAGCCTTGAAGGCATCAAAATTGTAAACACACACACACACACACACACACACACACACACACATATATATATGATATCATCAGCCTGCCAACCAGCCTGCAAGGCACTAGTCTCTACTGTCAGGCTGGAAGGCACTAGTCTCTACAATCAGCCTTGAAGGCATCTGACTGAATATTATCAAAGATTTTATATATACATATATATACGCCAACACCCGCAAACGGGTATGTCACAGTTCACTTTCAGTTCTCTTCGCTCTTTTTTGCCGCGCTTCCTTCTGCTTATGGTAGGTAGCAACCCTTTTATTACAATACGAGTTGCAGATAGTCTTTGTCACAGCTCTCCAATTTTCTCTATCAAGCACGGAATGTTGCCACGTGTCCAGCACCTTTCCACATTTTAGATCTTTTTTTAATGTGTCCTTGAAGCGGAGTTTAGGGTGGCCAACTGGGCGCGATCCACTTGCCAGTTCAGAGAATAGTAGTTGTTTTGGGGCTCTATTATCATCCATGCGACAGAGGTGCCCCAGCCAGCGGAGACGACAACCAACTAATTTAATTTCAATGTCTTCGACATTGGCGCGCCTGAGGACTTCCTCGTTGCTGATAAAATCGTCCCATTTGATCTTAAGAATAAGACGCAGATGGCGTTGTTGCAAAGTACGGAGCTCTCTGACTTCATGTTGGTACACAGTCCATGTTTCACTACCGTACATTAAAAGTGGCACGAAGCAGTGGTTGTATACAGCAATCTTGGTTGGTACAGTGAGATCACGTGAGTCGAAAACTCTTTTCCGGAGCCGACCATAGGCACATGATACTGCTTGAATACGGGATGTGAGTTCCTCTCTCATTGAGCAATCACTTGACAGGTAGCTACCAAGGTACTTAAAGCGAGTGACATTGGCCAGCTTTTTGCCATCTACAAAGATGTCAGCGTTATTACCAATACACATGGTCTCCGTCTTTGTCGTGTTGATGCGCATCCCCATTCTTTTGGCAGGTTGATTATAGGATGTAAGTAGTGACTGCAGCCTTCTGGTGTATCGCTAAATATGGCAATATCATCGGCATACTGTGCTTCTCTGATAAATTCCGTGAGGACTTTTGTCTTTGCTTTAAGTCTGCGAAGATCAAAGAGATCGCCATCAAACCGGAATCTTATCTGAATGCTGCAAGTATGTTCGATTTTCTTGAAGGCAAGCCAGAGCAGGACAGCTGCATAGATGCCAAAAAGAGTCGGTGCCAACTTGCATCCCTGTTTGACACCACAGTTGTATTCGAATGCCTGGGTTAGTTCTCCATCCACAATCTGTCTGGCATGAACATCAGAATACAGCTTCTTTATTATTCTTACAAACTTGGGCGGGCAGCCCAATTTACTAAGGATTATAAAGAGGAGTTCACGATTGATGGTGTCGAAAGCTTTTACGAAGTCTACGAAGACTATGTACAGGTTTCTGCGTTGCTCTCTGGTCTTTTCCATAAGCTGCCGAATGGTGAATATTCCGTCAATAGTGCTCCTACCAGCACAGTACCCTGATTGAGACTGAGGGTATATATGATCTGCTAGCAATTGTAGTCTTTGCAAGATGATATCTGCAAAAATTTTGCCGACAATGCTTAGTAGAGATATCCCCCTGTAATTTCCACACTCGCTTCTATCACCCTTTTTGAATAAGATGGTGATGATTGCATCTTTCCACTCCAGAGGAATTATTTCTGTCGTCCAAATGATGTTAAAGAGGGAAATAAGAAAAGCTCTCAGACGACAACCACCATGAACAATAACTTCTGGAAGAATACCATCAGAGCCTGGGCTTTTCCCTAATTTGGTATTTGAGATAGCTTTGTCCAGCTCCTGATCTTCAATATGGTGATCCATGGATTGCATGATTGGTAATTGGTCTAATTCGTCCAAAACTGTAAAGTCGACATCACTAGGAAGATTTAGCAAATCACTGAAGTGTTCCACCCATCTGCCCTTGACTTCTTCGGGACCTGACAAGAGAATGCCATCTTTCGAGCGACAGGATGAGAACTTCTAGATCTAGGGCCATAGTCTGCGTTCAAGGTGGCATAGAACTCTCTTGGATTCTTTGCTTGAGAGTACTGCTCAGCTTCTTCAGCTTTCTTCTGAAACCAAGCATTCTTGAGTTCTCTGATACGCGCTCTTAGAGAGTGCCTGTCTAGGTTTTTATCTTGAAGTAGATTTTGAATTTCTTCATCCTGATCATCAAACCAGTCATTCTGAATCCTTTTCTTTTTTCCAAACACATGGGTTGCAGCTTGTTGAAGAATGTCTTTCAGTTCTGCAAACTCAGTATCACAGACTGAGATCTTTTCGTCTAAAAACTGAACAAGCTTTGCCTTCTTATCATCATTTAAGCGTGTGTCTAACTTTTTCGGGGGTCTTGTACTTTTCTTCTTCCGCTTCACAGAGAAGACGCATTTAGACACTAGCAACTTGTGGTCAGTGAAGCAGTCTGCAGCTTGACTGACTTTCGTTACTTCGATAAATGGTTTGGCAGCTTGATTTGCTAGCACGTGATCGAGTTGGTGCCAGTGCTTGGAGCGTAGATGCTGCCATGTGTTCTTCAAGCTATCCCTCAACTGAAACATTGTGCCCATGATACTCAACTGAAGTTGGGTGCAGAACTCAAGGAGCATGAGACCGTTGGAGTTCATCTTTCCAACACCGTGTTTGCCGATAACGTCTGACCAGGATTTATAGTCTCGTCCCACACGGGCATTGAAATCACCTAAAATTATGAGGAGGTCATTCTGAGCTGGAGCTAGGCAACTACAGAGCTTTCCGTAGAAAAACTCCTTTTCCTCAGGTGTTCTTTGCATGGTGGGAGCATATACGCTAACCAGGGTCAGATAGTCTCCGTTTGCCAACGGAATACGCACTTGCATGAGCGTGTCATTGACTGGTCTTGGGTTAATCCCTTGAGCTGCAAGTCTGTTTGAGATGGCAAAACCAACTCCAGCTGCTCTCTCACTTCCTCCACTCCAGAAAATAGTTTGACTCCTTTCCACAACATTGCCAGTGCCGGGACGCCGAACTTCACTTACAGCACATATATCAATGTTAGCCTTCTCTAACTCACGGCAAACGAGTGCTGTTGCTCGCTCTGGTCTTAAAGATGCATCGCTGTCATTGGTGGTACGGACATTCCAAGCTCCAAGAGTCAGAACTTGCTTAATAGAAAGTTGAAACTGTCGATTATCCGTTGCCCAGGAAGCAGTAGCAAAATACGGTCTACGTCCATTTTTCGCCACTGCCGCACAAGGTGGCGCATCGGTTCCCCCGAATGCGGTAGCCATAACTCCTACCCTAGATTGACTATCCATAAAACTGTGAGGCTGCACCATTAATGTCGATACTACCTGGCGCGAGGGCACCATCCCTTGGCGAGAAGCCCTGTTTGTCGACGACGCAGCATAGCTGGGATGGCCGCAGGAACAACTCGTTGCTTTTTGCCAGAAACTGACGCTGACTTGACAGTCAGATCTGCCAATGGTGGCCGTTGGCTCACTTGGAGCTCATCCGCCCGAAGGTGGCGACAAAGCCACGATGCCGTAACCCTGGCGAGGGAGGCATGGGGTGTGATAGCACTTGCCCAAGGTGCGCACCCAAGGCTAGTGGAGGGAAGGAGGCGCCTCACTGCTCCATTCTAGACCAGCTCCAAGCAAAGTCTAGCCACTGCCACTGCCACTTATCAAAGATTATACAATATGAAATCAACATTAGCCTTCTAACCAGTCTGCAAGGCACTAGTCTCTACAGTCAGCCTGGAAGGCAGTTAACGTTACAGCAACTTGCAGTTGAAGTTTTTAAGAAGCTCAACTAGACAGCTTATTGAACAAAATCTCACAAGTACGCCAATTTTATGTTTAAAACAGAGTTATACTTAAAGTTATATTGTAGAAGTGTTTAAGTTAACAAGTATGACCTGTTTAGCTAAGGTTAGGTCTGTAAGTTCACTGTAAGACAAAAAAAATAGCACTTGTTTGCATTGGTTAATATAATCAAAATAGCCAAAATATCTAATGTTACCTCCCGAATCAGTTTCTTTAATGAGAAAACTCACAATTAAATGCATTCGTTTTTAACAATATTAATGTTCTTCAGCCCACTTACCGAGTAAAGGCTTCCGAATTGAATTGGCTGCCTCGAGAGCGGATTGGTTGTACTCTAGATCGCGATCTGATTGGTTTTACTTGGGGGCGGTGTTAACGCAGCCTGACAGGCTGAGCAGCCTGGAAGTCGATGTCTGAAGGCAACTTCACCCTGCAGCAGTAGTCGCCATTGACAAGTGTTTACTTCCTGGTGGGTGGGCGCTTGTCAGAAGTTTAAAATCATTGGTGTACCCGTAAACTAATCACTAACGTTTGGCGATGACGTATGTTATGTGCCGGCTCAGCCGGCTAGTACTTCTGCTGGAAACTACAGTCCTTCATTCCAGGAATGCAGCGAAAACAAACTGATCAGTACATTAAAGTTAATACTGTACCCATACATATGCCCATCTACCAAATTTTAGCATTCACTCATTCATTTAAAAGAACCAAAGGTGCTCTTTCTGTTCTCCTTACAAGAAACAAACTGTTGAGCTATCGTTTTTCCTGCAGATACTGCTGCTGTTAAAAAAAACGTAAGAAACCCGAAACCAACGGCAGAATCGGCAAGAATAACGCATTATTTACATCAGGACGAAATCTGCGCTGACACGAAAACTGAACCGTTAACCATACTTGCGCTAACATCATACCGAGCTCTCTATCTAACTTTATAGCAACACAGTTTGGCTCTAAGCGTTTGGCTGTCTCAGAAAGTCATTTCATTCATGGATAATGACAACATAACACTGAGACAGCGAATAGGTCTTGTGACACGAACAAAAACACGCCTTTTAAAAAGTTCGCTGCTAACTTAAATAGTGTGAAATTCGCGGGCAATGTAACACTAGAAGCTACAAGCTAGCTTAGGTGGTTCGGCTGTCTCTCACAGAGATGAACAGGGTGCCTATTTCATGATGGCTATAAAGTAGATATCACAATCTGTAGGGAGTAGCGCTACAACATCATTTCCATTCAAAAAACTAACCAAACATTCCTCTTGTTGTGGCTGTAAGTCGCTGATACCCGGGATTTTCTCCACGACAGAGCGAATGGCCTCCTGTGCATCTATGTCCGTGGCCATTGTCGATTTCGGAGACTACAATTTCAAACTCGGCGCAGCTGCTACATCATGGCTCTCGGCCACGCCTTCTGTTCGCTGGTTGGTCTGGTGTATTTTCTGCCGAGGTAAACGAGGCAGAGCTCCAAGTGACCAGACTGAGTACTGAAGCGAAATGAAATTAAGCGGAAGTACGAAGGCTGGCGGAGTCAGGCTAGTAAAGCTGACCTTGGCAAAATAAGGTACTCACTTCCTGCATCAGAATGTCACAAGGCATCAGAAAATCATATATTCCATGCTTTTAAAAATAATGAAAAATTTTCAGTATTCTAATATTGTGTTCCGACTATAAAAACATAAACAATCTGTGCGCTATCACCATAGACTGTATACAAAGACAGACGCAGCACCCAGGTCTGAAAAGTGAGGCCAATGCGGAAATTGGATTCCTTTTAATGGCCAGCAGATGGCGACGTCGGTGGTTGCAGAATTGGAAAAGGTGTATTTGAATTTTCATCACCATTGTAACACATTTGTATAGTTTATTATGGAGTGAGCCATATATGTATAAACACAAGTATAGGCGTAATTAGATTCGAGAATACAGACAGTCAAAATCAGAGTACTTGGGATGAGCTCTGCCTGGCAGCAGGCTCACTGAAAGAATGGTGCAAAACGTCAAAGCCGTCATCGTCCCCAGCACTTCTCAAAATAAACTGACAGCCATGGGTTTACATGCATATGTAATACTGAGCATAATGTACTGTACAGAATGAGTATAGTATGTTGTAGTGTGTATGGTGCAGAGCAGGGTTAGTGTATGCTGTACAGTGTAGAGTATATCGTGCATAACACACCGTCGCTCAGAGCACTGATGGTGTATGCTGTACAGTGTAGAGTGTATCGTGTGTAACAATCCATCGCTCGGAGCACTGATGGTGTATGCTGTACAGTGTAGACTGTATCATGTGTAACAAACCGTCGCTCGGAGCACTGATGGTGTATGCTGTACAGTGTAGAGTGTATCATGTGTAACAATCCATCGCTCGGAGCACTGATGGTGTATGCTGTACAGTGTAGACTGTATCATGTGTAACAAACCGTCGCTCGGAGCACTGATGGTGTATGCTGTACAGTGTAGAGTGTATCATGTGTAACAACCGTCGCCGGAGCACTGATGGCGTATGTTGTACAGTGTAGAGTGTTTCACGTGTGTAACAAACCGTCGCTCGGAGCACTGATGGTGTATGCTGTACAGTGTAGAGTGTATCGTGTGTAACACACCGTCGCTCGGAGCACTGATGGTGTATGCTGTACAGTGTAGAGTGTATCGTGTGTAACACACCGTCGCTCGGAGCACTGATGGTGTATGCTGTACAGTGTAGAGTGTATCGTGTGTAACACACTGTCGCTCGGAGCACTGATGGTGTATGCTGTACAGTGTAGAGTGTATCGTGTGTAACACACCGTCGCTCGGAGCACTGATGGTGTATGCTGTACAGTGTAGAGTGTATGTGTGTGTAACACACTGTCGTCGGAGCACTGATGGTGTATGCTGTACAGTGTAGAGTGTATCGTGTGTAACAATCCATCGCTCGGAGCACTGATGGTGTATGCTGTACAGTGTAGAGTGTATCGTGTGTAACAATCCATCGCTCGGAGCACTGATGGTGTATGCTGTACAGTGTAGACTGTATCATGTGTAACAAACCGTCGCTCGGAGCACTGATGGTGTATGCTGTACAGTGTAGAGTGTATCGTGTGTAACAATCCATCTTTCGGAGCACTGATGGTGATGGTGTATGCGCTGATGGTGTATGCTGTACAGTGTAGAGTGTATCATGTGTAACACACCGCCGCTCGCACTGAGCACTGATGGTAACACATGCTGTACAGATGGTAGAGCTGTACAGTGTAGAGTGTATCGTGTGTAACACTGTCGCCGGAGCACTGATGGTGTATGCTGTACAGTGTAGAGTGTATCGTGTGTAACACACTGTCGCTCGGAGCACTGATGGTGTATGCTGTACAGTGTAGAGTGTATCATGTGTAACAAACCGTCGCTCGGAGCACTGATGGTGTATGCTGTACAGTGTAGAGTGTATCGTGTGTAACACACTATCGCTCGGAGCACTGATGGTGTATGCTGTACAGTGTAGAGTGTATCGTGTGTAAACACTCGGAGCACTGATGGTGTATGCTGTACAGTGTAGAGTGTATCGTGTAACACACACTGATGATGGTGTATGCTGTACAGTGTAGAGTGTATCGTGTGTAACACACTGTCGCTCGGAGCACTGATGGTGTATGCTGTACAGTGTAGAGTGTATCGTGTGTAACACACTATCGCTCGGAGCACTGATGGTGTATGCTGTACAGTGTAGAGTGTATCGTGTGTAACACACTGTCGCTCGGAGCACTGATGGTGTATGCTGTACAGTGTAGAGTGTATCGTGTGTAACACACTGTCGCTCGGAGCACTGATGGTGTATGCTGTACAGTGTAGAGTGTGTGTGTAACACACACTGTCACTGTCGCCGGGCACTGATGGTGTATGCTGTACAGTGTACAGTGTATCATGTGTAACACACCGTCGCTCGGAGCACTGATGGTGTATGCTGTACAGTGTAGAGTGTATCGTGTGTAACACACCGTCGCTCGGAGCACTGATGCCGCACAGGATGTTGATAAGGGTGGATTTTCCAGCTCCACTGTGGCCCAGCAGGGCTGTGATCTGCCCCTCATAGATATCAAAGGAGATCCCTGCACAGGAGAGTAGAGAGAACACAGTATAGTGCACACAGGATCACAGGATTTAACAGAAAGCACAGGATCACATGATTTAACAGAACACACAGGATCACATGATTTAACAGAATGCACAGGATCACATGATTTAACAGTGCACACAGGATCACATGATTTAACAGAATGCACACACAGGATCACATGATTTAACAGTACACACAGGATCACAGGATTTAACAATGCACACAGGATCACAGGATTTAACAGAACGCACAGGATCACATGATTTAACAGTAGACACAGGATCACATGATTTAAAAGTGCACACAGGATCACAGGATTAAACAGAACGCACAGGATCACATGATTTAACAGTGCACAAAGGATCACAGGATTTAACAGAATGCACAGGATCACATGATTTGACAGTACACACAGGATCACATGATTTAACAGTACACACAGGATCACATGATTTAACAGCACACACAGGATCACATGATTTAACAGAACACACAGGATCACATGATTTAACAGTACACACAGGATCACATGATTTAACAGCACACACAGGATCACATGATTTAACAGTGCACACAGGATCACATGATTTAACAGTGCACACAGGATCACATGATTTAACAGCACACACAGGATCACAGGATTTGACAGTACACACAGCATCACATGATTTAAAAGTACGCACAGGATCACATGATTTAACAGTACACACAGGATCACATGATTTAACAGTGCACACAGGATCACATGATTTAACAGTGCACACAGGATCACATGATTTAACAGACCGCACAGGATCACATGATTTAACAGTGCACACAGGATCACAGGATTTAACAGTACACACAGGATCACAGGATTTAACAGTACACACAGGATCACATGATTTAACAGTACACACAGGATCACAGGATTTAACAGTGCACACAGGATCACAGGATTTAACAGAACGCACAGGATCACATGATTTAACAGTACACACAGGATCACAGGATTTAACAGTACACACAGGATCACAGGATTTAACAGTACACACAGGATCACATGATTTAACAGAACACACAGGATCACATGATTTAACAGCACACACAGGATCACATGATTTAACAGAATGCACAGGATCACATGATTCAACAGTACACACAGGATCACATGATTTAACAGTACACACAAGATCACATGATTTAACAGAACACACAGGATCACATGATTTAACAGCACACACAGGATCACATGATTTAACAGAACGCACAGGATCACATGATTCAACAGTACACACAGGATCACATGATTTAACAGAACAAACAGGATCACATGATTTAACAGTACGCACAGGATCACATGATTTAACAGAACACACAGGATCACATGATTTAAAAGTACACACAGGATCACATGATTTAACAGCACACACAGGATCACAGGATTTGACAGTACACACAGCATCACATGATTTAAAAGTACACACAGGATCACATGATTTAACAGCACACACAGGATCACATGATTTAACAGTGCGCACAGGATCACATGTTTTAACAGAACACACAGGATCACATGATTTAACAGTGCACACAGGATCACATGATTTAACAGCACACACAGGATCACAGGATTTGACAGTACACACAGGATCACGATTTAATAGAATACACAGGATCACATGATTTAACAGTACACACAGGATCACATGATTTAACAGAACACACAGGATCACATGATTTAACAGCACACACAGGATCACAGGATTTAACAGAACACACAGGATCACATGATTTAACAGCACACACAGGATTTAACAGAACGCACAGGATCACATGATTTGACAGTACACACAGGATCACAGGATTTAACAGAACGCACAGGATCACATGATTTGACAGTACACACAGCATCACATGATTTAACAGAACACACAGGATCACAGGATTTAACAGAACGCACAGGATCACATGATTTGACAGTACACACAGCATCACATGATTTAAAAGTACACACAGGATCATATGATTTAACAGCACACACAGAATCATATGATTTAACAGTACACACAGGATCACATGATTTAACAGCACACACAGGATCACATGATTTAACAGCACACACAGGATCACATGATTTAAAAGAAGACATGGAATTACACAATGTAACAGTACACACAGGATCACATGATTTAAAAGAATACATGGAATTACACAATGTAACAGAACACACAGGATCACATGAAGATCACGTTTCAACAGTACAAACAGGATCACATGAAGATCACATGATTCAACAGTACACACAGGATCACATGAAGATCACATGATTCAAAAGTACACAGAATCACATGAAGATCACATGATTCAACAGTACACTCAGGATCACATGACTGAACTCACCTCTTAGGGCTTCCACAGGGGTGTGCGTCTCATTATAAACCTTCCTCAGATTACTGATCCTGCAAAACATGCCAATACGCTCATGCACAGGTATACATACAGACATGCACAATCAGGTGCGCTCACTCACTGATACAGGCGTATTTAAATACGCTCTAAAGCAGATACACTGACTCAAAGACAAATTCAGACAAAGATGCACACATATTTAATAAACTCGCATACAGATAGACTGACACACAAACAGAATCACACTCAGATACACACAAAATACGCTCACACAGACAAACCCGTGTTAAGATGCACTCATAAGCACACAGATACACTGACACAAATACGTACAGTAATATTAAGATGCAATCACACACAGATATATTGTGTGGAGAGCATTACTGAGGTCAGTTACCCTGTTAATGTTGAAGCAGCCGAGATTAGCTACTGACTGCCTTCACATTTTATCTGTGAAATAATTTTTTTATTATGACAAACCTGACAGTGCCTGATGGCCCCTCCCACCAGCCAACAGCCCCTCCCAGCACACATCATAGTCCCACTGACAACCACAAAACCCTCCCATTTCAGCTAAACGCCCCTATGGCCACTCCCATTACTTGCTAAAAACCCCTCCCAGAGCAGCACATAGCCCGTCCCACAGTACACGACAGCCTCTCCCACAGTGCCTCATAGCCCCTCCCACCATCTATGATAGTCTTTCCCAAAATACATTGTTACAGCTATTTTTTGGGTTAAATTTAGAATTATGCATGAATTATGTAAATATTTGAATTTTGATTATGGATGTGCAGCATACATTGTGAGATTATGTGAAAGTGGAGCCAATCATGTTTATTTGATGTAAGTCGTGACGGGAGCAGTGAGGTGGCGTAGTGGGGAGAAAAGGGATATGACGTGGGAAGCCTAGTGTTGGGAAGTTGGTGGAAAATGGGAGCTAGGGTAAAACACACTGTTTTGACCATGGTTCTCCATGCTATGAGTTTATGAGTTGTTTTTCATTAGCTTATATTTAAAACTAAATTTTCATCTACTTTATGTTCAACTTCTGTTCCTGGAAACGGGCAAATAAATTATATATTTTTGACTAGTATCGAGAAGTGTGCATATAAAATCCAACCAGGCTTTTCATGATCCACTGACCTTTTTTGGAATGGACAATGGACTCATACATACATACATCAAATCCCTCCCACCGTCTATGACAGTCTGTCCCAAAGTACATCATAGCCCCTCCCCCTGCACGAGTCTCTCCCAAAGTACATCATAGCCCCTCCCCCCTGCCGAGGTCTCTCCCAAAAGTGCATCATAGCCCCTCCTCCCAAAGTCTCTCCCAAAGTCATCAGCCCCTCCCCTGCACGAGTCTCTCCCAAAGTACATCATAGCCCCTCCCCTGCACGGAGTCTCCCCAAAGTACATCAGCCCCTCCCCTAGGCCCTACATCATGGCCCCCCTGCACGAGTCTCTCCCAAAAGTACATCATAGCCCCTCCCCCTGCACGGGTCTCTCCCAAAGTACATCATAGCCCCTCCCCCTGCACGAGTCTCTCCCAAAGTACATCATAGCCCCTCCCCTGCACGAGTCTCTCCCAAAGTACATCATAGCCCCTCCCCTGCCGCGAGTCTCTCCCAAAGTACATCTAGGCCCTCCCCCTGCCACAGTCTCTCCCAAAGTACATCATAGCCCCTCCCCCTGCACGAGTCTCTCCCAAAGTACATCATAGCCCCTCCCCCTGCACGAGTCTCTCCCAAAGTACATCATAGGTCTCTCACCCAAAGTACATCATAGCCCCTCCCCCTGCACGAGTCTCTCCCAAAGTACATCATAGCCCCTCCCCCTGCACGAGTCTCTCCCAAAGTACATCATAGCCCCTCCCCCTGCACGAGTCTCTCCCAAAGTACATCATAGCCCCTCCCCCTGCACGAGTCTCTCCCAAAGTACATCATAGCCCCCCCCCCTGCACGAGTCTCACCCAAAGTACATCATAGCCCCTCCCCCCCTCCCAAAGTACATCATAGCCCCTCCCCCTGCATGAGTCTCTCCCAAAGTACATCATAGCCCCTCTCCCTGCACGAGTCTCTCCCAAAGTACATCATAGCCCCTCCCCCTGCACCTGATTGCCTCCCGGCCTCTGAACTCAGGTGAGACAGGTTCAATGGGATGGGTGGGGTGGGCGGAGTCAGGGGGGAGGGGGGATCCACTCAGTTCCCCGTCCCTCGCCTCCGTGCACTGCCTCCTGCCCCTCGACCAATAGGACGGCTTCAGGAAGTAAAGAAATGGGCGGCGACTGCCAAACTCCCCTGTAGGGAATGAGAGGGAGAGGGAGAGGGTGAGGGTGAGACAGACAGAGAGAGAGAGACAGAGAGAGAGAGACAGGGAGGGGGGGGGGAGAGGGTGAGGGTGAGACAGACGGAGAGAGAGAGAGGGAGAGAGAGAGAGAGGGGGAGAGAGAGAGACAGAAAGAGAGGGTGAAGGTGAGAGCAGGGGATAAAAATCAATAAGGGCCATAACTGTAAATATTTGAACAGCAGCAGTTATTTTCGAACTCCTTCCACAATAGTATTATCACCTAAAGAATTACGCGAGGATTCATTATTCTGTCTCCCTTAATTTTCATGAAAAGCTGTGCAGACTGAAAGCCCAATACAGTAAGCAGGGAAATTAATGATGAGGGACATAACTCTGTAAATAATTGAATTGCAGCATTAATTTTCAAAACCATTTTAGATCATCATTGGGAATGTGTCTGCGAAATGTCATCAATGCCTGCTGGATAGTTTTAGGAAAACTTGTCCAGCCTGAAAGTGTGACGGAAAGATGTACAGCAGGACAGATGGATGGCAGGACAGATGGATGGACTGACCCCGTTCCTATATCCCCCACACCATGTCACTATGGGGGATAATAACTGTGCAAACTTTCACTGATTTGCCTTCGATTGGTGCTGAGAAAAGATGTCCAGATTGAATGTCCTGTGGAGTAAGTCCATAACCAATGACAAGGGCCATAACTCCGTAAGTAATTGACCTGCGTCATTATATTTCAAAGTCATTCTACAATATCATCGGATAAATAATTGAACAAACTTTCACTGATCTGCCTCGGATATTTTCTGAGAAAAGCTGTCCAGATTGAATGCCCAATGCACCAAGTAGAAAAATTGATGACAAGGGCCGTAACTCTGCAAATAATTGACCCATGACAGTAATTTTCCATCTCAGATTAGATCATCACAAGTGTGATGTCTCTACAAAATTTCATTAATGTCAGGTGTATGGTTTTAGAGAAAACTTGTCCAGACTGGATGCATGAAGGACGGATGGACTCACTTTGTGTCAGGGGACAGTAATAAGCGTTCAAAGAGAGGACACTCCTCTTCAGTTGAGGGTTAACGCATCAGAAATTGGGTGGAAACCGTTGGTACTGCAGCATTGTTTTAAGTGGCCTTCCTTTTTTAGGGACCAAAGGGTTTCAGACAATTAGATGCTCAGCTGTTCTATGGCCAGGTCTGTTTTTTCACCAATAATTTAATTTAAAAGTGAACACATAAACAATCTCATGTTGATTTCATGAGGTACATTTACATTTGGAATCTTTTGCTGTTAACTCTATATGATCACTATTTATTATTTGTATATCTGCTCTGTACTTGCTCCATTTTTGCTTCTGAATGTTGTGTGTGTTACAGAAGTGTGTTGCTGCCTTTCTTGGCCAGGTCTCCCTTGCGAAAGAGGTCCGAGATCTCAATGGGCTAATTACCTGGTTAAATAAAGGTGAATAATAATAATAATAATAATAATAGTAAAATAAATCTAAAGATGAATTTCCAAGAGCTGTCAGTGGCAGTAAAGCCAGCTGTTATAAGGCTGAAAAATCAAAACAAACCCATCAGAGATAAACGGAAACCATTAAGTTTGGCCGACTGACCATATTGGCAAATTCTTAAAAAGAAAGCAAGGGTTCGTTCAGGAATACAAAAACACCGGGAAGACCAGATAGCCACTGCAGTGTACGGCAGAAAAAACCTTTCCCTGCTTCAGAAAAATCCCTTCACAGGCCCGACCAAGAACACTGTTTAGGAGGCTGGTGCATCAGCGCCGAAGTCAGCAGTTAAGAGAAGATTTCATAAGAGTGAATACAGAGGGTTCATTTTAATATGTAAACTATTTTTAAGGCTCAGAAACAGGACTGTTGCGACCGCGGTCGTAAGGTATTTTGTTATTGTATATTGTACCTTGTAGATGCCCCAAACTGGCTGTGCCTGCAGTGTGTGTCCTGAGTTGTCTTCTCCCTAATTAGGTGTGCCATTACCTGCTGCTGATTCGCTGCTCAAGTTCTCGTGCGGGGTGGTGATAGGTTGCGGCGGAGCTGGCCGTCTATTTAAAGCAACCGAAGTGACGTCACCGGAGCAGCAGGGGGAACCCCAGTTCCCTTGCGAAAGCTGTTGTGCGTCAGTTTGTATATTGGTAAAAGTAAGGGTGAACCTTTGGAGTTTCTTTGTATAGTTTGTGCCGCTAACCGGGAGAATTATTAATTGTGTCCGATCCTCAGCTAGGCTACTGTCTCTCCCGTAGACCTTTTTGTCTTGTCAGATTAAAGTGTCTCACCCTGAGGTAAACAACCCCTCTTGTTTCTGTGAACTTGTCAATCCTGCCTTTGTTAAATAAATTACCTTGCTGACGGAATTTAGAAACTTAGTCTTCGTGGCTGCTTGGGATCTGAGTGTTGGGGTGTGTATTTCATGTTGTGTCCTGGCCACCCCTACACGGGGCATAACAGGACATTTGCCCAAAAAACAAAATGCCTGCATATTTCCAGAGCAACATCCTACAGACAAATGAGACAAACTAATTCCATAAAGAAGAATGGTGGACGGCGCAGATGCATCGGTGGTAAAGGTGCTGAAAGCCTGCGAGTTAAGAAAGATATTGAAATAGAGAGGAGTCCCATGGCTAGTGCTGATAGGAAGAATCACTTTGTCACCCTAAACTGTTGAAAAGTAACAGACATTAAACACACGGTGTATCAATTTGTGCTCACTATCGAGGTGCGCTACTTTAGCAATTCCAGCATGTGTTGACCCACAATCTTGGGACTGTTTCCACTCGCACATCTTAAAGATCTTCAAAGATCTTAAAAATAAATTTTTTACGTTGCACCTTTCGATATGTATGCATGTAAATATTTGTATGTACGCGCAGGCTTTGCTGGAAAATATAACTGCTATATATTGAATGATAATGACATGCAGCCCGTTACATTTAAACAAACATAGCCAGCATGTCGTGTGTGTGTATGTTATAACAAATAAACAAGTATCACAGTTGCTAGAGGAGACCGATTCTTATTTTAATATCAAGGAGAAAACGAAGACTGTGGTCGTTAACTGTAGCAGTAGAATTTTCCGACAAGGCAGCATAATTCGTTGAATACAAGCCAGCATGAGGTGTCAAAAATCTGTCCCAGTATGCATTAGGAAAATGACCATGATGCCACTGGGTGTGAATGAGCACAGTAATTGTGGAAAATGCAAACTGAAGCAGAACGGCAGCACTTGAAGTGCATCTTGACTGTTTCTTTTCAAATCCAACACAGAGGCAAACTAAACTGAAACAATGAAAACTGTGTCTCTGTCCAAGTACAGTGCTGCGAAAAAAAGTATTTGCCCCCTTCCTGATTTCTTATTTTTTTGCATATTTGTCACACTTAAATGTTTCAGACCATCGAACAAATTTTAATATTAGACAAAGATAAGCTGAGTAACTACAAAATGCAGTTTTTAAACGATGATTTCATTTGTTAAGGGGAAAAAGCTATCCAAACCTACCTGGCCTGGTGTGAAAAGTAATTGTCCCCTAAACCTAATAACTGGTTGTGCCACCCTCTGTGACAACAACTGCAATCAAACATTTGCAATAACTGGCAATGAGTCTTTCACATCGCTGTGGAGGAATTTTGGCCCACTCTTCTTTGCAGAATTGTTTTAATTCAGCCACATTGGAGGGTTTTTGAAAATGAACGGCCAGTTTAAGGTCTTGCCACAGCATCTCATTCGGATTTAAGTCTGGACGTTGACCAGGCCACTCCAAAACCTTCATTTTGTTTTTTTTAAGCCATTCAGAGGTGGACTTGCTGGTGTGTTTTGGACCAATGTGCTGCTGCATAACCCAAGTGCGCTTGAGCTTGAGGTCACAGACTGATGGTCGGACATTCTCCTTCAGGACTTTCTGGTAGAATTTCTGGCGGAATTCATGGTTCCATCAATTACGACAAGTCTTCCAGGTCCTGAAGCTGCAAAGCAGCCCCAAACCATCACACTACCACCACCATGTTTGACTTTTGGTACGATGTTCTTCTTATGAAATGCTGTGTTAGTTTTACGTCTGATATAACGGGATGCACAGCTTCCAAAAAGTTCAACTTTTGTCTCATCAGTCCACAGAATACTTTCCCAAAAGTCTTGGGGATCATCAAGATGTTTTTTTTGGCAAATGTGAGACAAGCCTTGTGTTCTTTTTGGTCAGCAGTGGTTTTCGCCTCGGAACCCCCCCATGGATGCCATGTTTGCCCAGTCTCTGTCTTATTGTTGAATCGTAAAAACACTGACTTTAACTGAGGCAAGTGAGGCCTGCAGTTCTTTAGATGTTGTTCTGGATTCTTTTGTGACCTCCTGGAAGAATTGTAGATGCGCTCTTGGAGTAATTTTGGTGGGCTGGCCACTCCTGGGAAGGTTCACCACTGTTCCAAGTTTTCTCCATTTGTGGATAATGGCTCTCACCGTGATTCACTGGAGTCCCAAAGCCTTAGAAATGGCTTTGCAACCCTTTCCAGACTGATAGATGTCAATGACTTTGTTTCTCATCTGTTCTCGAATTTCTTTCGATTGCAGCATGGTTGAGATCTTTTAGCCTACTTCACTTTGTCAGACAGGTTCTATTTATGCGATTTCTTGATTGGCCAGCAGCCATACCACTATTCAATCTCCTCCAGCCGAAGCTAAGCAGGTGAGGGCTTGGTTAGTACTTGGATGGGAGACCACCTGGGAAAACCAAGTTGCTGCTGGAAGAGGTGTTTGTGGCCAGTAGGTTGCGCTCTTCCCTCTGGTGGAATAATCCACAATGCCCCAGTGCAGTGATGGGGACACTGTACTGAAGGAGATGCCGTCTTTCAGATGAGACGTTAAACCGAGGTCCTGACTCTCTGTGGTCATTAAAGATCCTATGACACTCTTCGATAAGAGTAAGGGGTTCCCCGGTGTCATGGCTAAAGTCCCACCCTGCCACCTAATCATCCCCTGATCTAATTGGCTGTGCAAATTGCCCTCGGCCTCCCCACCTCAACCCCCAGGGCTCCCTTGAAAAAGAGATTTCAATCTCAACGGGACTTCCCTGGTTTAGTAAAGGTTAAATAAATAAATAAAATATTGAACAGGTCTGGCAGTAATCAGGCCTGTGTGCGGCTAGTGAAACTGAACTCTAAAAATTTACTTGGGTAATCTTTGTACGAGATAAAAATTGGTTTGCTGATTTGAACCAGTTAAGGGTGACAAATATGAAAAAAAACAAGAAATCAGGAAGGGGCAAATACTTTTTCAAAGCACTGTATTTATGGACCCAACTGTAAGATGTCAAGCAATGAGCAAGTTGTATCTACATTGATGTACTGTGGACTGATGATCAATGTTGATTTATCTGGTTTGGCAACAACAGTTCAAAAGTCGTGCGAATAACAAAAACAGAATTTTAAAAAATTGACAGAGGGAGGGAGAGAAGTAGATGGAAATGGGGAAAATGAAGAGAGAAAAAGAGGGAGAGGTGATTGTAAAAGGTCACCTGGCAGCACCTGGTCCAGGTAAAGCGCGAGCAGCAGGTAAAGAACAGAGTCCAGCAGCAGCATCAGCAGGGGCGTGTACAGAGGTGGGAAACACCCGCTGCTGAGGCAGATACACCACCTGTACAGAGAAACCGCCTATACCAGATCCCATGAGCCTCAAGGAACACCACCTGTACAGAGAAACACACCTGAACTATACCAGATACACCACCTGTACAGAGAAACACACCTGAACTATACCAGATACACCACCTGTACAGAGAAACACACCTGAACTACACCAGATACACACCTGTACAGAGAAAACACCTGAACACCAGATACACCACCTGAAACACACCTGAACTACACCAATACACCACCTGTACAGAACCTGAACTATACCAGATACACCACCTGAACAGAGAAACACACAGAACTATACCAGATAACCACCTGTACAGAGAAACACTGAACTATACCAGATACACCACCTGTACAGACCTGAACTATACCAAACACACCTGAACTGAACTACACCAGATACACCACCTGTACAGAGAAACAGAGAAACACACCTGAACTATACCACACCACCTGTACACCTGAACCTGATACACCACCTGTACAGAGAAACACACCTGAACTATACCAGATACACCACCTGTACAGAGAAACACACCTGAACTATACCAGATACACCACCTGTACAGAGAAACACACCTAAACCACACCAGACCTGAACTATACCAGATACACCACCTGTACAGAGAAACACACCTGAACTATACCAGATACACCACCTGAAAACACACTGAACTATACAAGATACACACCTGTACAGAGAAACACACCTGAACTATACCAGATACACCACCTGTACAGAAAAACACATCTGAACTATACCAGATACACCACCTGTACAGAGAAACACACCTGAACTATACCAGATACACCACCTGTACAGAGAAACACATCTGAACTATACCAGATAACCACACAGAGAAAACACACCTGAACTAAAGAGAAACAGCTGAATACCAGGGACACCACCTGTACAGAAAAACACAACTGAACTACCAGATACACCACCTGTACAGAGAAACACACTATACAGAAAAACACACCTGAACTATACCAGATACACCACCTGAACAGAGAAACACATCTGAACTACACCAGATATACCACCTGAACAGAGAAACATACCTGAACTATACCAGATACACCACCTGTACAGAGAAAAACACCTGAACTATACCAGATACACCACCTGTACAGAGAAACACACCTGAACTATACCAGATACACCACCTGTACCAGAAAACACACCTGAACTATACCAGATACACCACCTGAAACACCTGAACTATACCAGATACAAACACACACCTGAACTATACCAGATACACCACCTGTACAGAGAAAACACACCTGAACTATACACCATACCAGATACACCACCTGTACAGAGAAACACAAACTACACCTGAACTATACCAGATACACCACCTGTACAGAGAAACACACCTGAACTATACCAGATACACCACCTGTACAGAGAAACACACCTGAACTATACCAGATACACCACCTGTACAGAGAAACACACCTGAACTATACCAGATACACCACCTGTACAGAGAAACACACCTGAACTACACCAGATACACCACCTGTACAGAGAAACACACCTGAACTATACCAGATACACCACCTGTACAGAGAAACACACCTGAACTATACCAGATACACCACCTGTACAGAGAAACACACCTGAACTACACCAGATACACCACCTGTACAGAGAAACACACCTGAACTATACCAGATACACCACCTGTACAGAGAAACACACCTGAACTATACCAGATACACCACCTGTACAGAGAAACACACCTGAACTATACCAGATACACCACCTGTACAGAGAAACACACCTGAACTATACCAGATACACCACCTGTACAGAAAAACACACCTGAACTATACCAGATACACCACCTGCACAGAGAAACACACCTGAACTATACCAGATACAGATACCACCTGAACTATACCAGATAACCACACAGAGAAACACACCTGAACTGATACAACTGAACAGAAACACACCTGAACTATACCAGATACACCACCTGTACAGAGAAACAAACCTGAACTACACCAGATACACCACCTGTACAGAGAAACACACCTGAACTATACCAGATACACCACCTGTACAGAGAAACACACCTGAACTATACCAGATACACCACCTGTACAAAGAAACACCACCTGAACTATACAGAGAAACACACCTGAACTATACCAGATACACCACCTTTACAGAGAAACACACCTGAACTACACCAGATACACCACCTGTGCAGAGAAACACACCTGAACTATACCAGATACACCACCTGTACAGAGAAACACACCTGAACTATACCAGATACACCACCTGTACAGAGAAACACACCTGAACTATACCAGATACACCACCTGTACAGAGAAACACACCTGAACTATACCAGGGACACCACCTGTACAGAGAAACACACCAGAACTATACCAGATACACCACCTGAACAGAGAAACACACCTGAACTATACCAGATACACCACCTGTACAGAGAAACACACCTGAACTACCAGATACAGCAGGAAACACACCTGAACTATACCAGATACACCACCTGTACAGAGAAACTCACCTGAACTACACCAGATACACCACCTGTACAGAGAAACTCACCTGTACAGAGAAAAAACACACCTGAACTATACCAGATACACCATCTGTACAGAGAAACACACCTGAACTACACCAGATACACCACCTGTACAGAGAAAAACACCTGAACTATACCAGATACACCACCTGTACAGAGAAACACAGCTGAACTTTAACAGATACAATACCTGTACAGACAAACACACCTGAAGTACACCATGTACACCACCTGTACAGAGAAACACACCAGAACTACACCAGGCACACAACCTGTACAGAGAAACACACCTGAACTAAACCAGATACACCACCTGTAGAGGGAAACACACCTGAACTATACCAGATACACCACCTGTACAGAGAAACACACCTGAACTATACGAGATACACCACCTGTACAGAGAAACACACAGGAACAATATCAGATACACCAACTGTACAGAAAAACACACCTGAACTATACCAGACACATCACCTTTACAGAGAAACACACCTGAACTATACAAGATACATCACCTGTGCAGAAAAACGCACCTGAAACTATACCATATACACCACCTGTACAGAGAACCACAACCAAACTATACCAGATACACCACTAAAACAGAAAAACACCTCCAAACTATACCAGATACACCACCTGTACAGAGAAACAAACCTGAACTATACCAGATACAACACCTGCACAGAGAAACACACCTGAAGTATACCATATACACCAACTGTACAGAGAAACACACCTAAACTGCACCAGGTACACAACCTGAACAGAGAAATACACCTGAACTATACCAGATACACCACCTGTACAGATAAACACACCTGAAGTATACCATATACACCACCTGTACAGAGAAACACACCTGACTGCACCTGGTACGCAAACTGTACAGAGGAACACACCTGAACTACACCAGATACACCACCTGTACAGAGAAACACACCTGAACTATACCAGATACACCAACTGTACAGAGAAACACACCGGAACTATATCAGATACACCAACTGTACAGAAAAACACACCTGAACTATACCAGACACACCACCTGTACAGAGAAACACATCAGAACTATACAAGATACACCACCAGTGCAGAAAAACAAACCTGAAACTACACCAGATACACCACCTGTACAGAATACCACAACCGAACTATACCAGATACACCACCTGTACAGAGAAACACACCGGAAGTATACCATATACACCACCTGAACAGAGAAACACACCTGAACTGCACCAGGTACACAATCTATACAGAGAAATACACCTGAACTATACCAAATAAACCACCTGTAAAGAGAAACACACCTGAATTATAACAGATACACCACCTTTACAGAGAAACACACCTGAAGTACAACAGGTACACCAGCTGTACAGAGAAAAACACCTGAACTATACCAGGTACACCACCTGTACAGAGAAACACACCTGAACTATACCAGGTACACCACCTGTACAGAGAAACACACCTGAACTATACCAGATACACCACCTGCACAAAAAAACACACCTGAACTACAACAGGTACACCACCAGTACAGAGAAACACACCTGAACTACACCAGGAACACAACCTGTCAAGAAAACACACCAGAACTATACCAGATACACCACCTGTACAGAGAAACACACCTGAACTATAGCAGATACACCACCTTTACAGAGAAACACACCTGAACTAAAACAGATACACCACCTGTACAGAGAAACACACGTAAACTACACCAGATACACCAACTGTACAGAGAAACACATCTGAAGTATACCATATACACCACCTGTACAGAGAAACACACCTGAACTGCACCAGGTACACAACCTGTAAAGAGAAACACAACTGAACTATACCAGAAACATCACCTGTACAGAAAAACATACCTGAACGATAACAGATACACCACCTTTACAGAGAAACACACCTGAACTAAAACAGATACACCACCTGTACAGAGAAACACACCTAAACTACACCAGATACACGAACTGTACAGAGAAACACACCTGAAGTACAACAGGTACACCAGCTGTACAGAGAAACACCTGAACTATACCAGGTACACCACCTGTACAGAGAAAAACACACCTGAACTACAACAGGTATAACACCTGTAAAGAGAAACACACCTGAACTACACCAGGTACACAACCTGTACAGAGAAACACACCTGAACTATACCAGATACACCACCTTTACAGAGAAACACACCTGAACTAAAACAGATACACAACCTGTACAGAGAAACACACCTAAACTACACCAGATACACCAACTGTACAGAGAAACACTCCTGAAGTACAACAGGTACACCAGCTGAACAGAGAAACACACCTGAACTATACCAGGTACACCACCTGCACAGAGAAACACACCTGAACTACAACAGGTAAACCACCTGTACAGAGAAACACACCTGAACTACACCAGATACACCACCTGTACAGAGAAACACACCTGAACTATACCAGATACACCACCTGTACAGAGAAACACAGCTGAACAATACCAGATACACCACCTGTACAGAGAAACACACCTGCACTATGTCAGATACACCACCTGTACAGAGAAACACACCAAAACAACAGCAGATACACGAACTGTACATAGAAACACACCTGAAGAACAACAGGTACACCACCTGTACAGAGACCTGAACTACACCAAACACACCTGTGAACTGAACTATACCAGATACACCACCTGTACAGAGAAACACACCTGTACAGAGAAACACACCTGAACTATACCAGATACACCACCTGTACAGAGAAACACACCTGAACTACACCAGACTACACCACCTGTACAGAGAACTACACCAAACACACCTGAACTATACCAGATACACCACCTGTACAGAGAAACACACCTGAACTATACCAGATACACCACCTGTACAGAGAAACACACCAGAACTATACCAGATACACCACCTGTACAGAGAAACACACCTGAACTATACCAGATACACCACCTGTACAGAGAAACACACCTGAACTATACCAGATACACCACCTGTACAGAGAAACACACCTGAACTATACCAGATACACCACCACTGTACAGAGAAACACACCTGAACTATACCAGATACACCACCTGTACAGAGAAAACACCTGAACTGTACAGAGAAACACATCTGAACTATACCAGATACACCACCTGTACAGAGAAACACACCTGAACTATACCAGATACACCACCTGTACAGAGAAACACACCTGAACTATACCAGATACACCACCTGTACAGAGAAACACACCTGAACTATACCAGATACACCACCTGTACAGAGAAACACACCTGAACTATACCAGATACACCACCTGTACAGAGAAACCACACCACCTGTGAACTATACCAGATACACCACCTGTACAGAGAAACACACCTGAACTATACCAGATACACCACCTGTACAGAGAAAAACACCTGAACTATACCAGATACACCACCTGTACAGAGAAACACACCTGAACTATACCAGATACACCACCTGTACAGAGAAACACACCTGAACTATACCAGATACACCACCTGTACAGAGAAACACACCTGAACTATACCAGATACACCACCTGTACAGAGAAACACACCTGAACAATACCAGATACACCACCTGTACAGAGAAACACACCTGAACTATACCAGATACACCACCTGTACAGAGAAACACACCTGAACTATACCAGATACACCACCTGTACAGAGAAACACACCTGAACTATACCAGATACACCACCTGTACAGAGAAACACACCTGAACTATACCAGATACACCACCTGTACAGAGAAACACACCTGAACTATACCAGATACACCACCTGTACAGAGAAACACACCTGAACTATACCAGATACACCACCTGTACAGAGAAACACACCTGAACTATACCAGATACACCACCTGTACAGAGAAACACACCTGAACTATACCAGATACACCACCTGTACAGAGAAACACACCTGAACTATACCAGATACACCACCTGTACAGAGAAACACATCAGAACTATACCAGATACACCACCTGTACAGAGAAACACACCTGAACTATACCAGATACACCACCTGTACAGAGAAACAACTATACCAGATACACCACCTGTACAGAGAAACACACCTGAACTATACCAGATACCACCTGTACACACACCTGAACATACCAGAAACACCACCTGAACTGAACTATAGATACACCACCTACAAACAGAGAAACACACCTGAACTATACCAGATACACCACCTGTACAAAGAAACACACCGGAACTATACCAGATACACCACCTGTACAGAGAAACACACCAGAACTATACCAGAAACACCACCTGTACAGAGAAACACGCCTGAACTATACCAGATACACCACCTGTACAGAGAAACACACCTGAACTATACCAGGGACACCACCTGTACAGAGAAACACACCTGAACTACCACCAGATACACCACCTGTACACCTGTGAACTACACCAGATACACCACCTGTACAGAGAAAAACACCTGAACTATACCAGATACACCACCTGTACAGAGAAACACACCTGAACCTGTACCAGATACACCACCTGTACAGAGAAAACACACCTGAAAACACACACCACCTGTGAACTATACCAGATACACCCCCTGTACAGAGAAACACACCTGAACTACTATACCAGATACACCACCTGTACAGAGAAACACACCTGAACTATACCAGATACACCACCTGTACAGAGAAACACACCTGAACTACAAACAGGTACACCACCTGTACAGAGAAACACACCTGAACTACACCAGATACACCACCTGTACAGAGAAACACACCTGAACTACAGGTACACCACCTGTACAGAGAAAACACCTGAACTATACCAGATACACCACCTGTACAGTAGAAGAACATCAGACCACCCTAAAAACACAAACTAATATGTGTACAGGGTACAGATGTGGGTTGACTTGAGTGTGTGAGTTGTGTGTATGGGTATGAGTGTATGTGCACAATGTTCATGTACAATGGGTATGCAGAATGTAAAATTTACTGTAAGTGTAATGCACGAACAGAATAACGAATGGCACATAGGTCTGCATGCAAACATGGGCTCCTGTGTGTATGTGCATGTGTGATGTGACCAATATCTGGAGTGAACTATACCTGATACACCACCTGTGCCAGGATGTATCCTGTATCATGTGCACTGTACAGTGTGCGTGCTATACCAGTGTATCCTGTATTATACAGTGCACTGTACCAGATGTGTGTGCACAGTGTATCCTGTATCATGTACACTGTACAGTGTGTGTGCCTGTACAGTGGAGAACTATATCGTGTTCACCTGTACAGAAACACGTGCATGAGTGTATCCTGGGACATCATGTGCACTGTACAGTGTGTACAGTGCCTGAGTGTACACTGTGTACGTGTGCATACCAGGGACACAGTGTACAGTGCATGAGAACTATATCCTGTGTTATGTCCACTGTACAGTGAAACACGTGCATGAGATTTACCCAATATCATGTGCACTGTACAGAGTGCGATGCCTGTACAGTGTATCCTGTATTATGTGCACTGTACAGAGTGAACTATACCAGATACACCACCGTGTATGAGTGTATCCTGTATCATGTGCACTGTACAGTGTGCGTGCTTGAGTGTATACTGAACTATGTATACAGAGAAACACGTGTGCACTGTACAGTGTGATACACCACCGTGCATGAGTGTATCCTGAGTTATGTCCACTGTACAGAGTGAATTATACCGGGACACCATGAGTTTAACCTGAATTATATCATGTGCACTGTACAGAGTGAACTATACCGTGCCTACAGAGAAGTGTATCCTGTATCATGTGCAATGTACAGTGGGACACCACCTGCCAGAGTGTATATCCAGTATCATGTGCACTGTACATTGATACACCACCTGTACAGAGAAAGTGTATCCAGTATCATGTGCACTGTACAGTGTGCGTGCATGAGTGTACACAGTATCATGAGCACTGTACAGTGTGCGTGCATGAGTGTATCCTGTATCATGTGCACTGTACAGTGTGCCTACATGTGTGTATCCTGTACCATGTGCACAGAAGAGTGTGCAGGCAAGAGTGTATCCTGTATTATGTGCACTGTACAGTGTGCCTGCATGAGTGTATCCTGTATCATGTGCACTGTACAGTGTGCCTGCATGAGTGTATCCTGTATCATGTGCACTGTACACTGTGCTTGCATGAGTGTATCCTGAATTAAGTGCACTGTAAAGTGTGTGTGCATGAGTGTAACCTCTATCATGTGCACTGTGCAGTGTGCCTGCATGAGTGTATACTGTATCATGTGCACTGTACAGTGTGCATGCCTGAGTGTATACTGTATCATGTGCATTGTACAGTGTGCGTGCCGGAATGTATACACTATCATGTGCACTGTACAGTGTGCGTGCATGAGTGTATCCTGTATCATGTGCACTGTACATTGTGTGTGCATGAGTGTATCCTGTATCATGTGCACTGTACAGTGTGCGTGCCTGAGTGTATCCAGTATCATCTGCACTGCACAGTGTGCATGCATGAGTGTATACTGTATCATGTGCACTGTACAGTGTGCCTGCACGAGTATTTCCTGTATCATGTGCACTGTACAGTGTGCATGCATGAGTGAATCCAGTGTTATGTCCACTGTACAGTGTGCGTCCATGAGTGTATCCTGTATCATGTGCACTGTACAGTGTGCCTGCATGAGTGTATCCTGTATTATGTGCACTGTACAGTGTGCGTGGCTGAGTGTATACTGTATCATGTGCACTGTACAGTGTGCGTGTATGAGTGTATCCTGTGTTATGTGCACTGAACAGTGTGCATGCATGAGTGTACCCAGTATCATGCGCACTGTACAGTGTGCGTGCCTGAGTGTATCCTGTATCATGTGCACTGTACAGTGTGCCTGCATGTGTGTATCCTGTGTTATGTCCACTGTACAGTGTGCGTGCATGAGTTTACCCTGTGTTATGTCCACTGTACAGTGTGCGTGCATGAGTTTACCCAATATCATGTGCACTGTACAGAGTGCGTGCCTGAGTGTATCCTGCACTATACATGTGCACTGTACATGTGCACTGTACAGCGTGCATGAGTGAATCCTGTATCATGTGCACTGTACAGTGTGCGTGCAAGAGTGTATCCTGTATTATGTGCACTGTACCGTGTGTGTGCATGAGTGTATCCTGCATTATGTTGCACTGTACAGTGTGCGTGCCTGAGTGTATACTGTATCGTGTGCACTGTACAGTGTGCGTGCATGAGTGTATCCTGTGTTATGTCCACTGTACAGTGTGCGTGCATGAGTTTACCCAATATCATGTGCACTGTACAGAGTGCGTGCCTGAGTGTATCCTGTATCATGTGCACTGTACAGTGTGCGTGCATGAGTGTATCCTGTATCATATGCACTGTACAGTGTGCGTGCATGAGTGTATCCTATCATGTGCACTGAACAGTGTGCCTGCATGAGTGTATCCTGTATCATGTGCACTGTACAGTGTGCCTGCATGAGTGTATCCTGTATCATGTGCACTGTGCAGGCAAGAGTGTATCCTGTGTGCCTCCATGAGTGTATCCTGTATCATGTGCACTATGTGCACAGTGTGCCTGCATGAGTGTATCCTGTATCATGTGCACTGTACAGTGCATGCCTGCATGAGTGTATCCTGTATCATGTGCACTGTACAGTGTGTGTGTACATGAGTGTATCCTGTATCATGTGCACTGTACATTGTGTGTGCATGTGTATCCTGTATCATGAGTGTGCGTGCCTGAGTGTATCAGTATCATCACTGCACAGTGTGCACTGTGTATACAGTGCACTGTACAGTGTGCCTGAGTGTTTCCTGTATCATGTGCACTGTACAGTGTGCATGCATGAGTGAATCCAGTGTTATGTCCACTGTACAGTGTGCGTCCATGAGTGTATCCTGTATCATGTGCACTGTACAGTGTGCCTGCATGAGTGTATCCTGTATTATGTGCACTGTACAGTGTGCGTGGCTGAGTGTATCCTGTATCATGTGCACTGTACAGTGTGCGTGTATGAGTGTATCCTGTGTTATGTGCACTGAACAGTGTGCATGCATGAGTGTACCCAGTATTATGTGCACTGTACCGTGTGTGTGCATGAGTGTATCCTGCATTATGTACACTGTACAGTGTGCGTGCCTGAGTGTATACTGTATCGTGTGCACTGTACAGTGTGCGTGCATGAGTGTATCCTGTGTTATGTCCACTGTACAGTGTGCGTGCATGAGTTTACCCTGTATCATGTGCACTGTACAGAGTGCGTGCCTGAGTGTATCCTGAATTAAGTGCACTATACAGTGTGGTTGCATGAGTGTATCCTGTATTATGTGCACTGTACAGTGTGCCTGTATGAGTATTTCCTGTGTCATGTGCACTGTACTGTGTGCGTCCATGAGTGTATCCTGTATCGTGTGTACTGAACAGTGTGCGTGCATGAGTGTATCCTGTGTTATGTCCACTGTACAGTGTGCGTGCATGAGTTTACCCAATATCATGTGCACTGTACAGAGTGCGTGCCTGAGTGTATCCTGTATCATGTGCACTGTACAGTGTGCATGCCTGAGTGTATCCAGTATCATGTGCACTGTACAGTGTGCGTGCATGAGTGTACCCAGAGTCATGTGCACTTTACATTGTGCGTGCATGAGTGTATCCAGTATCATGTGCACTGTACAGTGTGCGTGCATGAGTGTACACAGTATCATGAGCACTGTACAGTGTGCGTGCATGAGTGTATCCTGTATCATGTGCACTGTACAGTGTGTGCTTGCATGAGTGTATCCTGAATTAAGTGCACTGTAAAGTGTGTGTGCATGAGTGTAACCTCTATCATGTGCACTGTGCAGTGTGCCTGCATGAGTGTATCCTGTATCATGTGCACTGTACAATGTGCATGCCTGAGTGTATACTGTATCATGTGCATTGTACAGTGTGCGTGCCGGAATGTATACAGTATCATGTGCACTGTACAGTTTGCGTGCATGAGTGTATCCTGTATCATGTGCACTGTACAGTGTGCGTGCATGAGTGTATCCTGTATCATGTGCACTGTACAGTGTGCGTGCCTGAGTGTATCCTGTATCATGTGCACTGTACAGTGTGCGTGCATGAGTGTATCCTGTATCATGTGCACTGTACAGTGTGCCTGACGAGTGTATCCTGAATCATGTGCACTGTACAGTGTGCATGCATGAGTGTATCCTGTATCATGTGCACTGTACAGTGTGCGTGCATGAGTGTATCCTGTATCATGTGCACTGTACAGTGTGCCTGCATGAGTGTATCCTGTATTATGTGCACTGTACAGTGTGCGTGGCTGAGTGTATACTGTATCATGTGCACTGTACAGTGTGCGCATGAGTGTATCCTGTATCATGTGCACTGTATCAGTGTACAGTGTGCATGAGTGTATCCTGCATCATGTGCACTGTACATTGTGCATGCATGAGTGTATCCACTGTACAGTGTGCGTGCATGTGTATCCTGTGTACACTGTACAGTGTGCGTGCATGAGTGTATCCTGTATCATGTGCACTGTACAGTGTGCGTGCATGAGTGTATCCTGTATCATGTGCACTGTACAGTGTGCGTGCAAGAGTGTATCCTGTATCATGTGCACTGTACAGTGTGCCTGCATGAGTGTATCCTGTATCATGTGCACTGTACAGTGTGCCTGCATGAGTGTATCCTGTATCATGTGCACTGTACAGTGTGCCTGCATGAGTGTATCCTGTATTAAGTGCACTGTAAAGTGTGTGTGCATGAGTGTAACCTCTATCATGTGCACTGTGCAGTGTGTATGCATCAGTGTATCCTGTATCATGTGCACTGTACAGTGTGCGTGCCTGAGTGTATCCTGTATCATGTGCACTGTACAGTGTGCGTGCATGAGTGTATCCTGTATCATGTGCACTGTACAGTGTGCGTGCATGAGTGTATCCTGTATCATGTGCACTGTACAGTGTGCATGTGCATGAGTGTATCCAGTATCATCTGCACTGTACAGTGTGCATGCATGAGTGTATCCTGTATCATGTGCACTGTACAGTGTGCCTGCACTGTACAGTGTAGTGTATCCTGTATCATGTGCACTGTACAGTGTGCATGCATGAGTGTATCCTGTATCATGTCCACTGTACAGTGTGTCCATGAGTGTATCCTGTATCATGTGCACTGTACAGTGTGCCTGCATGAGTGTATCCTGTATTATGTGCACTGTACAGTGTGCGTGCATGAGTGTATCCTGTATCATGTGCACTGTACAGTGTGCGTGCATGAGTGTATCCTGTATCATGTGCACTGTACAGTGTGCGTGCATGAGTGTATCCTGTATCATGTGCACTGTACAGTGTGTGTGCATGTGTGTATCCTGTATCATGTGCACTGCAGTGTGTGTGCATGAGTGTATCCTGTATCATGTGCACTGTACAGTGTGCATGCCTGAGTGTATCCTGTATCATGTGCACTGTACAGTGTGCGTGCATGAGTGTATCCTGTATCATGTGCACTGTACATTGTGCGTGCATGAGTGTATCCTGTATCATGTGCACTGTACAGTGTGCGTGCCTGAGTGTATCCTGTATCATGTGCACTGTACAGTGTGCCGTACATGTGTGAATCCTGTACCATGTGCACTGATGAGAGTGCGGGCAAGAGTGTATCCTGTATTATGTGCACTGTACAGTTGTGCCTGCATGAGTGTATCCTGTATCATGTGCACTGTACAGTGTGCCTGCATGAGTGTATCCTGTATCATGTGCACTGTACAGTGTGCTTGCATGAGTGTATCCTGAATTAAGTGCACTGTAAAGTGTTTGTGCATGAGTGTAACCTGTATCATGTGCTCTGTGCAGTGTGCCTGCATGAGTGTATACTGTATCATGTGCATTGTACAGTGTGCGTGCATGAGTGTATCCAGTATCATGTGCACTGTACAGTGTGCGTGCATGATGAGTGTATCCTGTATCATGTGCACTGTACAGTGTGTGCCGTGCGTGTATCCTGTATCCATGTGCACTGTACAGTGTCATTGCAACAGTGTATAGTGTATCCTGTATCATGTGCACTGTACAGTTGTGCCTGCATGAGTGTATCCTGTATCATGTGCACTGTACAGTGTGCCTGCATGAGTGTATCCTGTATCATGTGCACTGTACATCGTGTGTGCATGAGTGTATCCAGTATCATCTGCACTGCACAGTGTGCATGCAAAAGTGTATAATGTATCATGTGCACTGTACAGTGTGCCTGCATGAGTATTTCCTGTATCATGTGCACTGTACAGTGTGCATGCATGAGTGAATCCAGTGTTATGTCCACTGTGCAGTGTGCGTCCATGAGTGTATCCTGTATCATGTGCACTGTACAGTGTGCCTGGATGAGTGTATCCTGTATTATGTGCACTGTACAGTGTGCTTGCATGAGTGTATCCTGTATCATGTGCACTGTACAGTGTCCGTGCCTGAGTGTATACTGTATCATGTGCAGTGTTCAGTGTGCGTGTATGAGTGTATCCTGTGTTATGTGCACTGTACAGTGTGCGTGCATGAGTGTACCCAGTATCATGTGCACTGTACAGTGTGCGTGCCAGAGTGTATCCTGTATCATGTGCACTGTACAGTGTGCCGGCATGAGTGTATCCTGTATCATGTGCACTGTAAAGTGTGCCTTCATGAGTGTATCCATGATTGTTAGCACTGTAAAGTGTGTGTGCATAAGTGGATCCTCTATCATGTGCACTGTACAGTGTGCGTGCCTGAGAGTATACTGTATCATGTGCACTGTACCGTGTGCGTGCATGAGTGTATCCTGTATCATGTGCACTGTACAGTGTGCGTGCATGAGTGTATCCTGTATCATGTGCACTGTACAGTGTGCGTGCATGAGTGTATCCTGTATCATGTGCACTGAACAGTGTGCGTGCATGAGTGTATCCTGTATCATGTGCACTGTACAGTGTGCGTGCATGAGTGTATCCAGTATCATGTGCACTGTACAGTGTGCGTGCATGAGTGTATCCTGTATCATGTGCACTGTACAGTGTGCCTGCATGAGTGTATCCTGTATCATGTGCACTGAACAGTGTGCGTGCATGAGTATCCTGTATCATGTGCACTGCACTGTACAGTATGCATGAGTGTATCCTGTATCATGTGCACTGTACAGTGTGCGTGCATGAGTGTATCCAGGATCATGTGCACTGTACAGTGTGCCTGCATGAGTGTATCCTGTATCATGTGCACTGTACACTGTACTTGCATGAGTGTATCCTGAATTAAGTGCACTGTAAAGTGTGTGTGCATGAGTGTCACCTCAATCATGTGCTCTGTGCAGTGTGCCTGCATGAGTGTATACTGTATCATGTGCACTGTACAGTGCGCGTGCATGAGTGTATCTTGTATCATGTGCACTGTACAATGTGCCTGCATGAGTGTATCCTGTATCATGTGCACTGTACCCTGCGCGTGCATGAGTGTATCCAGTATCATGTCCACTGTACAGTGTGCGTGCCTGAGTGTATCCTGTATCATGTGCACTGTACAGTGTGCCTGCATGTGTGTATCCTGTACCATGTGCACTGAAGAGTGTGCGGGCAAGAGTGTATCCTGTATCGTGAGCACTGTACAGTGTGCATGCCTGAGTGTATCCTGTATCATGTGCACTGTACAGTGCGCGTGCATGAGTGTATCCTGTATCATCTGCACTGTACAGTGTGCGTGCATGAGTGTATCCTGTATCATGTGCACTGTACAGTGTGCGTGCATGAGTGTATCCTGTATCATGTGCACTGTACAGTGTGCGTGCATGAGTGTATCCTGTATCATGTGCACTGAACAGTGTGCGTGCATGATTGCCTCCTGTATCATGTGCACTGTACAGTGTGCGTGCAGGAGTATATCCTGTATCATGTGCACTGTACAGTGTGCGTGCATGAGTGTATCCTGTATCATGTGCACTGTACCGTGCGCGCGCATGAGTGTATCCTGTATCATCTGCACTGTACAATGTGTGTGCATGAGTGTATACTGTATCATGTGCACTGTACAGTGTGTTTGCATGAGTGTATACTGTATCATGTACACTGTACAGTGTGTGTGCATGAGTGTATACTGTATCACGTGCACTGTACAGTGTGTGTGCATGAGTGTATCCTGTATCATCTGCACTGTATCGTTCGCGTGCATGAGTGTATACTGTATCATGTGCACTGTACAGTGTGTGTGCATGAGTGTATACTGTATCATGTGCACTGTACAGTGTGTGTGCATGAGTGTATCCTGTATCATCTGCACTGTATCGTGCGTGTGCATGAATGTATCCTGTATCATGTGCACTGTACAGTGCGCGTGCATGAGTGTATCCTGTATCATCTGCACTGTACAATGTGCCTGCATGAGTGTATCCTGTATCATGTGCACTGTACAGTGCGCGTGCATTAGTGTATCCTGTATCATGTGCACTGTACAGTGTGCCTGCATGAGTGTATCTGGTATCATGTGCACTGTACAGTGTGCCTGCATGAGTGTATCCTGTATCATGTGCACTGTACAATGTGCCTGCATGAGTGTATACTGTATCATGTGCACTGTACAGTGTGCGTGCATGAGTGTATCCTGTATCATGCGCAGTACAGTAAGTGCTTGAGAGAGTGTGTGTGTGTGAGTGTGTGTATGTATGCAGTACCTGAGCGATGGCGATAGAGAAGGCTGCTGGGGACAGCAGACACAGGACCCACACCAGCGGCTGGGGAAAGTCCCGGATCAGCACAGTGAGCAGAGACAGGCAGCCCAACACTAGCGTGAGCAGGGAGCCCACCGTACTCGCCAGCTTGGGCCTCTGAAACAGCGGCGTCACCATGAAGCTGTAGAAGATCTGTATTCTCATGTACAGGGAGACAATACACACACACACACACAAACACACACACACAAACCCACACGCACACTCACAGACACACAAACCCACACGCACACTCACACACACACAAGCATACAAACATACATGCACGCAGACACACACAAACACGCACACACAAGCAGGCATGGAAAATTAGCCCACTTAAGTTCCATGTGACATCATTGACTGAACAGAGGTCATATGACACAGGTACTCACAGAGGAGATTCCATAGAGGAAGATGATGAGGAAGATGAGGATGAAGTGGCTGTTGGGGAAGAGGGCTGTGCAGGTGGCGATGGCGGACATCAGAACAGCCATAATGGAGACCAGAGCAGCGTAGAGCAGCCCCCAAGACAACCTGCCGATATTACACACACCAGCATTCACACACATGCACAGTTATATTTACACACACACACACACACACACACACACACATTTATATTTACACACACACACACACGCGCGCGCGCACACACACACACATTCACACACAAGCACATTTATATTGACACACACACACACACACACCAGCATTCACGCACATGCACATTATTTTTAAACGCACACAAGCATTCACACACATGCACAGTTATATTTACACACACACACATGCGCGCGCGCGCGCACACACACACATTTACACACATGCACATTTATATTGACACAAAACACACACACACACCAGCATTCACACACATGCACAGTTATTTTTAAACATTCACAAGCATTCACACACATGCACAGTTACATTTACACACACACACACACACACCAGCATTCACACACATGCACAGTTATATTTAAACACACACAAGCATTCACAGACTTGCAAAGTTATATTTACACACACACACACACACACACACACACACACACACCAGCATTCACACACATGCACAGTTATATTTAAACACACACAAGCATTCACAGACTTGCACAGTTATATTTACACACACACACACACACACCAGCATTCACACACATGCACAGTTATATTTAAACACACACAAGCATTCACAGACTTGCACAGTTATATTTACACACACACACACACACACACACACACAAAACAGCTCTTTTACCAGAACGCGGAGTCACGCAGCCCCATCAGGCGCATGAAGTCCTTTGAGGCGGCGCTCCTTCTCCGTGGCAACGCTGGCGATGAGGAAGGACACGAGCGGAGTGAAGGCCAGCACCAGGTATATGGAGGTGACGGAGTAAGAGAAGGTCTGCATATCTACCCAGCCGGGCTGGCCCATCATCAACACCTCCATCTGCGACAGAGCTCCCCACACAACCTGCCCCGTCTGCATCTGAGAGACACCAAACCAGAACACAAACCATCATTTTACAGCCGACATTAACCACAACGACCAATTCAACTGCAAGCCTGAGCCTAACATTCACAATAACAACAGCCACCAATTCAACACCAAATCTAAACCCAACATTCACATTAACCCCAACAACCACTCGCCTCCCAACCACCAATTCAACACCAAATCTAAACCCAACAATCGCATTAACCCCAACAACCACTCACCTCCCAACCACCAATTCAACCACAAGCCTAAACCCAACATTCACATTAACCCCAACCACCCATCGCCTCCCAACCAACAATTCTACCAAAAGCCTAAACCCAGCATTCACATTAACCCCAACCACCTATTGCCCCCGAACCACCAATTCTACCACAAGCCGAAACCTAACATTCACATTAACCCCAACCACCACTCGCCTCCCAACCACCAATTCAACCACAAACCTATACCCAACATTCACATTAACCCCAACCACCACTCGCCTCCCAACCACCAATTCAACCACAGGGCTAAACCAAACATTCACATTAACACCAACCACCCATCGCCTCCCAACCACCAATTCAACCACAAGCCTAAACCCAACATTCACATTAACCCCAATCACCCATCGCCTCCCAACCACCAATTCAACCACGAACCTAAACCCAACATTCACATTAACCCCAACCACCCATCGCCTCCCAACCACCAATTCAACCACAAGCCTAAACCCAACATTCACATTAACCCCAATCACCCATCGCCTCCCAACCACCAATTCAACCACAAGCCGAAACCAAACATTCACATTAACCCCAACCACCACTCGCCTCCCAACCACCAATTCAACCACAAGCCTAAACCAAACATTCACATTAACCCCAACAACCACTCGCCTCCCAACCACCAATTCAAAGCCAAATCTAAACCCAACAATCGCATTAACCCCAACAACCACTCACATCCCAACCACCAATTCAACCACAAGCCTAAACCCAACATTCACATTAACCCCAACCACCCATCGCCTCCCAACCAACAATTCTACCAAAAGCCTAAACCCAGCATTCACATTAACCCCAACCACCTATTGCCTCCGAACCACCAATTCTACCACAAGCCTAAACCTAACATTCACATTAACCCCAACCACCACTCGCCTCCCAACCACCAATTCAACCACAAACCTATACCCAACATTCACATTAACCCCAACCACCACTCGCCTCCCAACCACCAATTCAACCACAAACCTATACCCAACATTCACATTAACCCCAACCACCACTCGCCTCCCAACCACCAATTCAACCACAGGGCTAAACCCAACATTCACATTAACCCCAACCACCCATCGCCTCCCAACCACCAATTCAACCACAAACCTATAACCAACATTCACATTAACACCAACCACCCATCGCCTCCCAACCACCAATTCAACCACAAACCTAAACCCAACATTCACATTAACCCCAATCAACCTCCCCAACCAAATTCAACCCAAGCCTAAACCTAACATTCACATTAACCCCAACCACCACTCGCCTCCCAACCACCAATTCAACCACAAACCAAAACCCAACATTCACATTAACCCCAACCACTCCCAACCACCCAAGCCTAAACCCAACATTCACATTAACCCCCACCATCGCCTCCCAACCACCAATTCAACCCAAGCCTAAACCCAACATTCACATTAACCCCAACCACCACCCATCGCCCCAACCACCAATTCTCCCTAAAACCACCAATTCAACCACAAACCTAAACCCAACATTCACATTAACCCCAACCACCACTCGCCTCCCAACCACCAATTCAACCACAAGCCTAAACCAAACATTCACATTAACCCCAACCACCCTCGCCTCCCAACCACCAATTCAACCAAAGCCTAAACCCAACATTCACATTAACCCCAACAACCCTGCCTCCCCAACCACCAATTCAACCAAGCCTAAACCCAACATTCACATTAACCCCAACCACCACTCGCCTCCCAACCACCAATTCAACCACAAGCCTAAACCCAACATTCACATTAACCCCAACCACCATCGCCTCCCAACCTCCCCAACCACCAATTCAACATTAACAAGCCTAAACCCAACATTCACATTAACCCCAACCACCACTCGCCTCCCAACCACCAATTCAACCACAAGCCTAAACCAAACATTCACATTAACCCCAACCACCACTCGCCTCCCAACCACCAATTCAACCACAAGCCTAAAACCAAACATTCACATTAACCCCAACCACCATCGCCTCCCAACCACCAATTCAACCACAAGCCTAAACCCAACATTCACATTAACCCCAACCACCCATCGCCTCCCAACCACCAATTCAACCACAAGCCTAAACCCAACATTCACATTAACCCCAACCACCACTCGCCTCCCAACCACCAATTCAACCACAAGCCTAAACCCAACATTCACATTAACCCCAACCACCCATCGCCTCCCAACCACCAATTCAACCACAAGCCTAAACCAAACATTCACATTAACCCCAACCACCCATCGCCTCCCAACCACCAATTCAACCACAAGCCTAAACCCAACATTCACATTAACCCCAACCACCACATCGCCTCCCAACCACCAATTCAACCACAAGCCTAAACCCAACATTCACATTAACCCCAACCACCCATCGCCTCCCAACCACCAATTCAACCACAAGCCTAAAACCAAACATTCACATTAACCCCAACCACCACTCGCCTCCCAACCACCAATTCAACCACAAGCCTAAACCTAACATTCACATTAACCCCAACCACCACTCGCCTCCCAACCACCAATTCAAACACAAGCCTAAACCAAACATTCACATTAACCCCAACCACCACTCGCCTCCCAACCACCAATTCAACCACAAGCCTAAACCAAACATTCACATTAACCCCAACCACCACTCGCCTCCCAACCACCAATTCAACCACAAGCCTAAACCCAACATTCACATTAACCCCAACCACCACTCGCCTCCCAACCACCAATTCAACCACAAGCCTAAACCCAACATTCACATTAACCCCAACCACCACTCGCCTCCCAACCACCAATTCAAACACAAGCCTAAACCCAACATTCACATTAACCCCAACCACCACTCACCTCCCAACCACCAAAATTCAATTCAAGCCTAAACCCAACATTCACATTAACCCCAACCACCACTCGCCCCCAACCACCAATTCAACCACAAGCCTAAACCCAACATTCACATTAACCCCAACCACCACTTGCCTCCCAACCACCAATTCAACCACAAGCCTAAACCTAACATTCACATTAACCCCAACCACCACTCGCCTCCCAACCACCAATTCAACCACAAAGCCTAAACCCAACATTCACATTAACCCCAACCACCACTCGCCTCCCAACCACCAATTCAACCACAAGCCTAAACCAAACATTCACATTAACCCCACCAACCACCCATCGCCTCCCAACCACCAATTCAACCACAAGCCTAAACCCAACATTCACATTAACCCCAACCACCATCGCCCCCCCAACCACCAATTCAACCACAAGCCTAAACCCAACATTCACATTAACCCCAACCACCACTCGCCTCCCAACCACCAATTCAACCACAAAGCCTAAACCCAACATTCACATTAACCCCAACCACCATCGCCTCCCAACCACCAATTCAACCACAAGCCTAAACCCAACATTCACATTAACCCCAACCACCCATCGCCTCCCCAACCACCAATTCAACCACAAGCCTAAACCCAACATTCACATTAACCCCAACCACCATCGCCTCCCAACCACCAATTCAACCACAAGCCTAAACCAAACATTCACATTAACCCCAACCACCACTCGCCTCCCAACCACCAATTAAAACACAAGCCTAAACCCAACATTCACATTAACCCCAACCACCACTCGCCTCCCAACCACCAATTCAACCACAGGGCTAAACCAAACATTCACATTAACACCAACCACCCTCGCCTCCCAACCACCAATTCAACCACAAGCCTAAACCCAACATTCACATTAACCCCAACCACCCATCGCCTCCCAACCACCAATTCAACCAAAAGCCTAAACCCAACATTCACATTAACCCCAACCACCCATTGCCTCCGAACCACCAATTCAACCACAAGCCTAAACCCAACATTCACATTAACCCCAACCACCCATCGCCTCCCAACCACCAATTCAACCACAAGCCTAAACCAAACATTCACATTAACCCCAACCACCACTCGCCTCCCAACCACCAATTAAAACACAAGCCTAAACCTAACATTCACATTAACCCCAACCACCCATCGCCTCCCAACCACCAATTCAACCACAAGCCTAAAACCCAACATTCACATTAACCCCAACCACCCATCGCCTCCCAACCACCAATTCTACCACAAGCCTAAACCCAACATTCACATTAACCCCAACCACCATCGCCTCCCAACCACCAATTCAACCACAAGCCTAAACCCTAACATTCACATTAACCCCAACCACCACTCGCCTCCCAACCACCAATTCAACCACAAACCCTAAACCCAACATTCACATTAACCCCAACCACCACTCGCCTCCCAACCACCAATTCAACCACAAGCCTAAACCAAACATTCACATTAACCCCAACCACCCCAATTCAACCACAAACCTAAACCCAAACCACCAATTCAACCACAAGCCTAAACCCAACATTCACATTAACCCCAACCACCCATCGCCTCCCAACCACCAATTCAACCACAAGCCTAAACCTAACATTCACATTAACCCCAACCACCATCGCCTCCCAACCACCAATTCAACCACAAGCCTAAACCAAACATTCACATTAACCCCAACCACCACTCGCCTCCCAACCACCAATTCAACACCAAGCCTAAACCCAAACATTCACATTAACCCCAACAACCACTCGCCTCCCAACCACCAATTCAACCACAAGCCTAAACCCAACATTCACATTAACCCCAACCACCCATCGCCTCCCAACCACCAATTCAACCACAAGCCTAAACCCAACATTCACATTAACCCCAACCACCTATTGCCTCCCAACCACCAATTCAACCACAAGCCTAAACCCAACATTCACATTAACCCCAACCACCACATCGCCTCCCAACCACCAATTCAACCACAAGCCTAAACCCAACATTCACATTAACCCCAACCACCACTCGCCTCCCAACCACCAATTCAACCACAAGCCTAAACCAAACATTCACATTAACCCCAACCACCCATCGCCTCCCAACCACCAATTCAACCACAAGCCTAAACCTAACATTCACATTAACCCCAACCACCACTCGCCTCCCAACCACCAATTCAACCACAAACCTAAACCCAACATTCACATTAACCCCAACCACCCATCGCCTCCCAACCACCAATTCAACCACAAGCCTAAACCCAACATTCACATTAACCCCAACCACCCATCGCCTCCCAACCACCAATTCAACCACAAGCCTAAACCTAACATTCACATTAACCCCAACCACCACTCGCCTCCCAACCACCAATTCAACCACAAACCTAAACCCAACATTCACATTAACCCCAACCACCACTCGCCTCCCAACCACCAATTCAACCACAAGCCTAAACCAAACATTCACATTAACCCCAACCACCCATCGCCTCCCAACCACCAATTCAACCACAAGCCTAAACCAAACATTCACATTAACCCCAACCACCCTCGCCTCCCAACCACCAATTCAACCACAAGCCTAAACCAAACATTCACATTAACCCCAACCACCACTCGCCTCCCAACCACCAATTCAAACAAACACAAGCATAAACCTAACATTCACATTAACCCCTGGCTAAACCCAAACCATTAACCCCAACCACCACTCGCCTCCCAACCACCAATTCAACCACAAGCCTAAACTAACATTCACATTAACCCCAACCACCACTCGCCTCCCAACCACCAATTCAACCACAAGCCTAAACCAAACATTCACATTAACCCCAACCACCACTCGCCTCCCAACCACCAATTCAACCACAAGCCTAAACCAAAAACATTAACCCCAACCACCATTAACCCCAATTCACCCATTGCATTCACATTAACCCCAACCACCAATTCAACCACAAGCCTAAACCCAACATTCACATTAACCCCAACCACCCTCGCCTCCCAACCACCAATTCAACCACAAGCCTAAACCAAACATTCACATTAACCCCAACCACCACTCGCCTCCCAACCACCAATTAAAACACAAGCCTAAACCTAACATTCACATTAACCCCAACCACCACTCGCCTCCCAACCACCAATTCAACCACAAGCCTAAACCAAACATTCACATTAACCCCAACCACCCATCGCCTCCCAACCAACAATTCTACCAAAAGCCTAAACCCAACATTCACATTAACCCCAACCACCTATTGCCTCCCAACCACCAATTCAACCACAAGCCTAAACCTAACATTCACATTAACCCCAACCACCACTCGCCTCCCAACCACCAATTCAACCACAAACCTAAACCCAACATTCACATTAACCCCAACCACCACTCGCCTCCCAACCACCAATTCAACCACAGGCCTAAACCAAACATTCACATTAACACCAACCACCCATCGCCTCCCAACCACCAATTCAACCACAAGCCTAAACCCAACATTCACATTAACCCCAACCACCCATCGCCTCCCAACCACCAATTCAACCACAAGCCTAAACCTAACATTCACATTAACCCCAACCACCCACTCGCCTCCCAACCACCAATTCAACCACAAACCTAAACCCAACATTCCCATTAACCCCAACCACCCATCGCAACCACCCCAACCACCAATTCAACCACAAGCCTAAACCCAACATTCACATTAACCCCAATCACCCATCGCCTCCCCCAACCACCAATTCAAAAATCTAAACCAAACATTCACATTAACCCCAACCACCACTGCCCAACCCCAACCACCAATTCAACCACAAGCCTAAACCAAACATTCACATTAACCCCAACCACCACTCGCCTCCCAACCACCAATTCAACCACAAGCCTAAACCAAACATTCACATTAACCCCAACCACCACTCGCCTCCCAACCACCAATTCAAACACAAGCCTATACCCAACATTCACATTAACCCCAACCACCACTCGCCTCCCAACCACCAATTCAACCACAAGCCTAAACCCAACATTCACATTAACCCCAACCACCACTCGCCTCCCAACCACCAATTCAAACACAAGCCTAAACCTAACATTCACATTAACCCCAACCACCACTCGCTTCCCAACCACCAATTCAACCACAAGCCTAAACCCAACATACACATTAACCCCAACCACCACTCCCCTCCCAACCACCAATTCAACCACAAACCTATACCCAACATTCACATTAACCCCAACCACCCATCGCCTCCCAACCACTAATTCAACCACAAGCCTAAACCTAACATTCACAGTAACCCCAACCACCAATTCAACCACAAGCCTAAACCCAACATTAACATTAACCCCAACCACCCATCGCTTCCCAACCACCAATTCAACCACAAGCCTAAACCCAGCATTCACAATAACCACAACCACCAATTCAACCACAAATCTAAACCAAACATTCACATTAACCTCAACCACCACTCACCTCCCAAAAACCAATTCAACACCAAATCTTAACCCAACACTCACAATAACCACAACCACCAATACAACCACAAACCTAAACCCAACATTCACAATGACCACAACCATCAATTCAACCACAAACCTAAACCCAACATTCACATTAACCACAACCATCAATTCAACCACAAACCTAAACCCAACATTCACAATAACCACAACTACCAATTCAACCCAAATTCTAAACCCAACATTCATGATAACCACAACCACCAATTCAACTCCAAATCTAAACCTAACAATCACTAAAACCCCAGTGTAACCCCAGAAGATGCTCGCAGAAAAGAATGTTAGCACTCACCTGCATGAAGGCAGCGTCGATGTAGGAGGGAATGTTAGCGGTTAGCGCTCACCTGTATAATGTCAGCATCGTTGCAGGAGGGAATGTTAGCGGTTAGCGCTCATATGTATGATGGCAGCATCAAAGAAGGAAGGAATATCAGCAGTTAGCGCTCACCTGTATGATGGCAGCGTCGATACAAGAGGGAATGTTAGTGGTTAGCGTTCACCTGCATGATGGCAGCGTCGATGTAGGGTGGAATGTTAGCGGTTAGCGCTCACCTGTAAGATGGCAGCGTCGATACAGTAGGGAATGTTAGCGGTTAGCGCTCACCTGTAAGTTGGCAGCGTCGATGTAGGGATGGAATGTTAGCGGTTAGCGCTCACCTGTATGACGGCAGCGTCGCAGTAGGAGGGGAGGTTATCGGTTAGCGCTCACCTGTATGATGGCAGCATTGATGCAGGAGGGGAGGTTAGTGGTTAGCGCTCACCTGTATGATGGCAGCATCGATGCAGGAGGGGAGGTTAGCGGTTAGCGCTCACCTGTATGACGGCAGCGTCGCAGTAGGAGGGGAGGTTAGCTGTTAGCGCTCACCTGTATGATGGCAGCGTCGATGCAGGAGGGGAGGTTAGCGGATAGTGCTCACCTGTATGATGGCAGCATCAATGCTGGAGGGGAGGTTAGCAGTTAGCGCTCACCTGTATGATAGCAGCATTGATGCGGTGGAGGAGATAAGAGGTTAGCGCTCACCTATATGATGGCAGCATCCATGCAGGAGGGGAGGTTAGTGGTTAGCGCTCACCTGTATAACGGTTGCATCGATACAGGAGGGGAGGTTAGTGGTTAGCGCTCACCTGTATGATGGCAGCATTGCAGCTGGAGGGGAGGTTAGTGGTTAGCGCTCACCTGTATGACAGTTGCATCCGAAACAGGAGGGGAGGTTAGTGGTTAGCGCTCACCTATATTACGGCAGCATTGAAGCTGGAGAGGAGGTTAGTGGTTAGCGCTCACCTGTATGACAGTTGCATCCGAAACAGGAGGGGAGGTTAGTGGTTAGCGCTCACCTGTATGATGGCAGCATCGATGCTGGAGGGGAGGTTAGCAGGCAGTTAGCGCCACCTGTATGATGGCAGCATTGATGCAGGGGGGAGGTTAAGGTTAGCGCCACCTGTATGATGGCAGCATTGATGCTGGAGGGGAGGCGGTTAGCGCTCACCTGTATGATAGCAGCATCGATGCTGGAGGGGAGGTTAGCGGTTAGCGCTCACCTGTATGATGACAGCATTGATGCTGGAGGGGAGGTTAGCAGTTAGCGCTCACCTGTATGATGGCAGCATTGATGTGGTTAGCGCTCACCTGTATGATAGCAGATGGCAGCTCACCTGTATGATGACAGCAATGATGCTGGGGGAGGTTAGTGGTTAGCGCTCACCTGTATGATAGCAGCATCGATGCTGGAGGGAGGTTAGAGGTTAGCGCTCACCTGTATGATGGCAGGATGCTGGAGGGGGTTAGTGGTTAGCGCCACCTATATGATGGCGGTTGCATTGAAGCAGGAGGGGAGGTTAGTGGTTAGCGCTCACCTATATGATGGCAGCATTGAAGCTGGAGGGGAGGTTAGTGGTTAGCGCTCACCTGTATGACAGTTGCATCCGAAACAGGAGGGGAGGTTAGTGGTTAGCGCTCACCTGTATGATGGCAGCATTGATGCTGGAGGGGAGGTTAGTGGTTAGCGCTCACCTGTATGACAGTTGCATCCGAAACAGGAGGGGAGGTTAGTGGTTAGCGCTCACCTATATGATGGCAGCATTGAAGCTGGAGGGGAGGTTAGTGGTTAGCGCTCACCTGTATGACAGTTGCATCCGAAACAGGAGGGGAGGTTAGTGGTTAGCGCTCACCTGTATGATGGCAGCATTGATGCTGGAGGGGAGGTTAGAAGTTAATGCTCACCTGTATGATGGCAGCATCGATGCTGGAGGGGAGGTTAGCGGTTAGCGCTCACCTGTATGATGGCAGCATCGATGCTGGAGGGGAGGTTAGCGGTTAGCGCTCACCTGTATGATGGCAGCATTGACGCTGGAGAGGAGGTTAGAAGTTAGCGCTCACCTGTATGATGGCAGCGTCGATGCACGACTGGAGCCGGATGAAGCCAGAGTCCCAGTAGCTTGTGGCTCTGCAGTTGGTGGAATCCTCCACACAGCTGGCTGAATAAAAAGCACACATCGCCCTGCATCACCCTGGTGACAATGCCTTCATGGCCTGGCTGAGGTACAAAGAATAAAAATGACTTAATAATATCAGGTACTATTTGTATAGCATGCACTCTGCCAACATTTTTTTTGGTGTTTTGGAAGTTTTTTAGTGAGATTTTTATTTGCGTTGCACAAGTGAATTAGGGCTACCAATGGACTCCGTGTAGTCGCTTGGGAGGGGCAGCTCTTTGAAGGGGAAACGCAGCTGATAGGATGTCCCATTCTGGAAGACCACACCCACAAAGCTGGAGGGAGCAAACAAGCTGGCATTTTCCAGCTGCTGCTCAGTCGAGAACATCTCCAGCACGACATCAGCGTCTGCCCACAAAAACAAAAAATAAACAACATCAGCGTCTGCCCACAAAAACACAAGATTAACAACATCAGCGTCTGCCACAAAAACACAAAACAAACAACATCAGCGTCTGCCCACAAAAACACAAGATTAACAACATCAGCGTCTGCCCACAAAAACACAAGATTAAGAACATCAGCCTCTGCCCACAAAAACACAAGATTAACAACATCAGCTTCTGCCTACAAAAACACAAGATTAACAACATCAGCGTCTGCTAGGCCTGCACGATAAATCGCCAGAAGATCGTGATCTCGATTCACCCCTACGCGCGATCTAATTTCTAAATGTCAACGATTTTTCAGCATTATTTTAGGAGCCGCAGAGCAAACTAACTCGTAGTTTTCAAAGAAAGTGAGTAGTAGGCGGTCTCTTGGGGGCGCTTGAGGCCGCCCCCAAACGCAGCACTGACGTTACATTCGCGCTCATCCTATGGCAAAGCAGCTTTACATCAGTTGAGTTCATGTAGAAGCCAGAGAAAGTAAAATGTAAAGGCGTTGGTCTTTCGAATCGAACAGAGTCGGCTAGCAGTGCCGATTCAGAAGCAGCGAGGGAGACAAGGAGAAATGTTAAAGTGCAGAGTGCAGGAAAGTTTGTGGTCAGGAACAACAAACGCAGAATGAACACTGATGAAAATCCACCCGGGGCATTAATAATAACTCCCGCAACGGGGCGAGCAGACGAGCTCGCTATTTTTGCTTTACGAATCAGACCTGATGCGGTCATGACCATACAGTTGCCAAAATTCAAAGCAATGAACAAAGCAACGTCAAGGTTTGCAGAATTATCACTGTCTGAACAGCAATAGTTCTCACCTTGGTCCCATGCTCAACTGACAATCAAGCACTTGATTCGCACAATTACAAATTTGAATCCGAAGACGGTCCATTTTATTTTTATATTGTTCTTCTGGCAGTCGCATTTTGAGATTACAATCAGGGGTGCACATAATTGGTGCGCTGGTGCGCATGCGCAGAAAAAATAGAAATTGCGCGGCAGAAAACTTGAAGGGAAGCTCAATTGCGTACCAGCATATTTGGCATTTTTGACTGGTTTACTTCGCTACTGAAATAGGATTTTTTCTCCATACATCTCTGGTAAGACAGAAGACATTATGACAAGTGTGTTCATTAATTATTAGCTTTTAAAGTTTACTCAGCTTTCACCCAAATTAGCAAAAACGCCAAATCCATCAAAGCAGGGAAAAATCGGCATGGTCCAAGATCCGGTTATTTTCTGCCCGAATGCGGTTTCCGTCGGCGGAGCTGCCTGAACTTTGACTTGTCCCAGAAAACCCGCTTCTTGTCGGCTTTTTTGTTGCGGTATTCCTAAGTACTATTTGAATATGGAGTAGCCGGGAACTGCCTTTTATATCCTCATCTTTTAAGTTTTAAGATCTGCGACATTATCCGTTTCATGAACGGTTGTAAGCATACGGTCGTTTTCAAGGTGTAGGCTTATAATTTACACAAAATACTGGTCAGACACTGTTAAAAACTAAATAGACGTGATCTTTAATATTTCTATTTAGATTCTGTGAAATTTTATCGATCAGAAACTTTTTTTGACCGACCGGTTCGGAGGCAACTGGACCATAACTTGGCCCAAATCCAGAAACCTCCATTATGTTCATGGGCAATTTAATGCGACAAAAATCGCAGGAGCTAGCTAGATAATGCTTTGAAAATACCTTCTACGATCGACAATGTCATAGAAGACATCAAAGCACACCACATATTAAATTCTGAAAATCTCCGCTATGGTACAAGCGAAGTACTTAATTTTTGCTTAGATTTTATCGTTGCCCCATTTCAACGAGAGCACCGATGCATGCAAATCCCTTTCAGAAGCTTCGTAATCCTACCTTAAACTCCGCTGCCTTATTGGAAAATTTCTATAAGAAATATCTACATTTTACGTATTACATTTCCCATACTGAAAAAAAAAAAACTATTCTTATCCACTAACAATCCACTGTTCCTTGGATTGCGTCCGAGACCAAAAGCTGTTTGTTTTAAAGTTGTGTGTTCTTGACTTGAGAGCCATCAGAGGCTGTTTTGACTGGCAACCATGCTTGTTTAAAGCTCTGCAGTGGGTTTCCCGATAATGTTGGATCTCAGGATTAACGAGCGTGGCACAGAGATTCTTAAGCAACGAACATTCTCTCATGTTCGTCACATTCTCCTTACGTGGGTTTCCCAAACACAGTCGTTAGACGGGCCTAAAGAGGAATTTTGCGGAGAGTTTCTTGAGTCCTCGCTAAAGCATTAGTTGTTAATAAATCGATGCTATGAGATTGAACGTCCTCGTTTTTAACCAATCAACACTGAAATACAATATTATAAAAACACATTGTCATCATCATTAGTATATGACTAAATTGATTCAGTGTCTTTTTAATTAAATTAGCTTACAGAAATATTACAACGAAAGATCACAAGAATAGAAATAATTAAGAAAAGGTTTAATAATGACGTAAAACTCATTTAACCTTTGTCTGCTCAGTTCATTGTTCAGTTAAACAATCCAGAGCCTGATTGCTCCAACAAATTGGCATGTGGCAACACGGTGTCTGACAATCGGTCATGTAGGGAAAAGGCCACGAAAGTTAGCATTCACAAAGGAAGAAATCCTCCTCTGCTTGATGAAATTGAACATAAGAAAGATTTACTGTTTTCTAAGTAAAAGTAAATATACATTAAGAAATATTTTAATTTTTTGTTTTGCTCAACTTCCTCGTTTGTGGGCTGATTTGCATCGAAACGCATGCGTATTGAGTGCTCTGCAGGAAAGGACGGCTGCGATGATGACACCTTGTAGGATGGGCGCTGCGTAAAGAGTGAGCACCAGGGAGCATCTCCAGGTGCTCCCTTGAGAACCACACCAAAAAAGTTATGTGCACCCCTGATTATAATGACCAGGAAACAGCTCAGATTCACCTGCGTGCGTTTGCCATATTTTTATAGGCTTACATTTGACGATTTGATGTGAATACGAAAATAAATCACACCTCACGGTGGATAGGCTTAATGAAATATTTTCCACATTGCGTCGGCCTATATTGTTATATTTTTGAAAACCAGGGCCATATGAAAATGGTTTTATTGTTATTGGTTATTGGCACTCTTACACGGAAGGCTGTTTGGTATGCCCACTTCTTATTATCGCTTTTTAATCAATATAGGTAACATGCCGGTTGTATTTGTTGGCTAAATAAATTGCTTGATTTTTCAGCTGCTTTTCCACCGAACGCGAAACGAATTATTCGCACGACAGATTCGTGCATTCAAAATCAATGCGAATACGCGAATACACGCGATGTATTCGCGTCTTTGCATTGACTTTGAATGTTATCTGTCGTGCGAAAAAATCGTTCCACATTTGGTGGAAAAGCAGCTATAGTTCGGCAAAGTAGCTTCTCAGGAATAGATTTAAGTATGCTAATTATGTCAAGGTGATGGAGCTGACTTCAAAGCGCCAGAAGCATTTTAAACGGCCACTGAAGTGTGATAGCCATTTTTTCATTACTGCAGTTGGATGATACGTGGTTTGGCTTTAAAGGGTTGCCCCAAAACTTATCTTGGTTTATGCTGGAATGCAGTCGGCGTGCTGCTTTCTCTCCGTGCAGGCTTTTGTTGTGTGCAAATGTGCCTCGGATGGGCTTGGATCGGTGTCTGCCTGTTTGATATGACGTTATATCATCTCCTGGGTTGCGGTTTGACATTGTTGCATCCCTAGTTCAGGGCCATGAGGAGTCGAACAGCACTTAAGGTGCACTTATTTTGCTTATTTAGTCATTTTACCTTTTTTTTAAACTTTTTTTTTAAACTGCACTTTAATGGCCAGTTGTTTTTTTTTTATGACTACAATATACATTTCAGTTTCTGGGAAAAAATCGTGCCAAAGAATCGTGATCTCAATTCTAAAAAAAAAAAAAAAATCATGATTCACATTTTTTCCAGAATCGCGCAGCCCTAGCGTCTGCCCACAAAAACAGAAGATTAACAACATCAGCGTCTGCCCGCAAAAACACAAGATTAACAACATCAACATCTGCCCGCAAAAACACAAGATAAAAAACATCAGCATCTACCCACAAAAACACAAGATAAACAACATCAGCGTCTGTAAGCAAAAAAACAAGATAAACAACATCAGCATCTGCGAGCAAAAAAACAAGATAAACAACATCAGCGTCTGCCTGCTAAAACAAAAGATAAACAACATCAGCGTCTGCCTACAAAAGCACAAGATTGACAACATCAGCGTCTGCCCACAAAAACAGAAGATTAACAAGATCAGCGTCTACTCACAAAAACACAAGATAAACAACATCAGCATCTGCCCACAAAAACACAAGATAAACAACATCAGCATCTGCCCACAAAAACACAAGATAAACAACATCAGCATCTGCCCACAAAAACACAAGATTAACAAGATCAGCGTCTACCCACAAAAACACAAGATAAACAACATCAGCGTCTGCCCACAAAAAAACAAGATTAACAAGATCAGCGTCTACCCACAAAAACACAAGATAAACAACATCAGCGTCTGTAAGCAAAAAAACAAGATAAACAACATCAGCGTCTGCGAGCAAAAAAACAAGATAAACAACATCAGCGTCTGCCTGCTAAAACAAAAGATAAACAACATCAGCGTCTGCCTACAAAAGCACAAGATTGACAACATCAGCGTCTGCCCACAAAAACAGAAGATTAACAAGATCAGCGTCTACTCACAAAAACACAAGATAAACAACATCAGCATCTACCGACAAAAACACAAGATAAACAAAATCAGCATCTGCCCACAAAAACACAAGATAAACAAAATCAGCATCTGCCCACAAAAACACAAGATTAACAAGATCAGCGTCTACCCACAAAAACACAAGATAAACAACATCAGCGTCTGCCCACAAAAACACAAGATTAACAAGATCAGCGTCTACCCACAAAAACACAAGATTAACAACATCAGCATCTACCCACAAAAACAGAAGATTAACAACATCAGCATCTGCCCACAAAAACACAAGATTAACAACATCAGCATCTGCCCACAAAAACACAAGATTAACAACATCAGCATCTGCCCACAAAAACACAAGATAACATCAGCAACTACCCACAAAAACACAAGATAAACAACATCAGCATCTGCCCGCAAAAACACAAGATAAACAACATCAGTGTCTGCCCACAAAAACACAAGATTAACAACATCAGCATATGCCCACAAAAACACAAGATAACATCAGCAACTACCCACAAAAACACAAGAAGAACAACATCAGCGTCTGCCCACAAAAAAACAAGATTAACAACATTAGCATCTGCCCACAAAAACACAAGATAAACAACATCAGCGTCTGCCCACAAAAACACAAGATAAACAACATCAGCATCTGCCCACAAAAACACAAGATTAACAACATCAGCTTCTGCCAACAAAAACACAAGATTAACAACATCAGCGTCTGCCCACAAAAACACAAGATTAACAACATCAGAGTCTGCCCGCAAAAACAAAAGATTAAAAACATCAGCATCTGCCCACAAAAAAACAAGATTAACAACATCAGCGTCTGCCCACAAAAACACAAGATAAACAATATCAGCATCTGCCCACAAAAACACAAGATTAACAACATCAGCGTCTACCCACAAAAACACAAGATAAACAACATCAGCATCTGCCCACAAAAACACAAGATTAACAAAATCAGCGCCTGCCCACAAAAACCGAAGATTAACAAGATCAGCGTCTACCCACAAAAACACAAGATTAACAACATCAGCGTCTGCCCACAAAAAAACAAGATTAACAACATCAGCATCTGCCCACAAAAACAAAAGATAAACAACATCAGCATCTGCCCACAAAAACACAAGATAACATCAGCAACTATCCACAAAAACACAAGATAAACAACATCAGCGTCTGCCCACAAAAACACAAGATTAACAACATTAGCATCTGCCCACAAAAACAAAAGATAAACAACATCAGCGTCTGCCCACAAAAACACAAGATTAACAACATCAGCATCTGCCCACAAAAACACAAGATAACATCAGCAACTACCCACAAAAACACAAGATGAACAACATCAGCGTCTGCCCACAAAAAACAAGATTAACAACATTAGCATCTGCCCACAAAAACACAAGATAAACAACATCAGCGTCTGCCCACAAAAACACAAGATAAAAACATCAGCGTCTGCCCACAAATTAACAACATTAACAACATCAGCTTCCGCCCACAAAAACACAAGATTAACAACATCAGTGTCTGCCCACAAAAACACAAGATTAACAACATCAGAGTCTGCCCACAAAAACAAAAGATTAACAACATCAGCATCTGCCCACAAAAACACAAGATTAACAACATCAGCGTCTGCCCACAAAAAACAAGATTAACAACATTAGCATCTGCCCACAAAAACACAAGATAAACAACATCAGCGTCTGCCCACAAAAACACAAGATAAACAACATCAGCGTCTGCCCACGAAAACACAAGATTAACAACATCAGCTTCCGCCCACAAAAACACAAGATTAACAACATCAGTGTCTGCCCACAAAAACACAAGATTAACAACATCAGCGTCTGCCCAAAACAACACATGATTAACAACATCAGCGTCTGCCCACAAAAACACAAGATAAACAACATCAGCATCTGCCCACAAAAACACAAGATTAACAACATCAGCGTCTACCCACAAAAACACAAGATAAACAACATCAGCATCTGCCCACAAAAACACAAGATAAACAACATCAGCGTCTGCCCACAAAAACACAAGATTAACAACATCAGCGTCTGCCCACAAAAACACAAGATTAACAACATCAGCGTCTACCCACAAAAACACAAGATAAACAACATCAGCATCTACCCACAAAAACACAAGATAAACAACATCAGCGTCTGCCCACAAAAACAAAAGATTAACAACAACTGTGTCTGCCCACAAAAAAACAAGATTAACAACATTAGCATCTGCCCACAAAAACACAAGATAAAAACATCAGCGTCTGCCCACAAAAACACAAGATTAACAACATCAGCTTCTGCCCACAAAAACACAAGATTAACAACATCAGCGTCTGCCCACAAAAACACAAGATTAACAACATCAGCTTCTGCCCACAAAAACACAAGATTAACAACATCAGCGTCTGCCCACAAAAACACAAGATTAACAACATCAGAGTCTGCCCGCAAAAACAAAAGATTAACAACATCAGCATCTGCCCACAAAAAAAACAAGATTAACAACATCAGCGTCTGCCCACAAAAACACAAGACAAACAACATCAGCATCTGCCCACAAAAACACAAGATTAACAACATCAGCGTCTGCCCACAAAAACACAAGATAAACAACATCAGCGTCTGCCCACAAAAACACAAGATTAACAACATCAGCGTCTGCCCACAAAAACAAAAGATTAACTACATCAGCATCTGCCCACAAAAACACAAGATTAACATCATCAACAAGGCCCAAGGTCAAATGCGATTGACTCAAAGGGTCATTCCATGTCAATTCACACAAATCCCCAAAACCTCCCCAGTGACACCTCTTCAATTTGCCTGATTTTTATTCTATTAGTGCCTTATGTCAAATGAAATAATCCGAAGTTTGATCCTCCTAGCTCAAACGGTTTTTGAATTATGGCCCTTCCAGGTTTGGGTGCCACGCCCACTTTTGGGGTCCGGGCATTGCACACCAAATATGGCCTCGGGACAAAATTACCCTTTGTTACCCCCTACTTCAGGCCCCGAGTTGGCCATGTAGGCACATGATGACTGGAATGAGCTTTTTACCCCATCAACAGTCACCCTTTATCAAAGTTTGGAGCCAACAAAAACTTTGATTATCAAACTCCTTCACTGTCAACTAAGCCTTTGCATATGGCACTATTTTTGGATATTTTCGGAAAAATCCTAAGTCCAGAAAGTAGGTCAACTGTTGTTTTTAACTGCCTATTCATGTTTATGGTAGTAAAAACAGACCTATGAATTAAATTGATATTGTTGGCTACCCTTAATGTGGAGTCACTTTACACAAATATACCACATCACGGAGGCATTAATGCTATTGACTTTTTTCTACGGGATTCTAATTTTGACAATATACCTAGTCTTTACTGTATTACGGAACTTGCCAAACTTGTATTGACAAAAAACTTTTAGATATAAGGATGATTTTTTTCCTACAGATTAAAGGCACAGCTATGGGAAGTACTATGGCACCCAATTATGCTAATTTATATGTGGGTCTGTTTGAACATGAATATGTTTTCAATTCTGTTGTTAACCCTTTTTTTCCTAACATAGTCCTCTGGCGAAGGTACATTGATGATGTTTTTCTCATTTGGCATGGTACAGTACATGAACTCCTTGATTTTCATCGTTTTCTTAATGAAAGTAGCAATCATTTGCGTTTCACTATGAATTTAGATCCTCCTCAAATTAATTTTCTTGATCTTCCGATTTTTAAAGACGGCAATGTAGTAAAAACTAGCCTGTATAGAAAACCTACTGATAAAAATAAAATCCTGCATGGTAAAAGTTTCCATCCCATCTCACTTAAAAGGAGTTTACCGATAAGTCAGTTTAATAGGATACGACGCATCTGTCGCTCTGATCAAGATTACAACAAACAAAGTGCATTTCTTATCCAGAGATTCGGAGAAAGAGGCTATGCTGAAAATTGGATTTCTGATGCAGCTGATAAATTCAAGAATGTTGATCAAGTTGAATGTCTCAACAGAAAACGTGTGAAAACGTGTGAAAACAGTGGATGAGAGATTTTCATGTATCTTACAGTATTCTCCGTTAGCAAAGCAATTTGAAAACATTGTAAAAAAACATTGGTATATCTTAAGTTCAGATCCCAGCCTTAAGAAACCTTTAAAAGACCTTCCGCGTTTTGTTTATAAACGTCCACCTAATATACGTGATCTTGTAGTGAGGGCAGATCAACCACAACTGCTGAAGTACTTTATGAGCCGGCGTTAGCGCAGTGTTAGCACACAGGCGCATGCAGCTTCAGCAGTACTTTATGCGTCGGCATTAGCGCAGCATTAGCACACAGGCGCATGCAGCTTCAGCAGTACTTTATGAGCCGGCATTAGCGCAGTGTTAGCACACAGGCGCATGCAGCTTCAGCAGTACTTTATGAGCTGGCAGTAGCGCAGCATTAGCACACAGGCGCATGCAGCTTCAGCAGTACTTTATGAGCCGGCATTAGCGCAGCATTAGCACACAGGCGCATGCAGCTTCAGCAGTACTTTATGAACGGCATTAGCGCAGCATTAGCACACAGGCGCATGCAGCTTCAGCAGTACTTTATGAACCGGCGTTAGCGCAGCATTAGCACACAGGCGCATGCAGCTTCAGCAGTACTTTATGAACCGGCATTAGCGCAGCATTAGCACACAGGCGCATGCAGCTTCAGCAGTACTTTATGAGCCGGCATTAGCGCAGCATTAGCACACAGGCGCATGCAGCTTCAGCAGTACTTTATGAACCGGCATTAGCGCAGCATTAGCACACAGGCGCATGCAGCTTCAGCAGTACTTTATGAGTCGGCATTAGCGCAGCATTAGCACACAGGCGCATGCAGCTTCAGCAGTACTTTATGAGCCGGCATTAGCACAGCATTAGCACACAGGCACATGCAGCTTCAAAAGTACTTGATGAACCGGCGTTAGCGCAGCATTAGCACACAGGCACATGCAGCTTCAGCAGTGCTTTATTTATGAACTTCAGGGCTTTTAGCGCAGCATTAGCACACAGGCGCATGCAGCTTCAGCAGTACTTTATGAACGGCATTAAGCGCAGCATTAGCACGCAGGTGCATGCAGCTTCAGCAGTACTTTATGAGTCGGCATTAGCGCAGCATTAGCACACAGGCACATGCAGCTTCAGCAGTACTTTATGAGTCGGCATTAGCGCAGCATTAGCACACAGGCACATGCAGCTTCAGCAGTACTTTATGAGTCGGCGTTAGCGCAGCATTAGCACACAGGTGCAGGCAGCTTCAGCAGAACTTTATGAGCCGGCATTAGCGCAGCATTAGCACACAGGCACATGCAGATTCAGCAGTACTTTATGCGTCGGCGTTAGCACAGCATTAGCACACAGGCGCAGGCAGCTTCAGCAGTACTTTATGAGCCGGCATTAGCACAGCATTAGCACACAGGCGCATGCAGCTTCAGCAGCGCTTTATGAACCGGCGTTAGCGCAGCATTAGCACACAGGCGCAGGCAGCTTCAGCAGTACGTTATGAGCCGGCAGTTGCGCAGCATTAGCACACAGGCGCATGCAGCTTCAGCAGTACTTTATGAGCCGGCATTAGCGCAGCATTAGCACACAGGCCCATGCAGCTTCAGCAGTGCTTTATGCACCGGCATTAGCGCAGCATTAGCACACAGGCCCATGCAGCTTCAGCAGTGCTTTATGCGCCGGCATTAGCGCAGCATTAGCACACAGGCCCATGCAGCTTCAGCAGTACTTTATGAGCCAGCAGTAGCGCAGCATTAGCACACAGGCGCAGGCAGCTTCAGCAGTACTTTATGAGCCAGCAGTAGCGCAGCATTAGCACACAGGCCCATGCAGCTTCAGCAGTGCTTTATGCGCCGGCATTAGCGCAGCATTAGCACACAGGCGCATGCAGCTTCAGCAGTACTTTATGAGCCGGCATTAGCGCAGCATTAGCACACAGGCGCATGCAGCTTCAGCAGTACTTTATGAGCCGGCATTAGCGCAGCATTAGCACACAGGCGCATGCAGCTTCAGCAGTGCTTTATGAGCTGGCATTAGCGCAGCATTAGCACACAGGCGCATGCAGCTTCAGCAGTGCTTTATGAGCGGCATTAGCGCAGCATTAGCACACAGGCGCATGCAGCTTCAGCAGTACTTTATGAGCTGGCAGTAGTGCAGCATTAGCACACAGGCATGCAGCTTCAGCAGTGCTTTATGAGCCGGCGTTAGCGCAGCATTAGCACACAGGCCCATGCAGCTTCAGCAGTGCTTTATGAGCCGCCGCATTAGCGCAGCAGTCCATGATAGCACACAGGCGCATGCAGCTTCAGCAGTACTTTTATGAGCCGCAGTAGCGCAGCATTAGCACACAGGCGCATGCAGCTTCAGCAGTGCTTTATGAGCCGGCATTAGCGCAGCATTAGCACACAGGCCCATGCAGCTTCAGCAGTGCTTTATGAGCCGGCATTAGCGCAGCATTAGCACACAGGCGCATGAAGCTTCAGCAGTACTTTATGAGCCGGCATTAGCGCAGCATTAGCACACAGGCGCATGCAGCTTCAGCAGTACTTTATGAGCCGGCATTAGCGCAGCATTAGCACACAGGCGCATGCAGCTTCAGCAGTGCTTTATGAGCTGGCAGTAGCGCAGCATGAGCACACAGGCGCATGCAGCTTCAGCAGTGCTTTATGAGCCGGCATTAGCGCAGCATTAGCACACAGGCGCATGCAGCTTCAGCAGTACTTTATGAGCTGGCAGTAGCGCAGCATTAGCACACAGGCGCATGCAGCTTCAGCAGTGCTTTATGAGCCGGCGTTAGCGCAGCATTAGCACACAGGCCCATGCAGCTTCAGCAGTGCTTTATGAGCTGCGTTAGCGCAGCATTAGCACACAGGCGCATGCAGCTTCAGCAGTACTTTATGATGGGCAGTAGCGCAGCATTAGCACACAGGCGCATGCAGCTTCAGCAGTACTTTATGAGCGGCATTAGCGAGTATTAGCACACAGGCGCATGCAGCTTCAGCAGTACTTTATGAGCCGGCATTAAGCGCAGCGATTAGCACACAGGCGCATGCAGCTTCAGCAGTGCTTTATGAGCCGGCATTAGCGCAGCATTAGCACACAGGCGCATGCAGCTTCAGCAGTACTTTATGAGCTGGCATTAGCGCAGCATTAGCACACAGGCGCATGCAGCTTCAGCAGTACTTTATGAGCTGGCATTAGCGCGGCATTAGCACACAGGCGCATGCAGCTTCAGCAGTACTTTATGAGCCGGCATTAGCGCAGCATTAGCACACAGGCGCATGCAGCTTCAGCAGTACTTTATGAGCTGGCATTAGCGCAGCATTAGCACACAGGCGCATGCAGCCATGGAAGATAGGGCATTCACCCAGGGACCGCAGGAGATGAGCTGCCTCCTCCATGATGCGCGTGGTGATGTTGCTGATGGGGGTGTAGCCCACAGTAGTGAAGGACAGGAGTACCTCTCTCTCCAGGGCGACAGTGCTAAATCCGGCGTGATAAACATGAGGGTTGATTGTGCTAATGAGAATCAGCAGCCCCAGGAGCACCAAGGGCAGAATCACCTCCTGCAGCACAACAGAGACACATACGCACCACGTCAGAGGCAGTGAGAGCCAGAGATGCTCACACACAGTCAAAGAGACAGAGGGAGAAAGAAGTACTTAGAGACAGTTAGAGACAGTGGCAGAGCCGGAGTAAAATGCAGAGGTTGTTACAAACAGTGATGGAGTGACAGTGAAAGGCAGAGGCTGTAAGAGACAATGACAGAGTGACAGTTAAATGCAGAGACTGTCAGAGACAGTGAAAGAGTGACAGTGAAATGCAGAGGCTGTAAGAGACAGTGACAGAGGGACAGTAAAATGCAGAGGCTGTAAGAGACAGTGACAGAGTGACAGTGAAATGCAGAGGCTGTTACAGACAGTGACAGAGGGACAGTGAAATGCAGAGGCTGTAACAGACAGTGAGAGAGGGACAGTGAAATGCAGAGTCCATAAGAGTCAGTGATAGAGTGACAGTAAAATGCAGAGGCCGTTAGAGACAGTGACAGAGTAACAGTGAAATGCAGAGGCCATTAGAGACAGTGACAGAGTGACAGTGAAATGCAGAGGCTGTAAGAGACAGTGACAGAGTGAAAGTGAAATGCAGAGGCTGTAAGAGACAGTGACAGAGTGACAGTAAAATGCAGAGGCCATTAGAGACAGTGACAGAGTGACAGTGAAATGCAGAGGCTGTAAGAGACAGTGACAGAGTGAAAGTGAAATGCAGAGGCTGTAAGAGACAGTGATAGAGTGACAGTGAAATGCAGAGGCTGTTAGAGACAGTGACAGAGTGACAGTGAAATGCAGAGGCTGTTAGAGACAGTGACAGAGTGACAGTGAAATGCAGAGGCTCTAAGAGACAATGACAGAGTGACAGTTAGATGCAGAGACTGTTAAAGACAGTGACAGAGTGACAGTGAAATGCAGAGGCTGTTAGAGACAGTGACAGAGTGACAGTGAAATGCAGAGGCTGTAAGAGACAGTGACAGAGTGACAGTGAAATGCAGAGGCTGTAAGAGACAGTGACAGAGTGACAGTGAAATGCAGAGTCCGAAAGAGACAGTGACAGAGTGACAGTGAAATGCAGAGGCTGTTAGAGACAGTGACAGAGTGACAGTGAAATGCAGAGGCTGTTAAGAGACAGTGACAGAGTGACAGTGAAATGCAGAGGCTGTAAGAGACAGTGACAGAGTGACAGTGAAATGCAGAGGCTGTAAGAGACAGTGACAGAGTGACAGTGAAATGCAGAGCTGTAAGAGACAGTGACAGAGTGACAGATGCAGACAGTGAAATGCAGAGCTGTAAGAGACAGTGACAGAGTGACAGTGAAATGCAGAGGCCGTAAGAGACAGTGACAGAGTGACAGTGAAATGCAGAGGCTGTAAGAGACAGTGACAGAGTGACAGTGAAATGCAGAGTCCGTAAGAGACAGTGACAGAGTGACAGTGAAATGCAGAGGCTGTTAGAGACAGTGACAGAGTGACAGTGAAATGCAGAGTCCGTAAGAGACAGTAATATAGTGACAGTGAAATGCAGAGTCCGTAAGAAACAGTGATGGAGTGACAGTGAAATGCAGAGGCTGTTAGAGACAGTGACAGAGTGACAGTGAAATGCAGAGGCTGTAAGAGACAGTGACAGAGTGACAGTGAAATGCAGAGTCCGTAAGAGACAGTGACAGTGCAGAGTGACAGTGAAATGCAGAGTCCTGTAAGAGACAGTGACAGAGTGACAGTGAAATGCAGAGGCTGTTAGGAGACAGTGACAGAGTGACAGAAATGAAATACAGAGGCTGAAATGCAGAAGAGACAGTGACAGAGTGACAGTGAAACAGTGCTGTAAGAGACAGTGACAGAGTGACAGTGAAATGCAGAGTCCGCAGAGACAGTATTAGAGACAGTGAAATGCAGAGTGAGAGACAGTGACAGAGGACAGTAAATGCAGAGACACATTAGAGTGACAGTGAAATGCAGAGGCTGTGAAGAGACAGTGACAGAGTGACAGTGAAATGCAGAGTCCTGTAAGAGACAGTGACAATGACAGTGAAATGACAGTGAAATGACAGAAACAGTGACAGACAGTGACAGAGTGACAGTGAAATGCAGAGTCCGTAAGAGACAGTAAAGAGTGACAGTGAAATGCAGAGGCTGAAATAAGAGACAGTGACAGAGGTGACAGTGAAATGCAGAGTCCAGTGACAGAGACAGTGAAGAGACAGTATTAGAAGACAGAGGCTAAAGAGAGACAGAGTGACAGTGAAATGCAGAGTCCGTGAGAGACAGTGACAGTGAAATGACAGAAACAGAGTGACAGTGAAATGCAGAGGTGAAAGAGACAGTGACAGAGTGACAGTGAAATGCAGAGGCTGTAAGAGACAGTGACAGAGTGACAGTGAAATGCAGACAGAGACAGTGACAGAGTGACAGTGAAATGCAGAGTCTATAAGAGACAGTGACAGAGTGACAGTGAAAATGCAGAGTCCGTGAAGAGACAGTGACAGAGTGACAGTGAAATGCAGAGGCTGTAAGAGACAGTGACAGAGTGACAGTGAAATGCAGAGTCTGTAAGAGACAGTGACAGAGTGACAGTGAAATGCAGTGACAGAGTGACAGTGAAATGCAGGAGACTTTGAGATATAGTGACAGTGAAATGCAGAGGCTGTTAAGAAACAGTGACAGAGTGACAGTGAAATGCAGATGACAGAGAATGCACAGTGACAGAGTGACAGTGAAATGCAGAGGCTGTTCCGAGACAGTGACAGAGTGACAGTGAAATGCAGAGGCTGGAGAAGAGACAGTGACAGAGTGACAGTGAAATGCAGAGGCTGTAAGAGACAGTGACAGAGTGACAGTGAAATGCAGAGGCTGTAAGAGTGACAGAGTGACAGTGAAAATGCAGAGACAGTTAGAGACAGTGACAGAGTGACAGTGAAATGACAGACAGAGTGACAGTGAAATGCAGAGGTTAGAGACAGTGACAGAGTGACAGTGAAATGCAGAGTCCGGTGAAGAGACAGTGACAGAGAGACAGTGACGAGACAGTGACAGTGACAGTGAAAATGCAGAGTCTGTTAGAGACAGTGACAGAGTGACAGTGAAATGCAGAGTCTGTAAGAGACAGTGACAGAGTGACAGTGAAATGCAGAGTCCGTTGAGACAGTGACAGAGTGACAGTGAAATGCAGAGGTGACAGTGACAGAGTGAAATGAAATGCAGAGTCTGTAAGAGACAGTGACAGAGTGACAGTGAAATGCAGAGGCTGTAAGAGACAGTGACAGAGTGACAGTGAAATGCAGAGGCTGTTAGAGACAGTGACAGAGTGACAGTGAAATGCAGAGGCTGTAAGAGACAGTGACAGAGTGACAGTGAAATGCAGAGGCTGTTAGAGACAGTGACAGAGTGACAGTGAAATGCAGAGGCTGTTAGAGACAGTGACAGAGTGACAGTGAAATGCAGAGTCCGTAAGAGACAGTGACAGAGTGACAGTGAAATGCAGCTGTTAAGAGACAGTGACAGAGTGACAGTGAAATGCAGAGGCCGTTAGAGACAGTGACAGAGTGACAGTGAAATGCAGAGTCATAAGAGACAGAGACAGTGACAGAAATGACAGTGAAATGCAGAGTGACAGTGAAATGCAGAGGTCAAGAGTGACAGAGTGACAGTGAAATGCAGAGGCTGTTAGAGACAGTGACAGAGTGACAGTGAAATGCAGAGCTGTAAGAGACAGTGACAGAGTGACAGTGAAATGCAGAGGCTGTAAGAGACAGTGACAGAGTGACAGTGAAATGCAGAGTCTGTAAGAGACAGTTAGAGACAGTGAGAGTCTGTAAGAGACAGTGACAGTGAAATGCAGAGGCTGAAAAGAGACAGTGACAGAGTGACAGTGAAATGCAGAGTCCTGACAGACAGTGACAGACAGTGAAATGCAGAGGCTGTTAGAGACAGTGACAGAGTGACAGTGAAATGCAGAGTCAGGAAATGCAGAGACAGTGAAGAAACAGTGACAGAGTGACAGTGAAATGCAGAGGCTAAAGAGACAGTGACAGAGTGACAGTGAAATGCAGAGGACAGACAGAAATGAAATGCAGAGTGTTGTTAAGAGACAGTGAAAGAGACAGTGAAATGCAGAGGTGACAGTGAAATGCAGAGGCTGTAAGAAAGAGAGTGACAGAAATGACAGTGAAATGCAGAAATGCTGTCAGAAGAGACAGTGACAGAGTGACAGTGAAATGCAGAGGCTGAAAAGAGACAGTGACAGAGTGACAGTGAAATGCAGAGTCCGTAAGAGACAGTGACAGAGTGACAGTGAAATGCAGAGTCCGTAAGAGACAGTGACAGAGTGACAGTGAAATGCAGAGGCTGTTCGAGACAGTGACAGAGTGACAGTGAAATGCAGAGGCTGTAAGAGACAGTGACAGAGTGACAGTGAAATGCAGAGGCCGTTAGAGACAGTGACAGAGTGACAGTGAAATGCAGAGTCCGTAAGAGACAGTGACAGAGTGACAGTGAAATGCAGAGAGACAGTGAAAGAGACAGTGATGCAGAGAAAGACAGTGAAATGACAGAGAAATGCAGTTTAGAGACAGTGACAGAGTGACAGGAAAATGCAGACAAAGAGACAGTGACAGAGTGACTGAAATGCAGAGGCCAGAAGAAAGTGACAGAGTGACAGTGAAATGACAGAGACAGTGATAGAGTGACAGTGAAATGCAGAGGAGTCTGTTAGAGACAGTGAAATGCAGATAGTGACAGTGACAATGCAGAGACAGTGATAGAGTGACAGTGAAATGCAGACAGTGAGACAGACAGAGTGACAGTGAAATGCAGAGGCTGTTCGAGACAGTGACAGAGTGACAGTGAAATGCAGAGGCTGTTAGAGACAGTGACAGAGTGACAGTGTTAGAGACAGTGACAGAGTGACAGTGAAATGCAGAGGCTGTTAGAGACAGTGACAGAGTGACAGTGAAATGCAGAGTCCAAGAGGAGACAGTGACAGAAAGTGACAGTGAAATGCAGAGTCTGTTAGAGACAGTGAGTGACAGTGAAATGCAGATTGTAAGAGACAGTGACAGTGAAATGCAGAGTGAGACAGTGACAGTGAAATGCAGAGGCTGTAAAGAGACAGTGACAGAGTGACAGTGAAATGCAGAGGCTGTTAAGAGACAGTGACAGAGTGACAGTGAAATGCAGAGGCTGTTAGAGACAGTGACAGAGTGACAGTGAAATGCAGAGGCCGTAAGAGACAGTGACAGAGTGACAGTGAAATGCAGAGGCTGTTAAGAGACAGTGACAGAGTGACAGTGAAATGCAGAGTCCGTTAGAGACAGTGACAGAGTGACAGTGAAATGCAGAGGTGACTGAAATGCAGAGAAAGAGACAGTGACAGAGTGACAGTGAAATGCAGAGGCTGAAGAGACAGTGACAGAGTGACAGTGAAATGCAGAGGCTGTTTGAGACTGTGACAGAGACAGTGACAGAGTGACAGTGAAATGCAGAAATGCAGAGTTAAGAGACAGTGACAGAGTGACAGTGAAATGCAGAGGCTGTAGAGAGACAGTGACAGAGTGACAGTGAAATGCAGAGTCTGTAAGAGACAGTAATTAGAGTGACAGTGAAATGCAGAGGTCTAGAAGAGACAGTGACAGAGTGACAGTGAAATGCAGAGGACAGTGAAATGCAGAGACAGTAAGAGACAGTGACAGAGTGACAGTGAAATGCAGAGGCTGTTAGAGACAGTGACAGAAAAAGTGACAGTGAAATGCAGAGGCAGAGGTAAGAGACAGTGACAGAGTGACAGTGAAATGCAGAGGCTGACAGTGACAGAGACAGTGATGCAGAGTGACAGTGAAATGCAGAGGCTGTTAGAGACAGTGACAGAGTGACAGTGAAATGCAGAGTCTGTTGAAGAGACAGTGACAGAGTGACAGTGAAATGCAGAGGCTGTAAGAGACAGTGACAGAGTGACAGTGAAATGCAGAGTGTAAGAGACAGTGAGACAGTGACAGAGCAAAGAGACAGTGAAATGCAGAGGCTAAAGAGACAGTGAGACAGTGACAGAGTGACAGTGAAATGCAGAGGCTGTAAGAGACAGTGATAGAGTGACAGTGAAATGCAGAGGCTGAGAGACAGTGACAGAATGACAGTGAAATGCAGTGATAAGAGACAGTGACAGAGTGACAGTGAAATGCAGAGGCTGTTTGAGACAGTGATAGAGACAGTGAAATGCAGAGGCTGTTAGAGACAGTGAGAATGACAGTGAAATGCAGAGTCCTGTTAGAGACAGTGACAGAGTGACAGTGAAATGCAGAGTCCGTGTTAAGAGACAGTGACAGAGTGACAGTGAAATGCAGAGGCTGTTGCAGAGACAGTGACAGAGTGACAGTGAAATGCAGAGGTAGAGACAGTGACAGAGTGAGACAGTGGAGTGACAGTAAAATGCAGAGTGACAGTGAAGAGTGACAGTGACAGTGACAGAGGACAGTGAAATGCAGAGGAGACAGAAAGAGTGACAGAGTGAAATGCAGAGGCTGTTAGAGACAGTGACAGAGTGACAGTGAAATGCAGAGGCTGTAAGAGACAGTGACAGAGTGACAGTGAAATGCAGAGGCTGTTGAGACAGTGACAGTGACAGTGAAATGACAGAGTGAAATGCAGAGTCTGTGAAAGAGAGACAGTGACAGAGTGACAGTGAAATGCAGAGTGACAGTGTTGCAGAGACAGTGACAGAGTGACAGTGAAATGCAGAGGCTGTGACAGAGTGGAGACAGTGAAAGAGTGACAGTGAAAAGGAGACAGTGAGAGTGAGTGAAATGCAGAGTCCGAAAGAGACAGTGACAGAGTGACAGTGAAATGCAGAGGTCCGTAAGAGACAGTGACAGAGTGACAGTGAAATGCAGAGTCTGTTAAGAGACTGACAGTGAAATGCAGAGGCTGAAAGAGACAGTGACAGAGAGTGAAATGACTTGAGAGAAATGCAGAGGGACAGAAATGAGACAGTGACAGAGTGACAGTGAAATGAAAGAGGCTGTGAAGAGACAGTGACAGAGTGACAGTGAAATGCAGAGACTGTTTAGAGAGACAGTGACAGAGTGACAGTGAAATGCAGAGTCCGTAAGAGACAGTGATAGAGTGACAGTGAAATGCAGAGTAAGAGACAGTGATGGAGTGACAGTGAAATGCAGAGTCCGTTAGAGACAGTGACAGAGTGACAGTGAAAATGCAGACAGTGACAGAGGGACAGTGAAATGCAGAGTCCATAAGAGTCAGTGATAGAGTGACAGTGAAATGCAGAGGCCGTTAGAGACAGTGACAGAGTGACAGTGAAATGCAGAGGCCATTAGAGACAGTGACAGAGTGACAGTGAAATGCAGAGGCTGTTAGAGACAGTGACAGAGTGACAGTGAAATGCAGAGGCCTGTAAAGAGACAGTGACAGAGTGACAGTGAAATGCAGAGGCTGTAAGAGACAGTGATAGAGTGACAGTGAAATGCAGAGGCTGTTAGAGACAGTGACAGAGTGACAGTGAAATGCAGAGGCTGTTAGAGACAGTGACAGAGTGACAGTGAAATGCAGAGACTGTTAGAGACAGTGACAGAGTGACAGTGAAATGCAGAGTCCGTTAGAGACAGTGACAGAGTGACAGTGAAATGCAGAGGCTGTAAGAGACAGTGACAGAGTGACAGTGAAATGCAGAGGCTGTAAGAGACAGTGATAGAGTGACAGTGAAATGCAGAGTCCGTAAGAGATAGTGATATAGTGACAGTGAAATACAGAGGCTGTAAGAGACAATGACAGAGTGACAGTTAAATGCAGAGACTGTTAGAGACAGTGATATAGTGACAGTGAAATGCAGAGATTGTGAAGGACAGTGACAGAGTGACACTGAAATGCAGAGTCCGTAAGAGACAGTATTACAGCGACAGTGAAATGCAGAGGCTATAAGAGACAGTGACAGAGTGACAGTGAAATGTAGAGGCTGTAAGAGACAGTGAAAGAGTGACAGTGAAATGCAGAGGCTGTAAGAGACAGTGACAGAGGGACAGTAAAATGCAGAGGCTGTAAGAGACAGTGACAGAGTGACAGTGAAATGCAGAGTTCGTAACAGACAGTGACAGAGTGACAGTGAAATGCAGAGTCCGTAAGAGACAGTGATGGAGTGACAGTGAAATGCAGAGTCCGTAAGAAACAGTGGTGGAGTGACAGTGAAATGCAGAGGCTGTTCGAGACAGTGACAGAGTGACAGTGAAATGCAGAGGCCGTTAGAGACAGTGACAGAGTGACAGTGAAATGCAGAGACTGTTCGAGACAGTGATAGAGTGACAGTAAAATGCAGAGTCCGTTAGAGACAGTAATATAGTGACAGTGAAATGCAGAGTCCGTAAGAAACAGTGATGGAGTGACAGTGAAATGCAGAGGCTATAAGAGACAGTGACAGAGTGACAGTGAAATGCAGAGGCTGTAAGAGACAGTATTAGAGTGACAGTGAAATGCAGAGACTATTAGAGACAGTGATAGTGACAGTGAAATACAGAGTCCGTAAGAGACAGTGATGAAGTGACAGTGAAATACAGAGGCTGTAAGAGACAATGACAGAGTGACAGTTAAATGCAGAGACTGTTAGAGACAGTGACAGAGTGACACTAAAATGCAGAGGCCGTTAAAGACAGTGACAGAGTGACAGCAAAATGCAGAGGCTGTTCGAGACAGTGACAGAGTGACAGTGAAATGCAGAGTCCGTAAGAGACAGTATTAGAGCGACAGTGAAATGCAGAGGCTATAAGAGACAGTGACAGAGTGACAGTGAAATGCAGAGTCCGTAAGGGACAGTGATAGAGTGACAGTGAAATTCAGAGGCTGTAAGAGACAGTGACAGAGTGACAGTGAAAAGCAGAGGTTGTAACAGACAGTGACAGAGTGACAGTGAAATGCAGAGTCCGTAAGAGACAGTGATGGAGTGACAGTGAAATGCAGAGGCTGTAAGAGACAGTGACAGAGTGACAGTGAAATGCAGAGGCTGTAAGAGACAGTGACAGAGTGACAGTGAAATGCAGAGTCTGTAAGAGACAGTGAGAGTGACAGTGAAATGCAGAGGCTATAAGAGACAGTGACAGAATGACAGTGAAATGCAGAGTCCGTGAGAGACAGTAATATAGTGACAGTGAAATGCAGAGTCCGTAAGAAACAGTGACAGAGTGACAGTGAAATGCAGAGGCTGTTCGAGACAGTGACAGAGTGACAGTGAAATGCAGAGGCTGTTAGAGACAGTGACAGAGTGACAGTGAAATGCAGAGTCCGTAAGAGACAGTGATAGAGTGACAGTGAAATGCAGAGGTCGAAAAGAGACAGTGACAGAGTGACAGTGAAATGCAGAGTCCATGAGAGACAGTGATAGAGTGACAGTGAAATGCCGAGGCTGTAAGAGACAGTGACAGAGTGACAGTGAAATGCAGAGTCTGTTAGAGACAGTGAAAGAGTGACAGTGAAATGCAGAGGTCGAAAGAGACAGTGACAGAGTGACAGTGAAATGCAGAGGCCCTTTGAGACCGTGATAGAGTGACAGTGAAATACAGAGGCTGTTCGAGACAGTGACAGAATGACAGTGAAATGCAGAGTCCGTAAGAGACAGTGACAGAGTGACAGTGAAATGCAGAGACTGTTCGAGACAGTGACAGAGTGACAGTGAAATGCAGAGTCCGTTAGAGACAGTAATATAGTGACAGTGAAACGCAGAGTCCGTAAGAAACAGTGATGGAGTGACAGTGAAATGCAGAGGCTGTTCGAGACAGTGACAGAGTGACAGTGAAATGCAGAGGCTGTTCGAGACAGTGACAGAGTGACAGTGAAATGCAGAGGCCATTAGAGACAGTGTCAGAGTGACAGTAAAATGCAGAGTCCGTAAGAAACAGTGACAGAGTGACAGTGAAATGCAGAGGCTGTTCGAGACAGTGACAGAGTGACAGTGAAATACAGAGGCTGTTCGAGACAGTGACAGAGTGACAGTGAAATGCAGATGCTGTTAGAGACAGTGACAGAGTGACAGTGAAATGCAGAGGCTGTAAGAGACAGTGACAGAGTGACAGTGAAATGCAGAGGCTGGTAGAGACAGTGACAGAGTGACAGTGAAATGCAGAGTCCGTAAGAGACAGTATTAGAGCGACAGTGAAATGCAGAGGCCCTTTGAGACCGTGATAGAGTGACAGTGAAATACAGAGGCTGTTCAAGACAGTGACAGAATGACAGTGAAATGCAGAGTCCGTAAGAGACAGTGACAGAGTGACAGTGAAATGCAGAGACTGTTAGAGACAGTGATAGAGTGACAGTGAAATGCAGAGTCCGTTAGAGACAGTAATATAGTGACAGTGAAATGCAGAGTCCGTAAGAAACAGTGATGGAGTGACAGTGAAATGCAGAGGCTGTTCGAGACAGTGACAGAGTGACAGTGAAATGCAGAGTCCGGAAGAGACAGTGACAGAGTGACAGTGAAATGCAGAGGCCATAAGAGACAGTGTGGATAGAGTGACAGTAAAATACAGAGAGTCCGAAGAGACAGTGACAGAGTGACAGTGAAATGCAGAGGCTGTTAGGAGACAGTGACAGAGTGACAGTGAAACAGAGGCTGTCGGGAGACAGTGACAGAGTGACAGTGAAATGCAGATGCTGTTAGAGACAGTGACAGAGTGACAGTGAAATGCAGAGTCCGTAAGAGACAGTGACAGAGTGACAGTGAAATGCAGAGGCTGTATAGAGACAGTGACAGAGTGACAGTGAAATGCAGAGTCTGTTAGAGACAGTGACAGAGTGACAGTGAAATGCAGAGGTCGAAAGAGACAGTGACAGAGTGACAGTGAAATGCAGAGTCCGTAAGAGACAGTATTAGAGTGACAGTGAAATGCAGAGGCTATAAGAGACAGTGACAGAGTGACAGTGAAATGCAGAGTCCGTAAGAGACAGTATTAGAGTGACAGTGAAATGCCGAGGCTGTAAGAGACAGTGACAGAGTGTCAGTGAAATGCAGAGTCCGTTAGAGACAGTGAAAGAGTGACAGTGAAATGCAGAGGTCGAAAGAGACAGTGACAGAGTGACAGTGAAATGCAGAGGCCCTTTGAGACCGTGATAGAGTGACAGTGAAATACAGAGGCTGTTCGAGACAGTGACAGAATGACAGTGAAATGCAGAGTTCGTAAGAGACAGTGACAGAGTGACAGTGAAATGCAGAGACTGTTCGAGACAGTGATAGAGTGACAGTGAAATGCAGAGTCCGTTAGAGACAGTAATATAGTGACAGTGAAACGCAGAGTCCGTAAAAACAGTGAGAGGACAGTGTTAGAGACAGTGACAGAGTGACAGTGAAATGCAGAGGCTGTTAGAGACAGTGACAGAGTGACAGTGAAATGCAGAGGCCATTAGAGACAGTGATAGAGTGACAGTGAAATGCAGAGTCCGTTAGAGACAGTGACAGAGTGACAGTGAAATGCAGAGGCTGTTCGAGACAGTGACAGAGTGACAGTGAAATGCAGAGGCTGTTCGAGACAGTGACAGAGTGACAGTGAAACAGAGGCTGTTCGAGACAGTGACAGAGTGACAGTGAAATGCAGATGCTGTTCGAGACAGTGACAGAGTGACAGTGAAATGCAGAGGCTGTTAGAGACAGTGACAGAGTGACAGTGACAGAGTGACAGTGAAAGTGCAGAAATGCAGAGTCCGTAGAGACAGTGACAGTGAAAGACAGTGAAATGAGTGACAGTGAAATGCAGAGAGAGACAGAGTGACAGTGAAATGCAGAGTCCGTAAGAGACAGTATTAGAGTGACAGTGAAATGCAGAGGCTGTAAGAGACAGTGACAGAGTGACAGTGAAATGCAGAGTCCGTTAGAGACAGTGAAAGAGTGACAGTGAAATGCAGAGGTCGAAAGAGACAGTGACAGAGTGACAGTGAAATGCAGAGGCTGTAAGAGACAGTGACAGAGTGACAGTGAAATACAGAGGCTGTTCGAGACAGTGACAGAGTGACAGTGAAATGCAGAGTCCGTAAGAGACAGTGACAGAGTGACAGTGAAATGCAGAGGCTGTAAGAGACAGTGACAGAGTGACAGTGAAATGCAGAGTCCGTTAGAGACAGTGAAAGAGTGACAGTGAAATGCAGAGGTCGAAAGAGACAGTGACAGAGTGACAGTGAAATGCAGAGGCCGTTGAGACAGTGATAGAGTGACAGTGAAATGCAGAGGCTGTTAGAGACAGTGACAGAGTGACAGTGAAATGCAGAGTCCGTAAGAGACAGTATTAGAGTGACAGTGAAATGCCGAGGCTGTAAGAGACAGTGACAGAGTGTCAGTGAAATGCAGAGTCCGTTAGAGACAGTGAAAGAGTGACAGTGAAAAATGCAGAGTCCGTGACAGAGACAGTGAAAGAGTGACAGTGACAGTGAAATGCAGAGACAGTGACAAATGACAGTGAGAGATGCAGAGAGTGACAGTGAAATGCAGAGAGGCTGTTCAGAGACAGTGACAGAGTGACAGTGAAATGCAGAGGCTGTTAGAGACAGTGACAGAGTGACAGTGAAATGCAGAGGCTGTAATGACAGTGAGACAGTGACAGAGTGACAGTGAAAAATGCAGAGACAGTGACAGAGAGACAGTGAAATGCAGAGGCTGTTGACAGTGACAAAGTGACAGAGGCTGTAAGAGACAGTGACAGAGTGACAGTGAAATGCAGAGGCCAGAAGAGACAGTGACAGAGTGACAGTGAAATGCAGAGGCTGCAAGAGACAGTGACAGAGTGACAGTGAAATGCAGAGTCCGAAAGAGACAGTGACAGAGTGACAGTGAAATGCAGAGAGACAGTGAAACAGTGACAGTGTGACAGAGTGTTCAGAGACAGTGACAGAGTGACAGTGAAATGCAGAGGTGTAAGAGACAGTGACAGAGTGACAGTGAAATGCAGAGGCTGAAAGAGACAGTGACAGAGTGACAGTGAAATGCAGAGGCTGTTAGAGACAGTGACAGAGAGACAGTGAAATGCAGAGTGACAGTGAAATACAGAAGTGACAGAGTGACAGAATGACAGAAATGCAGAGGCCCAGAAGAGACAGTGACAGAGTGACAGTGAAATGCAGAGGCTGTTCGAGACAGTGACAGAATGACAGTGAAATGCAGAGTCCGTTAGAGACAGTGAAGAGTGACAGTGACAGAGTGACAGTGACAGAGTGACAGTGAAATGCAGAGGCCCTTTGAAAGTGATGACAGAGTGACAGTGAAATGCAGAGGCTGTTCGAGACAGTGACAGAATGACAGTGAAATGCAGAGTCCTGAGAGACAGTGACAGAGTGACAGTGAAATGCAGAGTCCGTTAGAGACAGTGAAGAGTGACAGTGAAATGCAGAGTCTGAAAGAGACAGTGACAGAGTGACAGTGAAATGCAGAGGGCTGTTAAAGAGACAGTGACAGAGTGACAGTGAAATGCAGAGGCTGTTTGAGACAGTGACAGAGTGACAGTGAAATGCAGAGTCCGAGAAGAGACAGTGACAGAGTGACAGTGAATGCAGAGGCTGTTTGAGACAGTGACAGAGTGACAGTGAAATGCAGAGGCCAGAAGAGACAGTGACAGAGTGACAGTGAAATGCAGAGGCCATTCGAAAGAGACAGTGACAGAGTGACAGTAAAATGCAGAGTCCGGGAAGAAACAGTGACAGAGTGACAGTGAAATGCAGAGGCTGTTCGAGACAGTGACAGAGTGACAGTGAAATCAGAGTAAGAGACAGTAAAATGACAGAAATCAGAGTGTGAAGAAACAGTGACAGAGTGACAGTGAAATGCAGAGGCTGTTCGAGACAGTGACAGAGTGACAGTGAAATACAGAGGCTGTTCGAGACAGTGACAGAGTGACAGTGAAATGCAGATGCTGTTTGAGACAGTGACAGAGTGACAGTGAAATGCAGAGGCTGTTCGAGACAGTGACAGAGTGACAGTGAAATACAGAGGCTGTTCGAGACAGTGACAGAGCGACAGGGAAATACAGAGGCCGTTACAGACAGTGACAGAGGGACAGTGAAATGCAGAGGCCATTACTGACAGTGACAGAGTGACAGTGAAATGCAGAGGCCATTAGAGACAGTAACAGAGTGACAGTGAAATGCAGATGCTGTTCGAGACAGACACCCTAATTATTTACTTTCGTGATTGTAATTTAATTTTAATTGAATTTTTTTTCGAAAAGTCATTGTTATTGTAATTGAACATTCCGTCCAGAAAGTAATTGTAACTACAATTACAATCAATTGTAATTGAAAAAATAATTGAACCCAACCCTGGACAGTCAAATGCAGATGAGTAATTCCATGTCAATTCAACAAATGGCTGTTGCACCACTTTCTCAGATACTCCTCAAAATTTTTTTTGGACATTATTTGGGTAATTTTTTGAACAAATGCAAAGTATTATGGCGATATACATACAGAAAAAGCAGTAATGACCTAATCTGATACCCATAGTTGGTCTAAACTTAACCCTCGCCTAAAATCTTGGGGTTTTAAATAACTGAAAAAAGCAATTCTAACTCCTTTTACAAGGTCAGTATTTTTTTTCCTTCCAAAATTTTTACTCTTTTGGTGAGAAAAGTACAGGAATGTATGAAAATCAAAAAATACTGGACTGTGGGATTTCCCTCGATGTCCGTATTATTTCATGGGCGACCTAATTTTGGGTCTTACATACCTATATTCTATGGCTTATTCTTGTGAAAAGACATTAAAAGGATACATTTTCTTCTTTACTGATGAAATTTGCATCAGAGAAAAGTTTTAAAACATTGAAATAAAGTTTAGTTTTTGATTTATAAGCCAGTGAAGTCAGGCATAGACCCAAAATAGCCTAAATTTAGGCATCTAAAAATGCATGTGGGACACGTGGTATGGGGTTCAAATTTTTTTTGAAGGAACTAATATGTGTGAAGTATTTGTGAACTTACTTTCATATTTGTTTCTTGTGCCTGAGATATGCAACAGCTAAGGGTCATTCCATGTGAACTCAACCAAAGTACAAGAATCCTCCATGGTCACCAACTCAGATTTGGCTCAAATTTATTTCGGGAGTACCTCTATATTCATAATGTAAACTTGCTAAATTTTAGGGTCCTACTCCAAGGGGTTTCCAAGATATGGCCTCCAAAAATCGAGGGCCATTCCCAAGCGAATCGCAAACGTAAATTTCTAGGGATTTTGGAGGCCAATATCTTTGGAACAAATCATAGTAACTTTCAGCCCATACCTATCTAGGGTAATTTGGGTGCAGGCTTTCAGAATCTCTTGTCAAAATTGATCAATCTCTGTTCATTTTCAAGATATTGGCCTCTCAAATATGAACATTTTTATTGGTGGAAATCAAAAATTCAGTTTTCAATGGCCCCCTATGAGGCCAGGATCCCTGACAGAGGCTAACTTGTGCTGTATTCCTTCTATTTGAGGACAGGTCTGTCTGTATAAGGAAGATTGACAGCATCCAAGGCATAATAGCATAGTTAGGAGACCCTGAAATGGGTCCTAGCTGAAAAAGTCACTGTTTTTGCCAATTTTGGATTGGCAAGTTCCCCATGTGGGCAGTTAACCATGGTAATGAAACTTGTTCCACATAAATGTAGATATCTTCACTTTATTTGTTCAGAATTACAACTTGTTTTCTCATCTCCTTCACTATTTAGTCATGCCATGAAATATATAATATATCTGGTGCAGATGGTGACCTGATTACAGAGAAATTCAAGCAGTTCAAAGGACTGTAATAGTGATGTGATAAGCTGTGCACATATTACATGTATTACATGGGTCGTAAGGCAACACTTTGCTCATTAATGAAATACTGTATATATGTTAGACTTCCTCAAAAAAGCCGATAAAAACCTCTTGTATTTTTCGGTTAAATTGGTCATGAAAGATTCTAGAAACAATGTCCATACTTGAGATATCAATTTTTCAGACGTTTCTTGTTATACAGACTAAGTTTTGTATTTCTACTCCGTGTCCCACATTGGTTTCTGTGCTTAAATATGTATGGTATTTTTCAGTCCGTTTTGTAAATAAGCATTATTTTGAGGTCAAGACTAGCTAGCTTTTGGATATTTGTAGGTTAGAGAGAACTGTGAAGGTACTATGAGATATTTGTAACATAAAAATCTTGTTATTTAAACTTGTAGAAAATGCTATAATTCTTGAAAAATGCCATTTTCACCATATGTTTGTACTGCCTTGTGCCACAGAAAAATGAGAGTATTATTTCAAAAATCCTTTTTCTGCTCTCTATTAAAGGTGTTTCAACCCTTCAGATCACTATTAAGTCTGTATCATCAATCAGTTCCGAAGAATATCTTCCAAAATCAACCCTTTCTAAATAAAATGTCAATTTTTGGGTGGGAAAATAGGGAACAAAATATTTTATAATTTGGAAAATAGCATTCATATGATGTTAGAACTTTGCAAGTAATCTATTCTCAAATTGGAAAAGCTAGAAAAAAAAGTTTGGAGATAATCAGAGGAGGTCATGCAACAAAATGTTCTCAGATTTGTAGAAATGAGATGGAGTGACTGAGATGCAGACAGAGGCGCCGACAGAACAAAGGTCTGAACTTACAGTACCTGCACACTCTGCTGCTTTGTCCTCCATTTAATCAGCATGTTTTTGTACAGCAGACTTCTGGTCTGTTTCCAGACTCCAGCCTCCCTGCTGCTGCGGCTCTCCATCGCAATGGGAGCTCAGTCGAGACGAGTCTCACCCTGTAACAGGCTGCCTGCAACAGACACACACTCTGCCTCAAACCCTGAACACCTCACCCACCACACTCTCATGACACACACTCCTCACATTACCTTTACAACTAACACTCCGCACACACCCTGAGCACCTCACACTCCTCACACACCCCGAGCACCTCACACTCCTCACGCACCCTGAGCACCACACACTCCTCACGCACCCTGAGCACCACACACTCCTCACACACCCTGAGCACCTCACCCTCCTCACGCACCCCGAGCACCTCACACACCCTGAGCACCTCACACTCCTCACACACCCTGAGCACCTCACACCTCACACACCCTGAGCACCTCACACACACCCTGAGCACCTCACCCCCTCCTCACCCCTGACACCCCCAGCACCTCACACTCCCCCTGAGCACCTCCTCACCTGAGCACCACACACCCTGAGCACCTCACCCTCCTCACACACCCTGAGCACCTCACACTCCTCACACACCCTGAGCACCTCACCCTCCTCACGCACCCTGAGCACCTCACACTCCTCACACACCCCAGCACCACCCTGAGCACCCACCCCCACACACCCCTGAGCACCCCCCTCCTCCCCTCACACCCCTGAGCACCTCCTCCCTCACGCACCCTGAGCACCTCACCCTCCTCACACACCCTGAGCACCTCACACTCCTCACACACCCTGAGCACCTCCACACCTCACACACCCTGAGCCACCCCACCTCCACGCACCCCTGAGCACCCTCACACTCACCTCCCCACACACCCCCACACACCCTGAGCACCTCACACTCCTCACACACCCCGAGCACCTCACACTCCTCACGCACCCTGAGCACCTCACCTCCTCACACACCCCTGAGCACCTCACACTCCTCACGCACCCTGAGCACCTCACACTCCTCACACACCCTGAGCACCCTGAGCACCTCACCTCCTCACGCACCCCTGAGCACCTCACACTCCTCACACACCCTGAGCACCTCACCCTCCTCACACACCCTGAGCACCTCACCCTCCTCACGCACCCTGAGCACCTCACACTCCTCACGCACCCTGAGCACCTCACACTCCTCACGCACCCTGAGCACCTCACACTCCTCACGCACCCTGAGCACCTCACACCACCACCCTCCCGCACCCTGAGCACCTCACACTCCTCACGCACCCTGAGCACCCACCTCCCCACCTCCCACACACCCCTGAGCACCTCACCTCCTCACACACCCCGAGCACCTCACACCTCCACGCACCCTGAGCACCTCACCCTCCTCACGCACCCTGAGCACCTCACACTCCTCACGCACCCCGAGCACCTCACACTCCTCACGCACCCTGAGCACCTCACACTCCTCACACACCCTGAGCACCTCACACTCCTCACGCACCCTGAGCACCCTGATCACCCCACACACCCTGAGCACCTCACCCTCCCTGAGCACCCTGAGCACCTCCACCTCACACACCCCTGAGCACCCAAACACCTCCTCACACACCCCTGAGCACCAAACACCCCACACACCCCTGAGCACCCCACACCCTCCACCCCACACACCCACCCTGAGCACCTCACACACCCCACCTCCCACACCCACACACCCTGAGCACCAAACACCCTCCTCACACACCCTGAGCACCTCACCCTCCTCACGCACCCTGAGCACCTCACACCCTCCTCACGCACCCTGAGCACCTCACCCTCCTCACACACCCTGAGCACCAAACACTCCTCACACACCCTGAGCACCTCACACACCCTGAGCACCTCACACCTCCTCACACACCCTGAGCACCTCACACTCCTCACACACCCTGAGCACCTCACCCTCCTCACACACCCTGAGCACCTCACACACACTCCTCACACACCCTGAGCACCACACTCTCCACCTGGTCACCCTTGAGAAACACTCCACCTGCCAAATCATTTCCAAATCACATTGTTTGCCTGTTTATTTCCCCACAATGTTCCCATCAATATAACTTGTGCAACAATTGGCAGTGAGCAAGTTTGGTCAAATTTTGGTTGCCTTTGATTGGGACATTACTTTTGTTTTGCATCAGATCTTATCTTAAGAAATTGCAAATAGAGCCCCAGGGCACTTAATTGCACTTATATACCTCCTTTTGATTATTATCTGCATAATACCCCCTTGCATAACTCAAACTTCCCTGTTTAGGTCAACAAGCAATCGAATTTTCACTTTAATTTCCCCTTAGGTAGGTATAAAGTTAGCAAAAGCATTTTTTCCTTACTGCAAGACAATTTGCTAGATGCAGTGATTCAAAGACGGCACATTATGCTCATAGTTCGTGAAACATTCTTACCCAGGTCAGTAGGTTTCATGGGCACAGCATTACATCACATCGAAAATATCTAGATTACATGCATCATTTTATACTCATTTCCGTGTAATTTCGCAGGACATAATTGGGATCTTTGGAAACCTTGATAATTCTACTCGAATGTAAAATGGACTTCAAATTCCAACTTAGAATAAAGCAGTTGCACTTAATGGACTCATAAGGGTCCGTAGGTTTTGGTTAACCAAGTCATCTCGGTGCGGGTAATGTTTTTAACATCCACATGGGACTAGACTACTTCTTTATCCTGTCAGACACGGCGAGGCTGTCAATAAGCTTACGGCTTGATGCAGTGATACAGTGCGAGCGTTATAACAATCCTCTGTGCGTCCCAAAATTAAAAATATGCATCCTTTATTCCACCAACAGTCTGATTCTTCTCAAATATGCCACTATAATTACTTTAATAGCTTGCTTCTCCGGAAGTATGGTACAGCCGGCAGTTTTTAGCGTACTAGGATGCACCGATCGTATCGACAGAGCGGGTATTACTGCTGACCTGGGGAGTGCAACACGAAGCGGGGAAATAGCGCAGGGATACTCACTCTTTTCCACAGCCACAGTGGGTGCAAGCTTTCGCTCTATCCAACCTGTGGCACACCTGATTCTACTCATCAATCCTTAAAGCTTTTGCCGTAGACCCTTGATAAGTAGAATCAGGTGTGTCACTGCATGGTTAGAATGAAAGCCTGCGCCCACTGCGGCTCATTCTGGAAAAGAGCTCTGAAATAGTGGGCTAGCGAGGTATGTTGAGCCTTAAGCCGAGGTTTGCAGTGTCTGATGGCCAGCCACAGTAACACAAGTATCTCTCATGGCAAGTTTCGGGCTCGTAGAGGCAGCTCAGGCAAAGAAAGCCAGGCTCATGGAGCAAGGACGTGCTCGAGCTGAGCCCCATGGAGCAGCCGACACAGGGATATACTTAAACAATCAGGCCAGCGATCCAAATCCAATTCTAGCGAACATGTAAGTTCAATAAAAAATGAACTATGAGAATCAGAGGGTGTTTTGAGCTTGACTTACCAACTACTGTGTGTCACTGAAAATATTCTCGTAAAATTTGATTCACAAAACAACCCATGTAGCTGAACAATAAAAAAAACTGTGACCTTAATAAATGACCAGATATAGCAAACTCAATGGGCCATATCATGCCTGCCCCCTAAACACACCGATGCAGCAGAGTAATCATCTGTTTATTTTATCCGCAAACGGAGTAGATAACAGTTGTACTTCCGCCTCTACTTGGCCACTGCTCATGACGTTGACCAATCAGGTACAACGTTTCTTCTTCTTCTTCTACGTGCTGTATGAAAGAGTGTAGAACTGGAGAGGCTGCCGGAGGCGAATTTGCGAAACGCAGGATGGTCGGGGAAGGTACCGCCTTTCTTGCCTCTGATTGGCAAAAAGGCTCTTCTCCGATTGGTTACTTGATCTGGCAGTTAACTCACGTGCAGGGCAGGCTGCCCAGAGCCATTGAGAGACAGAATTGCGACAACTCCATTGACTTCAATAGACCCTTTCGGTTTAAGGACGTAAAAAAGCGAGATTTGGAGTGCGCATGCTCTTTGGTGCAGAAGATGCACAAATCCTATTTAAAAGGTGGGGAATTATAAGTTCTTTCGCTTTCCCCATGGTAAAAGGCAGTTTACAGCGTGGATTCGGACTATAAACAGGAATATTTTTCGTTCGGGAACATTCTAGGGTGTGCAGCTACATTTTGTGTCTGGATGGCGAGGTTAAGAATTCTGTATTCAACCTACTCCAAATATCAATTGATGTTTGGGTACCCAGAGAAACATTTGTATATGAAAACACGTCAAGCGTACGTCCAGTTAAGGAAATTTAGAGTTTAGTTTCAAGTGCTGATATTCGTGTCAGTTGCATGTCGTTAACGGCGGCTGTCATGTCACTGATGACACACTGGGTTGCTAGGGCAGGCGCAGCATATGCATTGGCGATATTAAATATTAATGTTAAATTCTAAACGCCCTTTCTCACTGATAAAACTCCACTAAAACATATTGGTGCCCCCCCCTTTTAAAATCGTTCTGGCAAATAAAAAGCCGGAAAAAAGAGGAGGCTGGATCCGAAATTCTTTTCCCCCTGACGATATAGACTAAGCTATTAGTTTTCTCCTTCAAACTGAAAGCATTGACTTCTTCAGCACAACAGAGACTTGAGAGACTATATCAGCGAGATATTGTCAAGGCAAGTCCTTGATATTGTTATTTTCAGCACAGATGAAAATCCGAAATCAAATGTGTAGTGTTCAGTCAAACAGTAATGATATGGCCTTGTATTTCACATGTGTACCTGCGCACTTATCCATGTGAAGAGGCGATTAGGATCGTGTGCTTGCCGGTTGTTTTTGCGAATTCGTCGCAAGAACACTGTAGCCATTAGCTGACTTAAGGCGTGGGACACAATAATAGTGGCGTCAATGACATTATTTCACGTCCGCAAAACTAACTGGCAAGCAAATGCCACTTTGTTGGCGATATATAGCAAGTAATTATGAAATCGAAATCACAAGGAAACTTAATTATTATTACCCCCTTCGGCTTGATATTTTTTTGAGTAGAGTTTAACATCTACTTAGTCTTATCTAGCCTATAGAATCGAACAAAGCCAGTCCCTTGTCAAAATGTGGATACAAAAACTGGACACTGCAAAACAATAACACCTTGAAACAACAAAAGATTAAACAATTATTCGATTAGTGGGCCAACTTAAATAACTTATAATATCAACCAGTACCTTAACAATATTTCTCCGATCAGATCGCTCTTTCCTTTTAGCTTGCGTCGGTGTGAGATCCTTTCATTTGTAGGGAAACACAGAACGAAGCCAACATTATTTGGGTCAATGAAGTCGGGCCAGCCCTGACAAAATGAGTAGCCTACTGAAGACTCAAGTGTGATCATTCGGGACAAAGTTCTTCCAATTTATAGCTCGAATCCACGCCTGTCGTTGTCTCTTACCACGGGGAACACGAAAAAACCTTATGTCCCTGTCTTTATGATACCGGTTTATGCACCCCTCTACGCAACAAATAGCCACTATATTTCCTTTTGCCCCACATCAGCTATATTGGGCATGCGCGCGCAGACTTCCGGCCTTAAACCGAACTGGTCTATGGGCCAGTGCAATGGCGGATCATGTAGGCGTCCAATAGTTCCAAAGGGAAACCGTATCGCTGTGGAGAAGTTGTGTGTCTCGCATCTACAAGGTGATTATTTAAGGGTAAGAAGCAGCAGGTCAATGTATTATGATAACCATTTTATAAGCATATTTTAACCGAACTAACGGTGTGATTAAAAACATAATAGCTCGTCACTTTCGAGCAGATTTTAAGATATAACGCAGTTAGCGAAGATTGACACGGCTATGTCCGTCTTTGCTAACTGTACTTAACGTCTGTGAACGAAACGTTTCACTGAGCTCTAATTAAAGATTAATAGCATATCTCTGTGATGTGTGAATTGACGTTATACGGTTCACTTAAGATTCAAATAATGCTAAATAGTTAATATAACATTATAGACCTAATGATTAAACGTAGATGCTAGCATGCCATGCTGACCATGGGAACCGCCAACGGTAGTTATCTTAGCATGAATGTTCGTGATTATTCTAGTAATTTGAACTACAAATAATGATCGCTCATCATCAGTCTCTTTTGGCATGAACGACAGCTTGTCACGTTATTCTCCAAAGTTACCATGAGGTGTAATGTTATAAATGCTACATTCAAACCAGCTTGTGAAAAGGGGGTTTCTCAAAACACAAACGGTGACTTGCGTTCAAGTCACCTCACAACCCGTGATCACAAGCTGTGAACTGGTGATTCATTTAGCAAATCAATCTTCACCACTTGTGTGCCAAATGGTGGCAGACCAACAGATTATGCGAGGTAAAACGGAAAAGGTTTTTATTTTCATGTTTGCTTCATCAAGAATGAGAATAGCGCATTATTTACATTAGCACGACATCTGTTGGCACGGAAACTGAACAGTTAACCATACACTGTTGTTATAGCCCCAATTTGTTATGGCGTCACGGACAGCAAGGGATGACAGGCAAAATTTTAAAACTTTAACAGATTTAATTAAACACACACTTTGAACTAATCTACAATCTACATCTACTGACCAAGATTGAAATAAAAAAAAGAGATATTTACAGTCCCTTGGTAATTGAGATGGGCTGCTATGTTGCGATGTCCTGGGACAGGAAAATGCTCCAACACAGGCAAAAATCCAAAAAGCTTCACAGGTCTTGAAAAAGAGGACGGTCTGGTCAAATGTATCATTCCACAATTTCTCCTTGCAATTTCTCCGACTCCCTTTCACTCTCAATTTTTTTCTCCTTATATACTCTGCGACATTCCCCTCTGAGGCATGCCCAGGACATGCCCCAAAACCTATCTCAAGACTGGGCTTAACAAAAAAAAGTCAATACTGGCATCTAGTGGCTTTTTTTTTCCACATTACACCTCCATTCCAAAAGGGAAAAATTTTGACTCATAAAGGCAAAATTTTTCTTTTCAATACAAAAATGGTTAAGAGACACTTGTGTATATATACATATAATACAATATGCTAATAAACACATGTGATATATATACACATACTCAAACACGGATAAGCAATCAGCAATTACATTGTCAGTACCCTTTACATGCTTAATTTCCAAGTCAAACTCCTGTAAAATCAAACTCCAATTCAACAATCTCCGATTCTTGTTTTTCATCTTACTCAAAAACATTAACGGATTGTGGTCAGTATATACAATCATTGGCTTTTGCCCTGTACAAACATAAACCTCAAAGTGTTGTAAGGATAGAACCAGAGCCAACAGCTCCTTCTCAATTGTGGAATAGTTCTATTGGTGGTGATTGAACTTCCTGGAGAAGTATGCCACGGGATGCTCAAGGTCATCAGAGTCACTTCTCTGTAGGAGCACAGATCCCAAGCTTGGTTGCTAGCATCAACCGCCATGGAGAACGGTTTGTTGAAGTCAGGAGATTTGAGCACGGGGAAGTGACACAGCAGAGACTTCAGGCGATCGAAGGCTCTTTGGCATGCTTCATCCCAAGTGAACTTTACGCCTTTCTTCAGTTGGCTGGTGAGACTGAGACAATCTCAGCAAAGTTCTTGCAGAACTTGCGGTAGTACCCAATCATTCCAAGGAAGCGGCAAAAGCTTTTTGTTGTCAGGAACTGGAAAGTCCATGATGGCTTGGACTTTAGCATTTATGGGTGCCACCTTACCCTGGCCTATAGCGTAGCCAAGATACGTGACAGTAGCACAACCAAAGTCACTCTTGTTCAGGTTAACAGTCAGGTTAGCCTGGGTCAAGTGCTGGAACAACGCTCTCTACATCTTTCAGATGTTCTTCCCAGGAGTCACCCAGGTGATCAGGTCATCGATGTACGCACCCGTGTGGCAATCCGCGATTGTAGACTGTATCATCCTTTGGAACGTGGCTGGGGCATTTTTCATGCCAAAGGGTAGGACTTCATACTGGTATAACCCAGATGGTGTGGCAAAAGCAGAGATACTCTTGGCCCTCTCAGTTAAAGGCACACACCAATAACCCTTCAATAAATCAATCTTGGTCAGAAACTTTGCTTGCCCTACTCTATCGATACAATCATCAATCCTAGGTATTGGAAACACATCAGTTCTAGTTACAGCATTGACTTTGCAATAATCTGTACAGAATCTAGTACTTCCATCAGGTTTTGGAACTAGAACACAGGGTGAACTCCAATCTGAGTTAGAGGGTCTGATAATATCATGTTCTAACATGTACTCAACCTCTTTCTCAGCAATCTTTCTTTTTTCAGGATTCATCCGGTTCGGATGCTGTTTTATTGGTTTGGCATCACCAACATCTACATCATGAGAGGCTATAGAAACTCTCTTTGGAACATCAGAAAATAGACCTTTATATTTCTTGATCAACCTCTCAAACTGATCTTTCTGTGAGGGTTCTAAGTGCTGGAGTTTTACATCAAGATTTTGCAACACTTCAGAATTTGACAATTTACATGAAAGAACTTCAGCTTTAATTCTAGGTTCATCATTTTGAAACTCCCCCTCATCTTCACAAGTCTCGGCCATAGGAGGATCTGAAGTGACAGCTGCAACCCTAGCATTCCTATCATGATAAGGCTTCAGCATGTTAATGTGACACAACTGTTTTGGCTTTCTCCTATCTGGAGTCTTCACAATGTAATTGAGATCATTGAGTTTTGTCAGAATTTCATAAGGACCATGAAATCTAGCCTGCAATGGATTGGACTGCAAGGGAAACAACACAAGGACCTTGTCTCCTGGTTTAAACTCACGCTTTTTAGCCTTATGATCATACCAAGTTTTCATTTTTCCCTGACTTGATTTCAAGTTCTCTTTGGCTAGGTCAAAAGCTGCACGCAGTCTTTCCTTGAACTTGCTAACATAGTCTAACAGACTGATATGCGGCTCTTTCTCTTGCCATTGTTCACTCAACAATAGCAAAGGTCCTCTCACTTCATGGCCAAACACTAGCTCAAACGGACTGAATCCAGTAGACTCCTGCACTGCTTCTCTAGCTGCAAATAACAGCAAATGAACACCTTCATCCCAGTCTTTCTCATGGTCATAACAATAAGTCCTCATCATTGTATTGAGAGTGGAATGAAACCGCTCTAAAGCACCCTGACTCTCTGGATGATAGGCACTGGAAAGAATCTGCTTCGCTCCTAGTTCATACACAACCTGCTGAAACTATCCGGAAGTGAAATTGCTACCTTTATCTGACTGAATTTCCCTGGGAAGGCCAAACAACGTGAAGAACTTTATCAAAGCCTTCGAGATTGCAGTTGCCTTGATGTTGCGTAGAGGTATGGCTTCAGGGAATCTGGTAGATGCACACATGATTGTCAACAAGTACTGATTTCCAGATTTAGTCTTGGGTAATGGGCCAACACCATCAACGATGACCTTGGAGAAGGGCTCCCCAAATGCTGGGATAGGCTGCAATGGAGCTACAGGAGGGTCTAACTGGTGTTTTCCAACTACCTGACAAGTGTGACAGGTTTTGCAAAAGTTGGAAACATCTTTCCGAAGTCCAGGCCAGAAGAAGTGTTTCATGATCTTGTCAACAGTCTTGTTAACACCAAGATGACCTCCTAAAGGCAAACTATGAGCCATTGTTGAGATTTCATTCCTGTAGACCTTCGGAACAATAACTTGCTTGACCACTGCCCAATCTGCATTGGCAGGGATATCAGGAGGGCGCCATTTCCGCATGAACACTCCATCCTTGAGATAATACCCAACTGGAACTGCGTCTATTTCTTAATCAGGAAGGGCTCTCTTCTTTAGTACACAAATTTCAGGATCATTGGTCTGCTCCTGAATCAACCGCTTTCTGGACAGAGACAAGTCTCCAGACACATCAGAATCACTAGACCCATCTGGCTGGCTGAACAGAGAACTGATAAAAGTGTCTGATAAGTCCTCAAACGGAGAAACCATAGTAGGCTGAACAGAGTCATGAGGCGAACCACCTGAGTCATGACTATTCAATGTGCTGGACGGCACCACATCATCTTCTTCTTGAGCCTTCTTGGCCATAGCACGGGTCACTGCACAGGAAGGATACAGAGATGGGTCTTCATCGCCATCTTCAGTGCTCGGCTGTGAAGTAAGATGAACAGGGGGAACTACATTGCCCCCAGCCAGGTCATTGCCTAGCAACAGAGAAACACCCTTGATAGGTAGACTTGACATAAGTCCCACCTTTACCTGTCCTGTAACTAAATCTGACTTCAAGAATACAGAGCGCAGGGGTACAGATACAGTCCTCCCTTCAATACCTTGTACAAGTATGAAATCCCCAGAAGCGGTCTCATCACGTAACTCCAAGGAGTCCATCAACAAAAGTGACTGAGAAGCTCCGGTATCCCTTAGGATATATATGGGTACAGGAGGAGAATGCTCATTCAGAGCCACAAGTCCCTCTGACACAAATGGAAGAAATTCCTCCCTCACAACATCAGCAGTATCAGGCTTCTTAGCCTCACAAGGAGCAGGCAATTTAGCAGATCGGTCATCTACTACAGGGGTTTCTAACCTTGTCTTCACAAAGGCATTGGGTTTGGTATCCTTTTCTTTTTCTTTCTTAGCTTTAAGGAACCAACAGTTAGTTGTAACATGACCAGATTTCTTGCAATAATTGCAAACTAGACCACTTTTGTCACTGTCAGCTTTCACACTTTGATCAGACCTTTGACTGGATTTCTGAGCACCATCACCAGATTTGTCTTTGTCTTTGGGTGAGGAATCTTGGGTATCACCGTTACCTTTCTTCTGAAATTGGGACCATCTATTGTTACTGCTGGACTGAAATTTGGACTTATGTGTGAGAACATATTCGTCTGCAAACTTGGCAGCTGATTGCAAATTCAGTGCTTGCTTCTCATTAAGGTAGGTCTTAATATCATCCTTGACACAGTTCTTGAATTCTTCAACACCATCTCTTTTAGTGAGTTGAAATCATCCTTGACCTCCATAGAAGTACTGTTATGATTCTGCTCTGTTCTGTCTTGTTTCTGCCATGCTTATTATGTTTCTGCCATTCCCTGTTATGTTTATGATCAGTTCTGTTAGGTTTTGCCATGTTCTGTTTAGTTTTTGCATTTTGCCATGTTTTTCGTTTTTGCCATCCCTTCCACTTTTCTGTTAGAGTCCGGTCCATGTTTTATTCATGCCCAGCATTGCACTTTGTCTCCCCTGTCTGGTCTCTTGTTAAGTTACAGCTTCTCCCCAGTCCCGTGTCACATGCTTAGGTGATTCCATGGTTTCTGGGTTTCAAACATTCCTTCCAATCTCGTTTGCTTCCTTCGCCTCTCTTTTCTATATTACTAACCAATACTAACAGTTTGTTGTTTTTGTTAAAGTTACTAACCCAAACTAACATTGTATATAATACTAACTTACTAACGAGCACTAGGGATTGTATAGCTGCACTTACTAATTGATTAACTAGCTCTCAGCTTTTCGCCCTGTTCTAGTCTCCGCCTCTTGCCTTCACTTTGTCTCTCCTGCAATTCAGCGGATCCTCCGCACCTGCTCCACTCTATCCTACCTCTCATTATCTGTGCACATTAGAACTCCCCTAACCGGAGCTGTATGTTTTGTCATAGGTTGTCTCGTGTTCCCTGTCCCGCGTTTTGGCTTTTTGCCAATTTCATGTGATTAGGTTCTCCCTCATGTTCCCTCCTTTGTAATTAGTCTGATCCCCTTCACCCGATCCTAATCATAGCATGTGACTTCCCTTGAATGTATTTAAGCTGTCTTCTCACTGCAGTTCCCCGTCAGAACGTTTTTCCCAAGTTTACCTGTGCTGCTTTCATTTCGCCTTGTACTCTCTGTGTTTATCTTCTGACTGGACGCCCGACCTACGATTTTTGGATCTGCTCTTTTGTACTTTTTGCCTGTATCTGTTTTTGAACCCTTTTTTTGCCCGACTTTGAGTTTTGTGATTGGTGCCCTGGTTACGATTTGGATTTTCGCCCTCCTGGATTTTGATTTTTGGATTGTGGACTTTGTACCGTTGCCTCCTGCTCTGCGGGGGTTCGCCCCCTTTCCAAATAAAATCCCATTTTTCTGCACTGCTCTGTTCTCGCGTCTGGTTCCTGAACGATACCTAACAGTACGTTCTGAACAGCATGGAACCAGCGAGCATCCAGCCTCTGCAGGCTGCAGTGCAGGAACAGGGCGCACAGCTGGAGTTCCAACAGCAGCAGCTCCGGGCCATGATGCAGCATATACAGTCCATGTCTCACCAGATGGCCGACCTCACCCGCTCCTTGCTGAATGCTCAGACCGTCCAACCCCCCCAACAGCCTGCCACCACCATGCCTACTCCTGTGCCTGTGCCTTCCTCTGCACCACCGGCTCCAGTTCACGAACCACGCCTGCCTCCTCCAGAAAAGTATGATGGCGACCCTGGATCCTGCCGTGCCTTCTTGACCCAGTGCAAACTGATCTTCAGCCTACAGCCTACCACCCTCCCCTCTGAGCGATCTCGCGTGGCATATATCATCACACAGCTAACCGGGAGAGCTAAACAGTGGGCCTCCTCGGCTTGGGAGGCAGGATTACCTTGTGTCCAGTCATCTGACCTGTTGGGGGAAGAAATGAAGCGGGTGTTTGATCGTTCCAGACACGGGCATGAGGCTGGAAGGGAAATCCTCCGCATCCGCCAGGGGAATCGCTCAGTGTCTGACTACGCCATCGAATTTCAGACTCTGGCCACTAACAGCAGATGGCAGGAGAGAGCCCTCTACGACACCTTCATCAATGGCCTATCCGAGCAAATTAAAGACGAACTGCTACCCCGTGACCTGCCGGAAAACCTGGACCGGATTATTGAGATGGCCATCCGCATCGACTCACGTTTTGAGGAGCGTAGACGGTCCGCCCACAGAGCCAGTACCTCCAAGCCTCTGATGACACCACCCCTACCTCAGCCTGACAAGACCAAACCTCCCTGCGAATCAGAACCCATGCAGCTGGGCCGTACCAAGCTCACTAGCGAGGAGAGGGACCGCAGGCGGAGGGAACGGGCCTGTTTTTACTGTGGCGGAGACGGACACTTTATCTCACGGTGCCCAGTAAAAAGGAGAGGCGCTTTGGTGGCTGTCATCCCCGTGGATCACTCCTCAGAAAACCGTACCTGCTTTCCTGTTACCCTGGAGTGGGCTGGTGGAGGGAGGAAAACCACCGCCCTGATCGATTCGGGAGCTGAGGAAAACTTCATAGATCAGGAAGTAGCTCAGAAATGGGGCATTCCTGTAGAGAAGATCTTCCCGGATCGTGTGGCTAATTCCCTCAACGGCCAGAAGATTGGCCACATCACCCACGTCACTGATCCTGTCAAGTTACGAATCTCTGGTAATCATCAAGAATCAATCCAGCTCTACCTTATCCAGTCCCCACATGCCCCAGTCGTCCTCGGGCACCCCTGGATGGCCAAACACCTGCCTGAGGTCGATTGGGGGAAAACATGAGATTAAGGGCTGGAGCCCCAACTGTGCAACGAACCTGCCTTAGTGATGCACTGGATTATGTCCCTGTTCCCCTCGCGGAAGAGATCCCGAACCTGGAGAAGGTTCCCCTGGAGTTCCATGACCTTAAAGAGGTCTTTTCCAAGTCACGAGCCACCAGCTTGCCCCCGCATAGACCCTACGATTGTGCTATTGATCTCAAGCCTGGAACCATGCCGCCCAGAGGTCGTTTATTCTCCCTGTCACGCCCTGAAACCCTCGCCATGGAGAAGTATCTCAGCGAGTCCCTTGCGGCGGGCATCATTCGCCCTTCCTCGTCTCCTGCTGGGGCAGGGTTTTTCTTCGTGGGCAAGAAAGACGGGTCGTTAAGGCCCTGTATCGACTACAGAGGCCTCAATGAGATCACAATAAAGAACAAATACCCCCTACCTCTCATGAACACCGCCTTTGATCTCCTTCAAGGGGCCAAGATCTACACCAAGCTAGACCTGCGTGTCGTACCATCTGGTCCGGATTCGCGAAGGAGATGAATGGAAGACTGCGTTTAATACCCCCACTGGACACTGGGAGTATTTGGTCTTACCTTTTGGCCTTACCAACGCCCCAGCAGTCTTCCAAAACCTTGTCAATGACGTCCTGCGAGATATGATCAATAAATTTGTGTTTGTGTATCTGGATGATATTCTAATCTTTTCTAAGTCACAGGAGGAGCACGTTCACCATGTTCGCCAAGTCCTCAAGCGCCTGCTGGAGAATCGCCTGTTCGTAAAAGCTGAAAAGTGCGAGTTCTCGGTCCAGACCACTTCTTTCCTGGGATACATCATTTCCCCCGGCACCATTCGCATGGACCCGATCAAGATTGAGGCAGTCACTAACTGGCCCAAACCCTCTGACCGTAAGTCTCTCCAACGCTTTCTGGGGTTTGCCAATTTCTACAGGCGATTCATTCGCAATTACAGCTCTGTTGCCGCACCGCTTACTGCCCTAACATCCAACAAAGTCAGATTTCAGTGGTCTGAGAAGGCTGAGGTAGCATTCCTCGATCTGAAGACGCGTTTTACATCTGCCCCGATACTAACCATTCCTGACCCCAAACTCCAGTTTGTGGTAGAGGTTGACGCCTCCAACGTGGGAGTCGGGGCTGTCCTTTCACAGAGGTTCCCCAAAGATGGCAAGATCCACCCATGCGCCTTCTTTTCCCGTCGCCTGAGTTCTTCGGAACGAAACTATGACATCGGCAACCGGGAGTTGTTGGCTGTCAAGCTGGCTTTGGAGGAGTGGAGACAGTGGCTGGAGGGAGCCGAACTACCGTTCCTCGTTTGGACTGACCACAAGAATCTGGAGTATCTCCAATCCGCCAAGAGACTCAATCCACGCCAAGCCAGGTGGGCATTATTTTTCTCACGTTTTAACTTTCACCTTGCCTATCGCCCCGGCAGCAAAAATGTTAAACCAGATGCCCTGTCCCGATGTTTCGAGTCGGATGATGAACAGCCCAGCCCAGACACCATCCTACCCAAAGAGGCGTTCATCAATGCTGTCAATATGGATATCGAGACTGAGGTGAGGAATGCCCAAGATGATTCTGCTGCTCCCAGTGCCTGCCCTGATCACTGTCTGTTTGTTCCTGCTAACCTGCGTCCCCGAGTCCTGGACTGGGGGCATGCCTCTAACCTCTCGTGCCACCCAGGAGTTAAATGCGTACCCTGGATTTTATAACTCGTCGGTTTTGGTGGCCGGGAATCAACCAAGACGTCCAGAGTTATGTTGCTGCCTGCTCGGTCTGTGCCCAAGGAAAGGTATCACACCAACCCCTCACGGCCTCTTACAACCCTTACCCCTCCTCACCGCCCTTGGTCGCATATAGCATTAGACTTCATCACTGGCCTTCCCCTTCCAATCATTTCACCACCATCCTCACTATAGTAGATAGATTTTCTAAAGCCGTCCATTTTGTGCCCCTCACTAAACTCCCTTCTGCCCAAGAAACTGCCACCCTCATTATCCAGCACGTCATCAGACTTCATGGTATCCCCACTGACATCACCTCAGATCGCGGACCTCAATTTACAGCCAAATTTTGGAAATCATTCTGTAAGTCACTTGGCACATCGGTCAGTTTGTCATCCGGTTTTCACCCACAGACTAACGGCCAGACCGAGCGGGCCAATCAATGTATAGAGACTGTTTTAAGATGTTTATGCCTGAAAAATCCCTCCTCCTGGAGCCACCAACTCCCCTGGGCTGAGTACGCCATTAACAGTCACACCTCCGCCGCCTCTGGCCTCTCCCCATTCAAAGCATGCCTTGGCTACCAACCGCCATTGTTTCCCTGCCAGGAGGAGGAAGTTGCCGTTCCGTCTGCCGGGAGTTTGTGCGTCGGTGCCGGGCGCACCTGGAGGACCACACGGGAGGCGCTGCTCAGGTCCGTGGCACGATGAAAGCCCGAGCGGACAAGAGACGCACTGCCGCCCCATCCTACCGACCTGGGCAGCGCGTGTGGCTGGCCTCCAAGGATATTCCTTTAAGGGGAAATGGGGGGAAACTCTTCCCTAAATTCCTGGGTCCCTTCTCAATTGAAAAGGTTTTGAGCCCCACTGCTGTTCGCCTCCGTCTTCCCCTGTCCATGCGCAGAATTCACCCTACTTTTCATGTGTCCCAGATCAAGCCTACTGTAACCCACCCCCTGTCTTCTGGTCCTGATCCCCCCACCCCCGCCCGCATCATCGACGGAGGCGAGGCATTCACTGTGTGAACTTTGTTGGACTGTCGTCGACGAGGTCGCGGATACCAGTACCTCGTCGACTGGGAGGGCTACTGTCCTGAACACCGTAGCTGGGTCCCTGCACGCCACATCCTCGACAAAAGCCTAATCACAGACTTTCATGCTTCGCACCCCAGACCAGCAAGTTGAAACGCCTGGAGGCGTTTAAAGGAGGGGGGTACTGTTATGATTCTGCTCTGTTCTGTCTTGTTTCTGCCATGCTTATTATGTTTCTGCCATTCCCTGTTATGTTTATGATCAGTTCTGTTAGGTTTTGCCATGTTCTGTTTAGTTTTGCATTTTGCCATGTTTTTCGTTTTTGCCATCCCCTTCCACTTTTCTGTTAGAGTCCGGTCCATGTTTTATTCATGCTCAGCATTGCACTTTGTCTCCCCTGTCTGGTCTCTTGTTAAGTTACAGCTTCTCCCCAGTCCTGCGTGTCACATGCTTAGGTGATTCCATGGTTTCTGGGTTTCAAACATTCCTTCCAATCTCGTTTGCTTCCTTCGCCTCTCTTTTCTATATTACTAACCAATACTAACAGTTTGTTGTTTTTGTTAAAGTTACTAACCCAAACTAACATTGTATATAATACTAACTTACTAACGAGCACTAGGGATTGTATAGCTGCACTTACTAATTGATTAACTAGCTCTCAGCACTCACCCTGTTCTAGTCTCCGCCTCTTGCCTTCACTTTGTCTCTCCTGCAATTCAGCGGATCCTCCGCACCTGCTCCACTCTATCCTACCTCTCATTATCTGTGCACATTAGAACTCCCTAACGGAGCTGTATGTTTTGTCATAGGTTGTCTCGTGTTCCCTGTCCGCGTTTTGGCTTTTGCCAATTTCATGTGATTAGGTTCTCCCTCATGTTCCCTCCTTTGTAATTAGTCTGATCCCCTTCACCCGATCCTAATCATAGCATGTGACTTCCTTGAATGTATTTAAGCTGTCTTCTCACTGCAGTTCCCCGTCAGAACGTTTTCCCAAGTTTACCTGTGCTGCTTTCATTTCGCCTTGTACTCTCTGTGTTTATCTTCTGACTGGACCGCCCGACCTACGATTTTTGGATCTGCTCTTTTTGTTTTTTGCCTGTATCTGTTTTTGAACCCTTTTTTTTTGCCCGACTTTGAGTTTTGTGATTGGTGCCCTGGTTACGATTTGGATTTCGCCCTCCTGGATTTTGATTTTTGGATTGTGGACTTTGTACCGTTGCCTCCTGCTCTGCGGGGTTCGCCCCTTTCCAAATAAAATCCCATTTTTTGCACTGCTCTGTTCTCGCGTCTGGTTCCTGAACGATACCTAACAAGTACACCAGCGCTCAAAGCAAACCTTCTTCTCGTTAGCAAATTCCACATAAGTCTGATTGTCAGATTTCTTCAGACCTCTGAATTTCTGTCGGTAAGCCTCTGGAACCAACTCATAAGCTGTCAAAATAACCTTTTTGACAACCTCATAATCAGAGGAATCATCTGCAGACAAAGCCGAATAGGCTTGTTGAGCTTTACCCTTGAGGACAGTTTGCAACATCAGAGGCCAGTGTTCCTTTGGCCACTGACAACTCTTAGCTACCTTCTCGAAGCACTGGAAATACTTATCAACCTCCTTCTCCGAGAATGGAGGCACCAGCTTTACCTCCTGGCTAGCCCGAAATTTGTTTTCAGCTTCCATTTTAATTTTTAGTAGCTCCATTTGGAGCCTTTCTTCTCTATCTAATTTTTCTAAATCGAAATCTCTCTGTCTCTGTCTCTCTCTTTCTGCTCTTTCCTCTTTCTCTCTCTCAAACTGCCTTTCTTTCTGCTCTCTCAAACTCTCATTGTTTTTCTTTTCCCTTCCTTTCTTTTCTCTCTTTCTCTCTCTCAAACTCTTGTTGTTTTTCTTTTTCCTCCCTTTCAATCTCCAGCATTTTTAATTTAAGTTCCATTTCTACATTTGGATTTTCCACTGGAAACTGTTCCAGATCTCCTGGTGCAAACACATTTTCATCAATGTAATATTCAACAATCTCTCTAGCCAGTCTTGCTTTTCGCATGGCTGGTTTTACATCTGTCAGCTCTGTCTGCATATTTCTAGCAGTTCTGTCTTTTTAAAAGACTTCAAAACCTCTACGGTTGGTGATGCCAAGAAATCATCCATTGCTGTTGATCTGTCGATATATATCTAGGAAAATTCAAAAAACAATTTCACAATTTGAAATTTTAGATTTTCAATAAATGACTCACACAGTGGTCAATCCCGGACGAGCCCCCAATTTGTTATGGCCCCAATTTGTTATGGCATCAATTTGTTATGGCCACAATTTGTTATGGCGTCACGGACAGCAAAGGATGACAGACAAAATTTTAAAACTTTAACAGATTTAATTAAACACACACTTCGAACTAATCTACAATCTACATCTACTGACCAAGATTGAAATAAAAAAAAAAGAGATATTTACAGTCCCTTGGTAATTGAGATGGGCTGCTATGTTGCGATGTCCTGGGACAGGAAAATGCTCCAACACAGGCAAAAATCCACAAAAAGCTTCACAGGTCTTGAAAAGAGTGACAGGTCTGGTCAAATGTATCATTCCACAATTTCTCCTTGCAATTTCTCCTACTCCCTTTCACTCTCTCAATTTTTCTCCTTATATACTCTGGGACATTCCCCTCTGAGGCATGCCCAGGACATGCCCCAAAACCTAGCTCAAGACTGGGCTTAACAAAAAAATGTCAATACTGCCATCTAGTGGCTTTTTTTTTTCCACATTACACTGTAAACGCAGGAACAACAAGGTAAACTTAAAATTGAACATTCTGACAACTGTAATTGTGTGACTAAACTGTTAGTTACCATTTAACTGGCTAATGATGCATTAGTGAGGCTGGTTCTGGGTGTTGGAGGAGTGCAGCGTGGCACTGAGTGAGAGATAGCTGTGAGATACATGTTAGAATCTCCTCCTTTCTGAAAATGTGTTTAGAGTATTGTACACTATGAGCATGTGAAGTACCATTGTTAACCTGCCATACTAGTGAAAATTTTGGCACCTACATAATTTGATTTTCCATCAATCTTGTTCTTTTTTAGGTCCATTAATAGGATTCCCATGTTTTCTGGAACACCTTGAAGACCTGGAGACTTTATAGCCTGTTGGACCCATACTTTGTTTTATTGCCCCATTTCATCCCTTTTGTTGTTTCCCTGCCCTGTGCCTTAATTTCGAAGTAAGCCTGTTCGAGCCTAGTGGCCCATCGGGCCGGTGCTTAACCCCGGTCTCCATGGCATGAAGCGACTAGGAGTATTACTACTCCCCCTGGATGGGATGCCAGTCCACCGCAGGTACTCCCCCAGCTCTTAGACAAGTTTCTCTGCCTATTTGCTGGTACCCATTTATACACCTGGGTGGAGTGAGGCGTGGAGTGTGGGAGTGAAGTGTTTTGCCCAAGAACGCACCGCGAAGGCCGTGGCCGGGGCTTGAACTTGGGACCTTACGATCTCAAGTCAAGCCTACTTGACCACTGCGCTAATAATTTCGAAAAATTATTTCTCTAAAGATGCATATCGAGGGTTTGGAGCGCAATGGCTATATGTCCATTTAAGAGGTTTTGAGAAAAATTGATGTTTTGGTTTCCAAGTGTTCTATTAAATCAGGTATTTTATCTTTTTTTTTTTTTTACCAGTCACTCTTTTGCTGCGTGGTTCAGACGTATATTGAACACCTACGTTTTCATAGGAGTGTAACTGCAACATCATGGTCAAAATTGCCAAAAATGGACATGTCACCTCAGTGCTCCAACAATTCTAGCCCATGATGTGACATAACACAATGGTGATTGGTTGAAGGTAAGCTCACTTGCAATGGAAGATGGACTATTCTGTATTAAAATTCATGTTTTTTCATCAAAATGTCAATGTTTAATTAATTTAAGCAGATTTTGTTGGACATATCACAAAATGAAAATGTGAATTCTGATTAAAAATGAATGCAGATGGACATATAGTTATTGTGCTCCAAGGATTAGCTGATAGAAAGCTGTGACGGGTGTAAAAATCTCAAAATCTCAAAATTTGGACATATTGTACTTCAAACTCTCGATATGGTCTTCTGGAGCGTCAAATATTGTGATCAAAGTAATATCGTAAATTTGTTTCCAATAGTATTATTTGACTATCCATCAATGTAAGATGCATATTGTGTATGTAAACGCGATATTGGCCGCGCTTTTCTGCGGTGTAATACATACCAAGTTAGAAATACGACCCTTAAATTTAACCCACTTTCCCTACGTCAGAGACCGAGAGTGTAGCACGTGAATATATTTTGTTACTGAGTTACTGAATTAAATGCATATTTTAGTCATGATTGATGCAACTAAGCCTAAAGAATATTGTACTTGTGTTAAAAATGGCCTGTATGTCTTATGTTATCATTGAAAGGTTTTATAAATTGTCAAAAAGTCAACATGGATGAACAAGATTGCCTTCCAACTACAGAACTCTTTCTATGGACTGTCTATGCATATTCTCATTCATCCAGGTCATAGGCAGACTAGCCAGTCTAGCTTAGTGAACAGCATGAACTGATGAAGCCATTTGTAGAGGGGGCGAAATGTCTTCTAAGACGTAACTAAGCTTAGTTGACCTGATTCATTTTCCTTGGGATACTTGGTGTGGACCCAATGCAGTGACTACCATCTGACTGTGATAATGAATTAATGCATTTGTTGTACTGTATTGGTAGTCATTACTCCTACTAGCAGTGGAAATCCACAATTCTTGATTTCCATTTCAAGACCACAGAAGAAAAAATATCCCATCAACTTTATTATATTGGTTATCATGGCCAGGTAAGATAAGAGTTGCTCTTGCTCTTTGTATTTATTTATTTTCATGGTAGCTCTCAAAGGCAAATTTTTAAAAAAGGAAAGAAGGGAAAGGTTGGAGAACCCCTGCATTAGATGATTTTTTTTAGTGCGCCTATTATGATCACACTGATTTTCGTCCTTACAAAGGATTATTTTTGTTTTTCCTGATACTTAAAGTTGCAGTATCTTACAAGCGCTATTGTGTATGGTCAGCAGAGTGATCATTTCTAATATTGTATGCTAATCAAGACAGGTTATGAAATGGCTTTAAATTCACTTGGCTACAACAGTCATTGTCCTTAAACATATATGAACGTGTTTTTTTACTCAGGAAGATGCACGGAAACCTCTTCACTCTTCGTCCTGTTCTTGAAGTCAAACGGTGTGTGATGAGATTACTCGTAAAAAGTTTAGAATTAAATATATTAGAGATGGTAAGCTATAAATGGGAAATTAGCCCAGCGCGAAGCAGTGATTTGCTAATCAAGAGGCACTTTATTCTTTATTATATTTATATACTCTGCAACAGCCGCGAAGATGACTCCTTTGTGTGCTTACACAGATACTAGCTATCTATGTTGACAAGCTAACTGTTAAAAGCAAGCTAGCCAGCGAGATGCATGAAAAACTGGCTGCTAAATGAGAGCTACGGTTTTCCTGTAACGTTACTAGCCAGCCAGCTAGCTTGCTATGAAGGTAACGTTAGTGCAGTATCCTGCAACAGGCCCAGAAACACGAAGCAAACATCGTTTGCACAGTTGGTAAAATCGAGACTTCATCGAGATTCGACTGGACCGCGAATAATTTTATTAGTGCGATAGCTAGTTTGGTTAGCAAGGTATTGTCGCAACTCTCTCTCTCTCTCTCTTTCTATGGCTCTGAGCCTGCCTTGCACATGAGTTAACTACCAGATCAAGTAGCCAATCGGAGAAGAGCCTTTCTAGCCAATCAGAGGCAAGAAAGGCGGTACCTTCCCCAACCATCCTGCGTTTCGCAAATTCGCCAGCCGTAGCGAAAAGTTAAAGAAACCAATATGGCGTCCAGTGCACCGCACCTCTGAATTTCCCATTGACTATAATGGAAAAACTCCTGCTATTATTTTGTTATCTAAAAGGTATACAATTGTAAATCCTTCCTGCGTAGGACTGAATTACATAATAAAAAATGAATCAAAGTGCAATTTAGCTTGACGCTTTTCGAGAACTAAGTTATAAGAGGTTGTTTTAGTCAACGGTTAATCCATTGGTAGGTCAATATGACTCATATCTGACTCTGATTGGTCACTCGCATAGTATTGGTGAATAGCCTACAAGAACATGTAGAACGGTACAGACAGCCGAGCAGAAACGCTATCTTCGCTGGCAATCATTGAATGCTAGCCAGTTTGGTCAACTGCCTCAGCTAGGATTGCGTTATCGTTAATAAAAAAAAAACAAAAAACCTCAACAGCTTGCTCACTAAATAGTCCCTAGATAGGCAGATGCCTGATAAGGATGCTTTTATTTGTACAATTCATCCAGAATGAACACCACTAACGTTACGCGAACGTTTCTGCCAGGTCATTCGCTGTGGCTAATGCTATATGTAGATATGCAACTTGGCTAACATTACATGGGCATGAGAGCTAGCTGGCCATCACCCTTTGTAAGCAACGTGAGTTTATTGTGCCAACTAAGTTTATCTAGCTTGCTAAATTACAGATAAAGTTTGCCATTACAGCCGTCTACAGCGACTCGATTACCAAACACGCCAGCTAGACAAGTGGTTAGTTAGTGTTGTGCTTCCCATTAAGACATGTTTTTAGCTTACTGGCCCTATGGGCCAGGCATGGGGTCACTTATCATTGAAATCGTGTAATTGATAATTAATTGCAATTATGGAGTAATTATAATTGAAATTGTAATTGAAAAGAAATATTGCAATATAATTCTAATTGAATTGTAATTGAAGAAGTTGAAGTTTGCGCATGTGCAAGTCGGCTGCGTGAGAATTTTCGGCGTTCTCATTGTCCCCGAAAAACTTAAAAATAACTTTTATTTTGGCCAAGTTGGGCTAACTAATGCAGTTGAGTTTAAGCTGTTAATATTAGAGCAAAAGTATGGGGGATGAGAAGGAGAAAACGAGAAGTCGATCCACGAGGAATAGTAATAAAAATGAGGCGACTAGTAGATCTGACAGTGCCTGCTGTAGCGGCAACATGGCGATATTGAATGAAATAAGGGCTCTGAACCAGAAAATGGACCGTCTGCAGACCTCCATGGAAGAAAAAGTCAACGCTAAAATTGATGGTCCGCGAGAAAGTTTGGAGAAACTGATCTCAGAAAATAAGGAGGCGACTAAGAGGGACCTGGATTAAGCTGTGTTAGATATGCACTCGAACCTGGATACTGAAGTGGGTGTCCTGTGTACAAGAATTGAGAAGATTGAGCAGAAAGTTGCTGAGAGAGCAGTAAAGGACTTTGATCCAGATGCCTCCCTGATTGTCTCGGGGCTCCCTCAAACTGACGGCGAGGATTTGATGGCTAAGGTGAAAGACCTGTTGCACTCAGGACTCGGGTGTGAGCCATCACTCTATCCAGCCACCGTGGAGCGAATGCGGGCGAGAGGAGACCTACCGGGGCTGGTGAAGGTGGAGATGAGCTCGGTACAGGAAAAAGTGGTGGCGCTGCGCAGAAAGTTGAAACTCCGGGATAACGTGCGCTTCGCGAATGTCTATGTGTCTTCGGCGAAGACGCACGCTGAGCGCTTGGTGGAGTTAAATTTCAGAACTTTAATCCATGAATGTAGAGATGGAAGGGATTTTTATCTAACGAGGAACGGGCGCCTGATGAAGAGGACGCGACCTGCACGAGAAGAGAAAGGCTCAGGTCTGAGTGACAGATGAGGACTGCCTGCCCAGCCTGTAAGGTGTGTGACTGAACAACTGGCGCATTGGAATGTTAATGGTTGGACGCCTACTAACTATGGAAGCCCATAGGGGACAATAGTCAAATGAAAATGTAATCCCACTATTGCATTATATTTTTCACTTATGAATGAGTTATTTGAGACAATATTAAATTGAAAATGCAATAATCCAATTATCACTTTCATTTTCACATACACATATGGGAAAACTATGAATATATTCAAATGATAATGAAAAGCTGTTTGACATTTCATTTTCAAAGTCATGCTCCGCAGTATAGTGGACAATATTCAAATGCAATAAGCAAAACAGCACCCCCAGCCTATTGCATTTACATTTACATGTCATCATGCTCTTTTAGGGTCAACATGATAATGAAAATGCTATTTTCTAATCACTTGGAAATAATAATGATATAATAATGATGACGACATTTGACATTTCATTTTCAAAGACTTATCCTGCAATACATGGGACAATATTCAAACGCAGTAAGGGAAACAGCGCCTCCCAGTCCATTGCATTTTCAAATACATGTCACCACGCTCTTTTGGGACACAATGAAAATTAAAATGCAATCTGTCAGCGTCTCATCAAGGCGGGTCTTCCGCTAGGACGTCACTCATTAGGGGCGCGAGCGGAAACCATGTTCCTTATTTGCATACCAACCAATCAGCTTCTGCGTAGCGCTTGTACGCACGGAGGCTTACTGATAATGTCATGATGGCTAGGCTGCTATGTATTGTGTGCCATCGCGCGTTAGGCTACGTTACGCTTTGGATGTAGCCATCTCGGCAGCTAGTATACTTGCTAACGTTAACTAAGGAAAATATTTGTAAATGATCATCACATTAAAGCGATATGATTTGATTTTTGCCCCAACTCTATTAACTGAGCTAGCTGTAATATGCATGAACTTATCCGAGGCTTCGCGGCAGTGTTGTGCAACTGCAACCCAAGTGTGCTTGCAGATTTCAGAGACGTTAGCTAGCTTGCAACTGAGTCTACAAGCAATCACTTAGATACAGCTCACTAGCTATGATGCCTACTGGAGAAGCTCTTACAGCCCTGATTTGTCACTTTCAACGCCATCTCGCACACACAACCTCTTTCACCATTGATTAGCAGCTTCTTTTACCTAAAGAACAAACTGACAGTTCAGCCTGAGACATGTTATTTCATAGCTAGTTAAAGCAGCATTATCCTTCCATGCGTGCTATAGCGTATTACATTACTCCAGATAAAACGCTATCCGTCTCCCCACCCTGCTGACGCTAGTTAGGGGAAATGTTTGTCATCATTTTTATACTTAATCGCTGTGATTCGGTTTTAGCCCTAGCTTCACAAGCTAGCTAGCCGACAGCGATTGCTCTTGTGCTTGCAGATTGTTCTTGAGCTAGCCAGGTAATGAGCTATCCATTTAAATCTCCCAGAAATCTGATAGTACTTTTGGGACGTACAAAAGTGCTGCCAAACATATCAAAGAAGTTTATATTTCAGCAGGTTAAGTTAGCAAGTGAGGAACATTGTTTTCAGCGAGTCAGAGTCATCAAAACTTCGCCCTTTGCTACTTGGGCATGGCGATTAAACCAGGAGCAGCGGCAGCCTGACTGCTGGCCGTTTATCGGACCGTTCTGCATGATGCATACATTGTGCATGTTTCAGGAGTGGCGAACTTGCAACTCGGCAAGCACAAGAGCAATCGTCAGCTAGCAAAAAACCGAATCACAGCGATTAAGTATAAAAATGATGACAAACATTTCCCCTAACTAGCGTCAGCAGGGTGGGAAGATGGATTGCGTTTTATCTGGAGTAATGTAATACGCTATAGGACGCATGGAAGAATAATGCTGCTTTAACTAGCTATGAAATAACATGTCTCAGGCTGAACTGTCAGTTTGTTCTGTTACGTCCGGCCTAGGGGAACCGAACGCACATGAGAAGATGCTCCCCTCTCTCCCCACTCCCAAGGACGACCAAGGCCACAGTACTGCAGTCCAACCCAAAGGATCATTTATTTCAACAAACAAATGGTAGCATTTGACTTCAGGGTGAGCATGGCTCAAAACAACAAACAAAAACGATCTATCAACCACTTAACTGACCTATTCGAAAGTAAAAAAACAAAAGAGACAGGTCTCTAACCTGACTCCCTATATGTATAAACAGGAGAAAAGATGTTAAACAAAAGAGCTACTCACCCCTACAGCCACCTGGACTGCTAGACAACAATCTATAATACGTAATCAAATACAATTTTACACACAGAACAGCAATGCCTGATGCAGTTGGGAGTAGGGCCAAGAGAAGAGGAAGAGCGGCTCAAACGGCGGCCATTTTATAGCAGCCCCACCAATCGCCATCCACTAACCAGCAGCCAGCTCCAGGATAGACTCCACTGTGGTAGCACCACCCTGAGAAGAGGAGGAACCACAGCACCTGGAAAGAGAAAAACCCTAAGGATGGGAACACCCCCCCCTCAGGCAGGGAGGGAGAACAGCAAAACAAGAATCACAACACTAAAATTGACCTATGACCCAGGGTCATAACACCCCCCCACCTAAGAATAAACATTTACTCAAAGGAAATGTTTGACACACTAAGACCTAGACAGTGCATCAGCCATGACATTTTCTAAGCCTTTCTTGTAATGAATGTCAACATTAAAGTCCTGAAGCAACAAGGACCAGCGCATGAGGCGCTGATTATTGTTCTGCATTCTAGTTAGAAACACCAGTAGGTTATGATCAGAGAAAACAACAGTTGGCTCAGGGTTAGACCCGAGGTACACTTCAAAGTGTTGCAATGCCAATAGTAAAGCCAAAGCCTCTTTTTCAATAGTGCTGTAATGCAGCTGGTGCTTTTTGAGCTTTTTGGAAAAATAGCAAACGGGGTGGTCAATACCACGCTCATCCTCCTGTAGGAGCACTGCACCAACGCCAGACGCGCTGGCATCCACTTCCAGCTTAAAGGGACGCTCGAAGTCTGGTGCAGTGAGTACAGGTGCACTACAGAGAAGAGCTTTAGTGGCCTCAAAAGCAGACTGACATTTCTCTGACCAAATGAAAGGAATTTTTGGGCTTGCTAAGCTTGTCAGTGGAGCCACTACATCTGAAAAGTTCTTACAAAAACCACGATAATATCCAGCCATCCCCAGAAAACGGCGGAGCTCACGGCGCGTTTTGGGAGCTGGAAAATCTACAATGGCCTGCACCTTAGCAGTCACAGGACAGACACGTCCTTGTCCCACCATCTTACCTAGATAGGTAACAACAGCCTTCCCAAACTCACATTTGGCCAAATTGAGGGTTAGGGAAGCTTTACACAACCGATCAAAAATCTCAGAGAGAGTTTTCACATGTTCAGTCCAGTTGGAGGAGTAAGCCACAATGTCATCTAAGTAAACCTCACAGTTGCTCACACCACAAAGAACCAGGTTCATGAGCCTCTGGAAAGTGGCTGGGGCATTTCTCAGACCGAATGGCATGACTGTATACTGTAAAAAATGGTCTGGAGTGACAAATGCACTGATCTCAGAGGCACGTGGGGATAGGGGGACCTGCCAGTAACCTTTTAAGAGATCTAGTTTGGTGACATACTTGGCTGAACCCACCCGGTCAACACAGTCATCCATGCGAGGGAGCGGAAAAGAGTCAGGTTTAGTAATGGCATTTACCTTGCGATAATCAGTACAGAATCGTGGGGTTTGGTCAGATTTGGGAACCAGTAACGAAGGAGAGCTCCATGGGCTGTTACTCGGCACAGCAAAACCATTTTCAATGAGATATGTTGCCTCTTGTTGCATTATGACACGTTTTGTGGGATGAACTCTGGAGGCATGCTGTTTTATTGGTGAGTGGTCACCCACATCAATGTCATGACATAATACATTAGTTTGAGTGGGGATGTCACCAAAGAGGGTTGGATGATTTTGTATGAGCAAACTAATATCAGATCTGGCAGAATCAGACAAGTGCGCCAAATTGGCATCTAAATTTGACAGGATTTCTGAATTTCTGAGGTAGCGTACATGAAAGGAGCTGTGTCTGTCACCCAGCCCGTCATCCTTGGGATCATATGGGGGCTGTGCAACAGACACCGTGGCAACAGGTGCAACTACGGAGGTGGAACACTTGTCTCACGGTCAACGACGTCGTCTTCAACATGTTAATATGACACACACGGGTTTTTTTTACGATCAGGGGTGTGAATTACATAGTCTGTTTCACTGAGCTTACGGTCCACCACATATGGGCGCAAAATTTTGCCTGAAGACCAGAACCAACTAGAGGTAGCAGAACAAGGACGCGGTCACCTGGGGTGAAGGTCCGCGCAACAGACTTTTTGTCAAAGTTTATTTTCATTTTGGACTGCGAAATGGAGAGTGAATCACGGGCCAAATCACAAGCATAATGCAGTCTCTCCCTGAAGGAACTAACATAGTCCAAAATATTCTCACTCGAACTAGTTTTACTGGAGAGAAATTTCTCTTGCAGCAGGCGTAGAGGGCCGCGCACGGTGTGGCCAAACACCAGATCAGCTGGACTGAACCCTAATGACTCCTGAACCGTCTCCCTCACAGCAAACAACAACAAAGGCAATCCCTCATCCCACTCACGGTTTGTCTCAGTACAATATTTGCGAAGCATACTTTTCAGAGTTTGGTGGAATCTCTCTAATGCACCCTGGCTCTCGGGATGGTAAGCGCTGGAAGTGTGGTGTTTCACATTTAGCTCTGACGTGACCTGGGCGAAGATTTTGGACATGAAATTTGACCCTTGGTCACTTTGAATACGCCTTGGAAGGCCAAAGGTGGAGAAAAACTTGACTAGTGCTTTTACAATGACACGAGCTTTTAATGAACGCAATGGGACAGCCTCAGGGTAACGGGTTGCAGCACACATCACAGTGAGGATATACTGATTACCAGACTTGGTTTTTGCCAAAGGGCCCACACAGTCTACAATCACATGCTCAAACGGCTCTCCAACAGCTGGGATTGGCTTTAATGGAGCTACAGGGATCACCTGATTTGGCTTACCTGAGACCTGACAGGTGTGGCATGAGCGACAGAATTTCACAACATCTGACTTAAGTCCTGGCCAAAAGAAGTAGCGAAGAATACGGCTGTAGGTCTTTCTAATACCTAAGTGACCAGACATGCTATGGTCATGAGCTAAACCAAGCACCTGGGGCCGAAACTGTTGTGGCACCACAACTTGAGTCACAGACTCATACGCTGGACCAGAACGAGGAGACCAGCGGCGCATCAGAACCCCATCCTCTACCAAGTAAGAACCAGACTTATCACATTTTGGATCTGTTACATAAGAAAAACAAGGAGACAAAGTGTCATCAGTTTTCTGTGCATTAATCAACTGTTCTTTGTCTACTGAAAGTGTCAGAGTGTTGACATCAGGCTGAAGCTCCACAACATTCTCTTTAACATTTGAGAGAGAACCTGTGGGATCAGAAGTAGTCATAAAAGAGTCACTGAGATCCACCAGGTCTCCGAAGTTTTTCGGGCTTGAGCACGGGTTACAGCACACACAGGGAACAAAGGAGGCAAACCGGGTGCAGCAGAATCAGAAACACACAAATCGGCAATTGGGTTTTCAATTACCTCTGGAGATGGAAAAACTTTTCCACCGGCCAAATCATTACCTAGGATCAGGTCAACACCAGCTATGGGCAACTGGGGTCTCACAGCGATTTTGACTCTGCCTGACACGATCCTAGAGGTTAACTGAATGAAATGCAATGGGGCACGCACAGCACTTAGCTTAACCCCCCATGCTACAATGTCAGAACCACAGTAAGACTGAGCTGAAAAGGGGAGAACACCTTCACACATTAAAGACTGTTTCGCACCAGTATCTCGCAGGATGGTGATCGGAACTGCCTTATGCTCACCCCCAAGAGAAACAGAACCTTGTGTAACAAAAGGTTTGAAATCCTCATCAATCTGATCCACCACATCCTGGAGAGGTGGCTGGGTGTGTATGAAACCAATTGGTGTTGGTTTTTGACATTTTGGATTGTTCTTTTCTCTTCAGAGTGGGACAGACAGCGATAAGGTGACCCTGCTCATGGCAATAGAAACACTCCCCGTTTTCTCAGTGTCACCCGTAGCAGTGTTGGAGTTGCGTAGCGAATTTTTGGGGGGATCTGGGACTCTGGCCAATGGGGACTGAATCATGACACTCTGGGGAGAAAAAACACTCTTGTGCGTTAACAAAATTCATCAGCAAGTACAGCAGCATCATTGAGACATGTGACCTTTTGCTCATTCAAGTAAATGACAATTTTCTCAGGAAGTCTGTTTTTGAATTCTTCGAGCAGAATGAGCTCCCGCAAGTTATCAAAAGAAGTTGCTTTGCTAGCTTGGCACCATTTATCAAACAGAGCTGTTTTCTCCCTTGCAAACTCAACAAATGTCTGGTTGGCAGTTTTTCCACAATTTCTAAATTTTTGTCTGTATGCCTCTGGTACCAATTCATAGGCTCTAAGGACAGTGGCTTTGACTGTGTCATAATTGAGACTGTCTTCAATGGACAGAGAGTTGCACACTTCTTGTGCTTTCCCGACTAACTTGCACTGGAGGAGAAGAGGCCACACTCTCTTTGGCCAGTGTAGTGTAGCGGCGATGCGCTCAAATGCAATAAAATAGGAATCCACCTCAGACTCCCTGAAAGGAGGAACTAGCGCAATGTGCCTGCTCACATCAAAGCCCTCATGGGAACTGGGGTGGGCGTTGGCACGTAAAGGACTGGCAGCTGAAGCGGCTCCCGCTCCAACTCCAGAGCCCTTACTTTCAGGTGCATGGTTTGCATCTCCAATTCCCGTTGTCTCACCTCCACCTCCCTTATCCGCAGGATGAGCCTCAGCTCCTCTGCATTCATGCCAGTTTGGGACTGGGGTGTTTGGATTGGGGGGAACATTAGCCAGATCACCCGGCTCAGCTGCAACTGTAGGGGCTGGCTCCCAATCAATCCCCTTTCACGCAGCTTCACATAGAGCAGATCCTGTAACTCCCCTTTCTTTTGCGCTAGATGACACCTGCACATCAAACTAACTGGCAATAAGGAACAAATCAGCTTTTTTTACACTTTTTAATACCTCTTCAGTCGGATTAGACACAAAATCCTCCAATTTGAACTCCATATTCACTGTCGCCACACACAAAAAAAAAAACTGCCAAACAGACAAGTAGAGCCAACAAGACATGAACAAATCGAACTCACCCAACACAATGAAATAGAGAAAAAAAAAAGGACGAGCCCCCACTTTATGTTCGTCCGGCCTAGGGAACCGAACGCACATGAGAAGATGCTCCCCCTCTCCCCACTCCCAAGGACGACCAAGGCCACAGTACTGCAGTCCAACCCAAAGGATCATTTATTTCAACAAACAAATGGTAGCATTTGACTTCAGGGTGAGCATGGCTCAAAACAACAAACAAAACGATCTATCAACCACTTAACTGACCTATTGAAAGTAAAAGAAAACAAAAGACAGGTCTCTAACCTGACTCCCTATATGTATAAACAGGAGAAAAGATGTTAAACAAAAGAGCTACTCACCCCTACAGCCACCTGGACTGCTAGACAACAATCTATAATACGCAATCAAATACAATTTTACACACAGAACAGCAATGCCTGATGCAGTTGGGAGTAGGGCCAAGAGAAGAGGAAGAGCGGCTCAAACGGCGGCCATTTTATAGCAGCCCCACCAATCGCCATCCACCAACCAGCAGCCAGCTCCAGGATAGACTCCACTGTGGTAGCACCACCCTGAGAAGAGGAGGAACCACAGCACCTGGAAAGAGAAAAACCCTAAGGATGGGAACACCCCCCCCTCAGGCAGGGAGGGAGAACAGCAAAACAAGAATCACAACACTAAAATTGACCTATGACCCAGGGTCATAACAGTTCTTTAGGTAAAAGAAGCTGCTAATCAATGGTGAAAGAGGTCGTGTGTGCGAGATGGCGTTTAAAGTGACAAATCAGGGCTGTAAGAGCTTCTCCAGTAGGCATCATAGCTAGTGAGCTGTATCTAAGTGATTGCTTTTAGACTCAGTTGCAAGCTAGCTAACGTCTCTGAAATCTGCAAGCACACTTGGGTTGCAGTTGCACAACACTGCCGCGAAGCCTCGGATAAGTTCATGCATATTACAGCTAGCTCAGTTAATAGAGTTGGGGCAAAAATCAAATCATATCGCTGTAATGTGATGATCATTTACAAATATTTTCCTTAGATAACGTTAGCTAGCATACTAGCTGCCGAGATGGCTACATCCAAGGCGCAACGTAGCCTAATGCGCGATGGCACGCAATACATAGCACCCTAGCCATCATGACATTTTAGCCTCCGTGCGTACAAGCGCTACCCAGAAGCTGATTGGTTGGTATGCAAATGAGGAACATGGTTTACTATGGAGTTAAATTACTGCCAAAACCTAATATACAAACAGAACATGTTTTACAAATGCACAACAATTCACTAACAAACACAATGTGAAATGCAAATGCAAAACTGATTCACGTGCAAACAAAGTGTGGTTTACAAGTACAAAAAAGATTTGCAAACAAACACAGTATGGTTTGCAAATATAAAAATGATTCACGCACAAACAAAGCGTGATTTGTAAATGTAAAAATGATTTGCAAACAAACTGTGATTTGCAAATACAAAACACCATTAACAAACTAGTATATTCTGTTTTACAAACACAAAACATTGCCATCACAAATACGCGGTGCTTCAATTCGTATGAGAAAATACTTCCTAGAAGTTCGTGACTTTTGGCAGCTTTCTACCGGTGATATGGTGGTGCCGATTTTCTCACTTGTATGCTTAGGATTTGCGAACAAATGTCCTAGCTAAGTTATTTGCCCTCCTCAACAGCAGGTGGCGCTATGAGTCCATTTCCTCGATTTTTAAATGGCACAACACCGGAGACTGTCCTGAAAGAATAGCTTAATATCCCACCAGGCACAGTACAGAAATCAAGCTAATAATTTTGACGGCAAAGGGTGGGCCTACTATTGATACAAAATATCACCGCACGCTAGGGTTTCTGACATCTTGCACACCTCTTCGCAAATTGGTTGATGATTTCCCTTGTGTCCAAATTCCCTGCCAAAATTCCACCAACTCTCGTGCGCACGCTTTCTGGCCATCCGACTTAGTTGGCATTAACGGCATCAAGGATTGCTTTTATTATGTGATACAATTACAATAATACGAGGGTACAAATAAATCAGGATCTCCCGTAAAACATATTGGCGGGCTATTTGTGCCATTTTATATCCTCTTTCCGTGGTGGAATTACCGTTTTATATTGTACAACACTGACGTCAGTTCTATCTTGGCTAAGATTAGGCTATAACCTCCGTGGGTAGAATTTATGCATCCATGAAATGGAGCTTATTTAACTAATGGCAACGATTTTGAATATTTAGTCGACCTAACTAAACCGAATAAATTGTCATGTTCGAATTACCTACGTAAAAACCCTACGAAATTAATTTTACCAACAATAATAAAAGGAAATCATCGGCCAATACACACTGGTGTGGAAAAATGTCAGAAACCCTTGCTTGGTAATATTTAGTATCAATATTAGGCCCATCCTTTGCCGTCAAAATCATTAGCTTGATTTCCGTACTGTCGGGTGGGATATTGATCTATTCTTTCACGACAGTCTCCGGTGTTGCGCCGTTTAGAATTCGAGGAAATGGACTCATAGCGCCACCTGCTGTTGATGAGGGCAAATAACTTAGCTAGGACATTTGTTCGCAAATCGGAAGGACACAAGTGAGAAAATCGGCACCGCCATTTCACCGGTAGAAAGCTGCCAAAAGTCACGAGGTTGTGGAAAGTATTTTCTCATACGAATTGAAGCGCCGGGTATTTGTGATAGGTACGTTTTGTATTTGTAAAACAGAATATATTAGTTTGTTAATGGTGTTTTGTATTTGCAAACCACACTTTGTTTGCAAATCGTTTTTGCATTCGCAAACCACACTTTATTTGTACGTGAATCATTTTTATATTTGCAAGCCACGCTGTGTTTGTTTGCAAATCTTTCTTCGTATTTGCAAACCACACTTTGTTTGCACGTGAATCAGTTTTGCATTTGTAAATCACAGTGTGTTTGTTTGTGAATCATTGTGCATTTGTAAAACATGTTCTGTTTGTATATTAGGTTTTGGCAGTAATTTAACTCCATAGTTTCCGTTCGCGCCCCTAAGAAGTGACGTCCTAGTGGAAGACCCGCCTTGATGAGACGCTAACAGATTGCATTTTAATTTTCATTGTGTCCCAAAAGTGCGTGGTGACATGTATTTGAAAATGCAATGGACTGGGAGGCGCTGTTTCCCTTACTGCGTTTGAATATTGTCCCATGTATTGCAGGATAAGTCTTTGAAAATGAAATGTCAAATGTCGTCATCATTATTATATCATTATTATTTCCAAGTGATTAGAAAACAGCATTTTCATTATCATGTTGACCCTAAAAGAGCGTGATGACATGTAAATGTAAATGCAATAGGCTGGGGGTGCTGTTTTGCTTATTGCATTTGAATATTGTCCACTATATTATGGAGCATGACTTTGAAAATGAAATGTCAAACAGCTTTTCATTATCATTTGAATATAGTCATAGATTTCCCATATGTGTATGTGAAAATGAAAGTGATAATTGGATTAATGCATTTTCAATTTAATATTGTCTCAAATAACTCATTCATAAGTGGAAAATTATAATGCAATAGTGGGATTACATTTTCATTTGAATATTGTCCACTATGGGCTTCCATAACTAACTGTTCACTTAGAAAAGTGCTTTTGAAGTCTTTGAATCCCGATTTCATTTCTCTCTGTGAAACTCACTTATCAAATGTCTCTCTTCAGTTTGATGGTTATGTCTGGTTTGGGTTGAACCACATCGTTCACAAGAGAGCTGTTAAAGCCTCGGGGGGTGTTGGTGTGTTGGTTAAAAACACTGTTTTGGAACGGTATCGTGTAAATGTCGTAGATAAGGCATACAATGGTATTCTCTGTTTACGCGTTGAGCATAGGGAGTCGCGCTATTCCTTCATTATTATTTCATGCTACTTGTCCCCAGAATCCTCGATTTGGGGAAGAAACGCAGACCTTTATTTTGGTAATTTATTAGCACTAATGTACACTGTTAAGTGGGATGCTGTGTATATCTGCGGGGATTTGAATAGCCGTATTGCTGATCTCAAAGATTATGTGGAGGGAGATGATATTACTTCCAGAGTGACCCTGAACATGGGGGTAAATAAACATGGTCATTCCTTTGTTGAGTTTCTCAAGGACTCTAAATGCTGTGTGTTGAATGGGAGGTTAAATCCTGAGAATGATCATTTTACTTCAATTTCCATCAGGGATAAAGCGGTCGTAGATTATATAGTGACATCACATGATGCTTTGAACAAGTGCCTCCAATTTAATGTCTATACCCCGTCTGATATGGTAAATTTAGTTGGCCAGGAAGGTATTAATTTAATTGATGATCATAGTAGACTCCCTGACCATTCAGTGTTATTGTTATGTTTTCAAGCAACAGAAATACTTCATACACACAATACTGTGGGTGACCGCTTTCAGCGAGTAAAAAGAAGGAACAGGAATTACCCGGCTGCATTTCTTTCCCCGGAAATATGTTACAGATCCTTATTAGAACTAACTGAGCATCTAGAAATTAGCCAGAAAACTCAGACTGAAGTGGATCAGTGCTATGGTGATCTTTGTGAATTCCTGCATAAGGAAATGGATAAATATTGTCCTGTCAGAGAAGTGGGAGAGATAAAAAAATATTATAGAGTAAAACAACCATACTGGAACGAGGAACTGAATGGGTTATGGATTAGGTTGCGTTCTGCAGAGCGACGGTTCCTTAAATGTAATTCTGGGGATCTCAGGGGGGCTTTTCTAAACGAATTCAGGCAGTGTCAGACTGACTTTGATAGAAGACTGAGGTTCTTTAAGAGGAGGTTTAAGAGAGGCCAAGCTCTCCAATTTGAACAACTATACTCTGGTAACCCACAGCAATTCTGGTGGGAAATAAACAACCTAGGCCCAAAAAAGAGTATTTCTATCCCCATGGAGGTTTTGATGGAGAATGGCGAATCTTCCTTTCTGCCTGCTGATATATTGGAAAAATGGGAAACAGATTATAGAAATCTATATGCATGTCGTAGTTCCACTTTGTTTGACGGCCAATTCTTAGAAGAAACATGTAAATTGAAATCTGAACTTGAAAATGGTATGGACTGTGCTTCAAATAATGATCTGTTGAATAGTGATATCACGGCTGAGGAGGTACAGGAGGTATTGCACAAAGCGGAACCAAACAAAGCTGTGGGTACTGAGGACCTCCCCAACGAGGTCCTCAAATCCCCTTATCTATTAAATGTTTTATATCACCTATGCCGCATTTGTTTTCATAGGGGCATCATTCCATCTGTGTGGAATGAATCTATAATTAAACCCATTCCAAAATCCCCTAAAAACGATCCTAGAACCCCACTAAATTATAGAGGCATAAGCCTGCTCAGTACAGTATACAAAATATATTCTGGGATTCTAAATAACAGACTTATTAACTTTATGGAGTCTAATGGAGTGTTGGTCGATGAACAGAATGGATTTAGGAAGAACAGAGCATGCATTGATCACATTTTTGTGTTATCCTCTGTAGTAAGAGCTCGGATTGAAGATGGTAAAAGCACTTTTGTTTGTTTTGTTGATTTTAAGAAAGCCTTTGATTGTGTCAATAGAGACCTCCTGGAATTTAAATTACTTTCATCTGGCATTGGTGGAAAGTTCTATTATGCTATCAAATCTTTGTATAATTCCCCTGTTGCCTGTATTCAGTTAAATAATTTAACAGCTGGATGGTTTCCAACCCCATTTGGAGTAAAACAGGGAGATTTACTCTCTCCTGCTTTATTTGCATTGTACATAAATGATCTTGCTCAAGAAATTAAGCAAGCTGACTTGGGTATACTGATAGATGAACTTAATTAAGCATTTTACTTTATGCTGATGATATTGCTTTGATAGCTGAAATTGAATTCAATTTACAAAAAATGTTGGATATTATGGGGTCATGGTGTAGTAAATGGAGACTTGACATAAGCAGTGAAAAAACACAAATTGTTCACTTCAGGAAAAAAGGTGAATTGCAAAGTCATTATTTATTTTCTTTTGAGTCTGTGCCTCTAAAATACACCTGCTCTTATAAATACCTTGGTTTTGTTTTTGATGAAAATATGAATTTCTTAGATGGAACAAAACTACTAGCTGAGTCTGCTGGGAGAGCATTAGGGTCTCAATTAAGTAAATTGAAATTATGCCCTGATCTTGGATTCTTAATATTCTCTAAATTATATAATTCCTTGGTTGATTCTGTTTTATTTGATGCAGCGGGAGTATGGGGCTATAAGACGGTTCCTGATTGTACTTCCATTCAGAATCGGGCCCTGAGATGCTTTTTGGGTGTCCATAAATTTACAGCGAAAGTAGCCATTGAGGGAGATGCAGGGTGGATGCCGGGTATCATCAAACAACGAGGTGAAATTATTCTATTGTGGAACCGCCTTGTCCGTCTGCTGGTTGAAAGGTTAACTAGGAAAATGTTCAATTGGGATAGAGATAACGATTACCCTTGGTTTAGAGAAGTCTCTGAAATTTTATCTGACCCTGATTTTTATATGCAGTTCAGAAATAATTTGCAGTGTAATCTAAATGACGTAAAGCAAAAAATGTTTATGATGTATAAGGATGTCTGGAAAGAAGAGATCTGGAAGAAGCCAAAGCTTCGAAATTATGTTCTCTTTAAAAGTGAATATATCACTGAATCTTATGTTTTTTTAAGTTAAAGAGAAGACAGAGATCATTATGTGCACAACTGAGATTTGGTATTCTGCCTTTGGCAGTTGAAGTAGGCAGATTTAAGGGCACTCCAGAGGAGCTGCGTATGTGTGAATTTTGTGATTTACATGTTGTTGAATATGAGTTTCATTTTATTTTCTACTGTCCGTGTTATGATGAACTGAGGAATAGTCTTTTTGAATCGGTTCAAAAGAAAAATGCTGATTTATTTTGGAAACAGGAAGGGGAAACCCTTAGTTGGATGTTTGAAAATTGCCCTTGCAAGGTACATTGAGAAGGCCTGGTCTGTGAGACAACGTATGTTGTATCTGGTGTATTAAGTCACCAGCTATCTTGTACATCTGCATCTGTATGTATGTATCTTTGTTATTGTGTCTAATAAGCCCATGTGGGCTGGGCACCCTGTGGTGTTGGACACATAAATAAACATATCAATCAATCAATCAATCAATGTAATTGAATTCAGATAATTGACTTTATAATTGTAATGGACATGCACATTCAATTAAAATTGTCAGTTACAATTCAATTACTTCTCAATTACACACAAAATTGGGGTAAAGTGCAAAATTTATCGGAAAATTATTACAGTTCTACGGCTTACATGTATGTAGTTAACAATTAGCAAAACGTGTCATGTCAAGTTTTTCCAAAACCTGTCGCTGAATCTTCACACCCATGCAGGCGGTAAGGATTAGAGCTGCTCAGCTGGACTCATCAGCTGCCTGTCGCTGAATCTTCACACCCATGCAGGCGATTAGAGCTGCTCAGGATTAGAGCTGCTCAGCTGGACTCATCAGCTGCCTGTCGCTGAATCTTCACACCCATGCAGGCGGTAAGGATTAGAGCTGCTCAGCTGGACTCATCAGCTGCCTGTCGCTGAATCTTCACACCCATGCAGGCGGTAAGGATTAGAGCTGCTCAGCTGGACTCATCAGCTGCCTGTCGCTGAATCTTCACACCCATGCAGGCGGTGGAAGGATTAGAGCTGCTCAGCTGGACTCATCAGCTGCCTGTCGCTGAATCTTCACACCCATGCAGGCGGTAAGGATTAGAGCTGCTCAGCTGGACCCTCATCAGCTGCCTGTCGCTGAATCTTCACACCCATGCAGGCGGTAAGGATTAGAGCTGCTCAGCTGGACTCATCAGCTGCCTGTCGCTGAATCTTCACACCCGTACAGGCGGTAAGGATTAGAGCTGCTCAGCTGGACTCATCAGCTGCCTGTGGATTCACACCCATGCAGCGGTAAGGATTAGAGCTGCTCAGCTGGACTCATCAGCTGCCTGTCGCTGAATCTTCACACCCATGCAGGCGGTAAGGATTAGAGCTGCTCAGCTGGACTCATCAGCTGCCTGTCGCTGAATCTTCACACCCATGCAGGCGGTAAGGATTAGAGCTGCTCAGCTGGACTCATCAGCTGCCTGTCGCTGAATCTTCACACCCATGCAGGCGGTAAGGATTAGAGCTGCTCAGCTGGACTCATCAGCTGCCTGTCGCTGAATCTTCACACCCATGCAGGCGGTAAGGATTAGAGCTGCTCAGCTGGACTCATCAGCTGCCTGTCGCTGAATCTTCACACCCATGCAGGCGAATCTTCACACCCATGCAAGGATTAGAGCTGCTCAGCTGGACTCATCAGCTGCCTGTCGCTGAATCTTCACACCCATGCAGGCGGTAAGGATTAGAGCTGCTCAGCTGGACTCATCAGCTGCCTGTCGCTGAATCTTCACACCCATGCAGGCGGTAAGGATTAGAGCTGCTCAGCTGGACTCATCAGCTGCCTGTCGCTGAATCTTCACACCCATGCAGGCGGTAAGGATTAGAGCTGCTCAGCTGGACTCATCAGCTGGACTGCCTGTCGCTGAATCTTCACACCCATGCAGGCGGTAAGGATTAGAGCTGCTCAGCTGGACTCATCAGCTGCCTGTCGCTGAATCTTCACACCCATGCAGGCGGTAAGGATTAGAGCTGCTCAGCTGGACTCATCAGCTGCCTGTCGCTGAATCTTCACACCCATGCAGGCGGTAAGGATTAGAGCTGCTCAGCTGGACTCATCAGCTGCCTGTCGCTGAATCTTCACACCCGTACAGGCGGTAAGGATTAGAGCTGCTGCAGAATCTTCACACCCATGCAGGCGGTAAGGATTAGAGCTGCTCGTGGGATTAGGAGCTGCTCAGCTGGACTCACATCAGCTGCCTGTCAGCTGCCTGAATCTTCACACCCATGCAGGCGGTAAGGATTAGAGCTGCTCAGCTGGACTCATCAGCTGCCTGGAATTAGAGCTGCTCAGCTGGACATGCAGGCGGTAAGGATTAGAGCTGCTCAGCTGCCTGTGAATCTTCACACCCATGCAGGCGGTAAGGATTAGAGCTGCTCAGCTGGACTCATCAGCTGCCTGTCGCTGAATCTTCACACCCATGCAGGCAGAGCTGCTCAGCCCAGCTGCCTGTCGCTGAATCTTCACACCCATGCAGGCGGTAAGGATTAGAGCTGCTCAGCTGGACTCATCAGCTGCCTGTCGCTGGCTGCTCAGCTGGACTCATCAGCTGCCTGTCGCTGAATCTTCACGCCGCTGTAGGGGGTAAGGATTAGAGCTGCTCAGCTGGACTCATCAGCTGCCTGTCGCTGAATCTTCACACCCATGCAGGCGGTAAGGATTAGAGCTGCTCAGCTGGACTCATCAGCTGCCTGTCGCTGAATCTTTCATTAGAGCTGCTCAGCTGGACTCACCCTGCCGGTAAGGATTAGAGCTGCTCAGCTGGACTCATCAGCTGCCTGTCGCTGAATCTTCACACCCATGCAGGCGGTAAGGATTAGAGCTGCTCAGCTGGACTCATCAGCTGCCTGTCGCTGAATCTTCACACCCATGCAGGCGGTGGATTAGAGCTGCTCAGCTGGACTCATCAGCTGCCTGTCGCTGAATCTTCACACCCATGCAGGCGGTAAGGATTAGAGCTGCTCAGCTGGACTCATCACCCATGCAGGCGGTAAGGATTAGAGCTGCTCAGCTGGACTCATCAGCTGCCTGTCGCTGAATCTTCACACCCATGCAGGCGGTAAGGATTAGAGCTGCTCAGCTGGACTCATCAGCTGCCTGTCGCTGAATCTTCACACCCATGCAGGCGGTAAGGAGCTGCTCAGCTGGACTCATCAGCTGCCTGTCGCTGAATCTTCACACCCATGCAGGCGGTAAGGATTAGAGCTGCTCAGCTGGACTCATCAGCTGCCTGTCGCTGAATCTTCACACCCATGCAGGCAGGGGAGCTGCTCAGCTGGACTCATCAGCTGCCTGTCGCTGAATCTTCACACCCATGCAGGCGGTAAGGATTAGAGCTGCTCAGCTGGACTCATCAGCTGCCTGTCGCTGAATCTTCACACCCATGCAGGCGGTAAGGATTAGAGCTGCTCAGCTGGACTCATCAGCTGCCTGTCGCTGAATCTTCACACCCATGCAGGCGGTAAGGATTAGAGCTGCTCAGCTGGACTCGTCAGCTGCCTGTGCTGAATCTTCACACCCATGCAGGCGGTAAGGATTAGAGCTGCTCAGCTGGACTCATCAGCTGCCTGTCGCTGAATCTTCACACCCATGCAGGCGGTGGGATTAGAGCTGCTCAGCTGGACTCATCAGCTGCCTGTCGCTGAATCTTCACACCCATGCAGGCGGTAAGGATTAGAGCTGCTCAGCTGGACTCATCAGCTGCCTGTCGCTGAATCTTCACACCCATGCAGGCGGTAAGGATTAGAGCTGCTCAGCTGGACTCATCAGCTGCCTGTCGCTGAATCTTCACACCCATGCAGGCCTAAGGATTAGAGCTGCTCAGCTGGACTCATCAGCTGCCTGTCGCTGAATCTTCACACCCATGCAGGCGGTAAGGATTAGAGCTGCTCAGCTGGACTCATCAGCTGCCTGTCGCTGAATCTTCACACCCATGCAGGCGGTAAGGATTAGAGCTGCTCAGCTGGACTCATCAGCTGCCTGTCGCTGAATCTTCACACCCATGCAGGCGGTAAGGATTAGAGCTGCTCAGCTGGACTCATCAGCTGCCTGTCGCTGAATCTTCACACCCATGCAGGCGGTAAGGATTAGAGCTGCTCAGCTGGACTCATCAGCTGCCTGTCGCTGAATCTTCACACCCATGCAGGCGGTAAGGATTAGAGCTGCTCAGCTGGACTCATCAGCTGCCTGTCGCTGAATCTTCACACCCATGCAGGCGGTAAGGATTAGAGCTGCTCAGCTGGACTCATCAGCTGCCTGTCGCTGAATCTTCACACCCATGCAGGGGTAAGGATTAGAGCTGAGCTGACTCATCAGCTGCCTGTCGCTGAATCTCACCCATCAGGGGATTAGAGCTGCTCAGCTGGACTCATCAGCTGCCTGTCGCTGAATCTTCACACCCATGCAGGCGGTAAGGATTAGAGCTGCTCAGCTGGACTCATCAGCTGCCTGTCGCTGAATCTTCACACCCATGCAGGCGGTAAGGATTAGAGCTGCTCAGCTGGACTCATCAGCTGCCTGTCGCTGAATCTTCACACCCATGCAGGCGGTAAGGATTAGAGCTGCTCAGCTGGACTCATCAGCTGCCTGTCGCTGAATCTTCACACCCATGCAGGCGGTAAGGATTAGAGCTGCTCAGCTGGACTCATCAGCTGCCTGTCGCTGAATCTTCACACCCATGCAGGCGGTGATTAGAGCTGCTCAGCTGGACTCATCAGCTGCCTGTCGCTGAATCTTCACACCCATGCAGGCGGTAAGGATTAGAGCTGCTCAGCTGGACTCATCAGCTGCCTGTCGCTGAATCTTCACACCCATGCAGGCGGTAAGGATTAGAGCTGCTCAGCTGGACTCATCAGCTGCCTGTCGCTGAATCTTCACACCCATGCAGGCGGTAAGGATTAGAGCTGCTCAGCTGGACTCATCAGCTGCCTGTCGCTGAATCTTCACACCCATGCAGGCGTAAGGATTAGAGCTGCTCAGCTGAACTCATCAGCTGCCTGTCGCTGAATCTTCACACCCATGCAGGCTGGTCATCAGGATTAGAGCTGCTCAGCTGGACTCATCAGCTGCCTGTCGCTGAATCTTCACACCCATGCAGGCTGTAGCTGGATTAGAGCTGCTTGGAGACTCATCAGCTGCCTGTCGCTGAATCTTCACACCCATGCAGGCGGGATTAGAGCTGCTCAGCTGGACTCATCAGCTGCCTGTCGCTGAATCTTCACACCCATGCAGGCGGTAAGGATTAGAGCTGCTCAGCTGGACTCATCAGCTGCCTGTCGCTGAATCTTCACACCCATGCAGGCGGTAAGGATTAGAGCTGCTCAGCTGGACTCATCAGCTGCCTGTCGCTGAATCTTCACACCCATGCAGGCGGTAAGGATTAGAGCTGCTCAGCTGGACTCATCAGCTGCCTGTCGCTGAATCTTCACACCCATGCAGGCGGTAAGGATTAGAGCTGCTCAGCTGGACTCGTCATCTGCCTGTCGCTGAATCTTCACACCCATGCAGGCGGTAAGGATTAGAGCTGCTCAGCTGGACTCATCAGCTGCCTGTCGCTGAATCTTCACACCCATGCAGGCGGTAAGGATTAGAGCTGCTCAGCTGGACTCATCAGCTGCCTGTCGCTGAATCTTCACACCCATGCAGGCGGTAAGGATTAGAGCTGCTCAGCTGGACTCATCAGCTGCCTGTCGCTGAATCTTCACACCCATGCAGGCGGTAAGGATTAGAGCTGCTCAGCTGGACTCATCAGCTGCCTGTCGCTGAATCTTCACACCCATGCAGGCGGTAAGGATTAGAGCTGCTCAGCTGGACTCATCAGCTGCCTGTCGCTGAATCTTCACACCCATGCAGGCGGTAAGGATTAGAGCTGCTCAGCTGGACTCATCAGCTGCCTGTCGCTGAATCTTCACACCCATGCAGGCGGTAAGGATTAGAGCTGCTCAGCTGGACTCATCAGCTGCCTGTCGCTGAATCTTCACACCCATGCAGGCGGTAAGGATTAGAGCTGCTCAGCTGGACTCATCAGCTGCCTGTCGCTGAATCTTCACACCCATGCAGGCGGTAAGGATTAGAGCTGCTCAGCTGGACTCATCAGCTGCCTGTCGCTGAATCTTCACACCCATGCAGGCGGTAAGGATTAGAGCTGCTCAGCTGACTCATCAGCTGCCTGTCGCTGAATCTTCACACCCATGAAGGATTAGAGCTGCTCAGCTGGACTCATCAGCTGCCTGTCGCTGAATCTTCACACCCATGCAGGCGGTAAGGATTAGAGCTGCTCAGCTGGACTCATCAGCTGCCTGTCGCTGAATCTTCACACCCATGCAGGCGGTAAGGATTAGAGCTGCTCAGCTGGACTCATCAGCTGCCTGTCGCTGAATCTTCACCCCCCCATGCAGGTCGCTGAATCTTCACACCCATGGATTAGAGCTGCTCAGCTGGACTCATCAGCTGCCTGGACTGAATCTTCACACCCTGCGGTAGGATTGAGCTGCTCAGCTTCATCAGCTGCCCGCTGAATCTTCACACCCAGGTAAGGATTAGAGCTGCTCAGCTGGACTTAGCTGCCTGTCGCTGAATCTTCACACCCTGCAGGCTGATTAGAGCTGCTCAGCTGGACTCATCAGCTGCCTGCCTGAAGGATTCTCAGCTGGACACCCATGCCTGGCTGAATCTTCACACCCATGCAGCTGCTCAGCTGGACTCATCAGCTGCCTGTCGCTGAATCTTCACACCCATGCAGGCGGTAAGGATTAGAGCTGCTCAGCTGGACTCATCAGCTGCCTGTCGCTGAATCTTCACACCCATGCAGGCGGTAGAGGATGAGAGCTGCTCAGCTGGACTCCAGCTGCCTGGCTGAATCTTCACACCCATGCAGGCGGTAAGATTAGAGCTGCTCAGCTGGACTCATCAGCTGCAGCTGAATCTTCACACCCATGCAGGCGGTGATTAGAGCTGCTCAGCTGGACTCATCAGCTGCCTGTCGCTGAATCTTCACACCCATGCAGGCGGTAAGGATTAGAGCTGCTCAGCTGGACTCATCAGCTGCCTGTCGCTGAATCTTCACACCCATGCAGGCGGTAAGGATTAGAGCTGCTCAGCTGGACTCATCAGCTGCCTGTCGCTGAATCTTCACACCCATGCAGGCGGTGGGATTAGAGCTGCTCAGCTGGATTGCCTGAGCTGAATCTTCACACCCAGCAGGCGGAGGGATTAGAGCTGCTCAGCTGGACTCATCAGCTGCCTGTCGCTGAATCTTCACACCCATGCAGGCGGTAAGGATTAGAGCTGCTCAGCTGGACTCATCAGCTGCCTGTCGCTGAATCTTCACACCCATGCAGGCAGCTGCCTGTCGGATTAGAGCTGCTCAGCTGGACTCATCAGCTGCCTGTCGCTGAATCTTCACACCCATGCAGGCGGTAAGGATTAGAGCTGCTCAGCTGGACTCATCAGCTGCCTGTCGCTGAATCTTCACACCCATGCAGGCGGTAAGGATTAGAGCTGCTCAGCTGGACTCATCAGCTGCCTGTCGCTGAATCTTCACACCCATGCAGGCGGTAAGGATTAGAGCTGCTCAGCTGGACTCATCAGCTGCCTGTCGCTGAATCTTCACACCCATGCAGGCGGTAAGGATTAGAGCTGCTCAGCTGGACTCATCAGCTGCCTGTCGCTGAATCTTCACACCCATGCAGGCGGTAAGGATTAGAGCTGCTCAGCTGGACTCATCAGCTGCCTGTCGCTGAATCTTCACACCCATGCAGGCGGTAAGGATTAGAGCTGCTCAGCTGGACTCATCAGCTGCCTGTCGCTGAATCTTCACACCCATGCAGGCGGTAAGGATTAGAGCTGCTCAGCTGGACTCATCAGCTGCCTGTCGCTGAATCTTCACACCCATGCAGGCGGTAAGGATTAGAGCTGCTCAGCTGGACTCATCAGCTGCCTGTCGCTGAATCTTCACACCCATGCAGGCGGTAAGGATTAGAGCTGCTCAGCTGGACTCATCAGCTGCCTGTCGCTGAATCTTCACACCCATGCAGGCGGTAAGGATTAGAGCTGCTCAGCTGGACTCATCAGCTGCCTGTCGCTGAATCTTCACACCCATGCAGGCGGTAAGGATTAGAGCTGCTCAGCTGGACTCATCAGCTGCCTGTCGCTGAATCTTCACACCCATGCAGGCGGTAAGGATTAGAGCTGCTCAGCTGGACTCATCAGCTGCCTGTCGCTGAATCTTCACACCCATGCAGGCGGTAAGGATTAGAGCTGCTCAGCTGGACTCATCAGCTGCCTGTCGCTGAATCTTCACACCCATGCAGGCGGTAAGGATTAGAGCTGCTCAGCTGGACTCATCAGCTGCCTGTCGCTGAATCTTCACACCCATGCAGGCGGTAAGGATTAGAGCTGCTCAGCTGGACTCATCAGCTGCCTGTCGCTGAATCTTCACACCCATGCAGGCGGTAAGGATTAGAGCTGCTCAGCTGGACTCATCAGCTGCCTGTCGCTGAATCTTCACACCCATGCAGGCGGTAAGGATTAGAGCTGCTCAGCTGGACTCATCAGCTGCCTGTCGCTGAATCTTCACACCCATGCAGGCGGTAAGGATTAGAGCTGCTCAGCTGGACTCATCAGCTGCCTGTCGCTGAATCTTCACACCCATGCAGGCGGTAAGGATTAGAGCTGCTCAGCTGGACTCATCAGCTGCCTGTCGCTGAATCTTCACACCCATGCAGGCGGTAAGGATTAGAGCTGCTCAGCTGGACTCATCAGCTGCCTGTCGCTGAATCTTCACACCCATGCAGGCGGTAAGGATTAGAGCTGCTCAGCTGGACTCATCAGCTGCCTGTCGCTGAATCTTCACACCCATGCAGGCGGTAGGATTAGAGCTGCTCAGCTGGACTCATCAGCTGCCTGTCGCTGAATCTCACACACCCATGCAGGCGGTAAGGATTAGAGCTGCTCAGCTGGACTCATCAGCTGCCTGTCGCTGAATCTTCACACCCATGCAGGCGGTAAGGATTAGAGCTGCTCAGCTGGACTCATCAGCTGCCTGTCGCTGAATCTCACACCCATGCAGGCGGTTAGAGGATTAGAGCTGCTCAGCTGGACTCATCAGCTGCCTGTCGCTGAATCTTCACACCCATGCAGGCGGTAAGGATTAGAGCTGCTCAGCTGGACTCATCAGCTGCCTGTCGCTGAATCTTCACACCCATGCAGGCGGTAAGGATTAGAGCTGCTCAGCTGGACTCATCAGCTGCCTGTCGCTGAATCTTCACACCCATGCAGGCGGTAAGGATTAGAGCTGCTCAGCTGGACTCATCAGCTGCCTGTCGCTGAATCTTCACACCCATGCAGGCGGTAAGGATTAGAGCTGCTCAGCTGGACTCATCAGCTGCCTGTCGCTGAATCTTCACACCCATGCAGGCGGTAAGGATTAGAGCTGCTCAGCTGGACTCATCAGCTGCCTGTCGCTGAATCTTCACACCCATGCAGGCGGTAAGGATTAGAGCTGCTCAGCTGGACTCATCAGCTGCCTGTCGCTGAATCTTCACACCCCCACAGGCGGTAAGGATTAGAGCTGCTCAGCTGGACTCATCAGCTGCCTGTCGCTGAATCTTCACACCCATGCAGGCGGTAAGGATTAGAGCTGCTCAGCTGGACTCATCAGCTGCCTGTCGCTGAATCTTCACACCCATGCAGGCGGTAGGATTAGAGCTGCTCAGCTGGACTCATCAGCTGCCTGTCGCTGAATCATGCAGGCTGGTAAGGATTAGAGCTGCTCAGCTGGCAGCTGCCTGTCGCTGAATCTTCACACCCATGCAGGCGGTAAGGATTAGAGCTGCTCAGCTGGACTCATCAGCTGCCTGTCGCTGAATCTTCACACCCATGCAGGCGGTAAGGATTAGAGCTGCTCAGCTGGACTCATCAGCTGCCTGTCGCTGAATCTTCACACCCATGCAGGCGGTAAGGATTAGAGCTGCTCAGCTGGACTCATCAGCTGCCTGTCGAATCTTGTAAGGATTAGAGCTGCTCAGCTGGACTCATCAGCTGCCTGTCGCTGAATCTTCACACCCATGCAGGCTGTAAGGATTAGAGCTGCTCAGCTGCTGGACTCATCAGCTGCCTGTCGCTGAATCTTCACACCCATGCAGGCGGTAAGGATTAGAGCTGCTCAGCTGGACTCATCAGCTGCCTGTCGCTGAATCTTCACACCCATGCAGGCGGTAAGGATTAGAGCTGCTCAGCTGGACTCATCAGCTGCCTGTCGCTGAATCAGGTAAGGATTAGAGCTGCTCAGCTGGACTCATCTCAGCCTGTCTCTGAATCTTCACTGCCTCGCTGAATCTTCACACCCATGCAGGCGCTGAATCTTCACACCCATGCAGGCGATTAGAGCTGCTCAGCTGGACTCATCAGCTGCCTGTCGCTGAATCTTCACACCCATGCAGGCGGTAAGGATTAGAGCTGCTCAGCTGCTCAGCTGCTGAATCTTCACACCCATGCAGGCGGTAAGGATTGCCTGCTCAGCTGGCTGAATCTTCACACCCATGCAGGCGGTAAGGATTAGAGCTGCTCAGCTGGACTCATCAGCTGCCTGTCGCTGAATCTTCACACCCATGCAGGCGGTAAGGATTAGAGCTGCTCAGCTGGACTCATCAGCTGCCTGTCGCTGAATCTTCACACCCATGCAGGCAGGATTAGCTGAGCTGCTCATCAGCTGCCTGAGCTGAATCTTCACACCCAGCTGGATTAGAGCTGCTCAGCTGCCTGTGCCGCTGAATCTTCACACCCATGCAGGCGGTAGAAGGATTAGAGATGCTCAGCTGGACTCTCAGCTGCCTGTCGCTGAATCTTCACACCCATGCAGGCGGTAGAGCTGATTAGAGCTGCTCAGCTGGACTCATCAGCTGCCTGTCGCTGAATCTTCACACCCATGCAGGCGGTAAGGATTAGAGCTGCTCAGCTGGACTCATCAGCTGCCTGTCGCTGAATCTTCACACCCATGCAGGCGGTAAGGATTAGAGCTGCTCAGCTGGACTCATCAGCTGCCTGTCGCTGAATCTTCACACCCATGCAGGCGGTAAGGATTAGAGCTGCTCAGCTGGACTCATCAGCTGCCTGCCTTGTGCAGGCTGAATCTTCATCTTCACACCCCATGCAGGACTCATCAGCTGCCTGTCGCTGAATCTTCACACCCATGTGATTAGAGCTGCTCAGCTGGACTCATCAGCTGCCTGTCGCTGAATCTTCACACCCAGAGCTGATTAGAGCTGCTCAGCTGGACTCATCAGCTGCCTGTCGCTGAATCTTCACACCCATGCAGGCAGTGGGTAAGGATTAGCTGCTCAGCTGGACTGGACTCATCAGCTGCCTGTCGCTGAATCTTCACAAGGCGGTAGGATTAGAGCTGCTCAGCTGGACTCATCAGCTGCCTGTCGCTGAATCTTCACACCCATGCAGGCGGTAAGCTGGATTAGAGCTTGCTCAGCTGGACTCAGCTGGACTCATCAGCTGCCTGTCGCTGAATCTTCACACCCATGCAGGCGGTAAGGATTAGAGCTGCTCAGCTGGACTCATCAGCTGCCTGTCGCTGAATCTTCACACCCATGCAGGCGGTAAGGATTAGAGCTGCTCAGCTGGACTCATCAGCTGCCTGTCGCTGAATCTTCACACCCATGCAGGTGTAAGGATTAGAGCTGCTCAGCTGGACTCATCAGCTGCCTGAGCTGAATCTTAGAGCTGCTCAGCTGCTGTCGCTGAATCTTCATCAGCTGCCTGAGCTGCTCAGCTGAATCTTCAGCTGCCACCCACCCATGCAGGCGGTAAGGATTAGAGCTGCTCAGCTGGACTCATCAGCTGCCTGTCGCTGAATCTTCACACCCATGCAGGCGGTAAGGATTAGAGCTGCTCAGCTGGACTCATCAGCTGCCTGTCGCTGAATCTTCACACCCATGCAGAGCTGATTAGAGCTGCTCAGCTGGACTCATCAGCTGCTCCTGCTGAATCTTCACACCCATGCCGGTAAGGATTAGAGCTGCTCAGCTGGATGAATCTTCACACCCATGCAGGCGGTAAGGATTAGAGCTGCTCAGCTGGACTCATCAGCTGCCATGTCGCTGAATCTTCACACCCATGAATCTTCACACCCAGGCGGTAAGCTGCTGGATTAGAGCTGCTCAGCTGGACTCATCAGCTGCCTGCTGAATCTTCACACCCATGCAGGCGGTAAGGATTAGAGCTGCTCAGCTGGACTCATCAGCTGCCTGTCGCTGAATCTTCACACCCATGCAGGCGGTAAGGATTAGAGCTGCTCAGCTGGACTCGTCATCTGCCTGCTGAATGCCCATGCACACCCATGCAGGCTGGATTAGAGCTGCTCAGCTGGACTCATCAGCTGCCTGTCGCTGAATCTTCACACCCATGCAGGCGGATTAGAGCTGCTCAGCTGGATTAGAGCTGCTCAGCTGGACTCATCAGCTGCCTGTCGCTGAATCTTCACACCCATGCACCCATGCAGGCGGTAGGATTAGAGCTGCTCAGCTGGACTCATCAGCTGAGCTGAATCACCCATGCTGGCGGTGAGGATTAGAGCTGCTCAGCTGGACTCATCATGCCTTCTGAATCTTCACACCCATGCAGGCGGTAAGGATTAGAGCTGCTCAGCTGGACTCGCTGAATCATCAGCTGCCGGTAGGATTGTCGCCCCATGCAGGCTGTAAGATTAGAGCTGCTCAGCTGGACCCAGCTGCCTGGCTGAATCTTCACACCCATGATTAGAGAGCTGCTCAGCTGGACTCATCAGCTGCCTGTCGCTGAATCTTCACACCCATGCAGGCCTGTCGCTGATTAGAGCTGCTCAGCTGGACTCATCAGCTGCCTGTCGCTGAATCTTCACACCCATGCAGCTGCTGATTAGAGCTGCTCAGCTGGACTCATCAGCTGCCTGTCGCTGAATCTTCACACCCATGCAGGCGGTAAGGATTAGAGCTGCTCAGCTGGACTCATCAGCTGCCTGTCGCTGAATCTTCACACCCATGCAGGCGGTAAGGATTAGAGCTGCTCAGCTGGACTCATCAGCTGCCTGTCGCTGAATCTTCACACCCATGCAGGCGGTAAGGATTAGAGCTGCTCAGCTGGACTCATCAGCTGCCTGTCGCTGAATCTTCACACCCATGCAGGCGGTAAGGATTAGAGCTGCTCAGCTGGACTCATCAGCTGCCTGTCGCTGAATCTTCACACCCATGCAGGCGGTAAGGATTAGAGCTGCTCAGCTGGACTCATCAGCTGCCTGTCGCTGAATCTTCACACCCATGCAGGCGGTAAGGATTAGAGCTGCTCAGCTGGACTCATCAGCTGCCTGTCGCTGAATCTTCACACCCATGCAGGCGGTAAGGATTAGAGCTGCTCAGCTGGACTCATCAGCTGCCTGTCGCTGAATCTTCACACCCATGCAGGCGGTAAGGATTAGAGCTGCTCAGCTGGACTCATCAGCTGCCTGTCGCTGAATCTTCACACCCATGCAGGCTGGTGCAGGATTAGAGCTGCTCAGCTGGACTCATCAGCTGCCTGTCGCTGAATCTTCACACCCATGCAGGCTGCTCAGCTGATTAGAGCTGCTCAGCTGGACTGGACTCATCAGCTGCCTGTCGCTGAATCTTCACACCCATGCAGGCGGTAAGGATTAGAGCTGCTCAGCTGGACTCATCAGCTGCCTGTCGCTGAATCTTCACACCCATGCAGGCGGTAAGGATTAGAGCTGCTCAGCTGGACTCATCAGCTGCCTGTCGCTGAATCTTCACACCCATGCAGGCGGTAAGGATTAGAGCTGCTCAGCTGGACTCATCAGCTGCCTGTCGCTGAATCTTCACACCCATGCAGGCGTAAGGATTAGAGCTGCTCAGCTGGACTCATCAGCTGCCTGTCGCTGAATCTTCACACCCATGCAGGATTAGAGCTGCTCAGCTGGACTCATCAGCTGCCAGTATATAAGCTGAATCTTCACACCCTGCCTGATTAGGCTGCTCAGCTGGACTTCAGCTGCCTGCTGAATCTTCACAAAAATTTCTGGGATTAGAACTTCCAGCTGCCTGTGTGATTAGGATTAGAGCTGCTCAGCTGGACTCATCAGCTGCCTGTCGCTGAATCTTCACACCCATGCATGTACTGCATTAGAGCTGCTCAGCTGGACTCATCAGCTGCTCTACCTCTTAAAATGGATGATAATTCCTATCATGTTAATCAGGATTAGCTGGTATGAGATGCCAGTATATAAGATGCCACTCTGCTCAACTGATTAAACATCATTCTGGATTCTACTGAGCTGCCAAAACGTCTGTTGAACTTCCAGCCATCATGCCTATATTCCCCCACTTCCACGCACCTTCTGGAGGGAGCGCAGCTGGACAGTTTAAGCAGAAATGCAGCACTGCAGCAGCTGTCTCAGGTTCCTCTGCAGCATCCTCAAACTTTCACACTCACATGAACGTAAAGCTCACTTAAATTTACCAGGACATTAATAATGTAGAAAATTTCTCATATAATTTAAATGCCTAAGTTAAAATGAAAAATATATTTCAGAATCTATATTTATGTATAATGAATAGCATATACTTTTAATTAACAATTTTTTCCCTAATTTTCCTTTTGGGTTAATAAATTTAATGTTTAGGTTTGTGGTATAAATGCAACATATTTTGTGGTGATGCAAATATATTTCCCAATGTTTTAACATATCACTTACATTGTCACCTTTTCATGTTTGTCAGGTTCTTTTGTGTTATACATTGTTTAGCAGTATTCTTATGTTAACCAGATGAGTATATGTGGGTACATGTTATGTGTTGTATGAATTATACTTGTTTAACAATGTTCTTATAATTAACAGATGAGTATATGTGGGTACATGTTATCTTATAATTGGGTGGATGTAATCTATTTTGCTGGAATCTAATCTTTTTATTGATATTTTTCAGAGGCATCACCCCGATGTTGAGATTAAGACTGCAACTCCTACTCCTACTCAGAGTATAGTCAGCAACTTCATGGCCATCACATCAGCTTCATGGGCAGACACTGATCCAAGACAGAAGGAGCTGACCAAGTTGCTCACCAACTTCATTACTCGTGACCTTCAGCCCCTCTTCCTGGTTGATGATCCAGACTCCTTGCTCTGATGAAGAAGGCTGCACCAGCTTACACCATGCCCAGTCCAAAGCATCTAAGCCACAAACTTCTACCCAGCATGAGGGACAACCTACGCAGCATCATTGGCAAGCTACAGGACATTACAGACATCTGCTTGACAGTTGACATCTGGTCCAGCAGGGGCATGAGAAGCTTCATTGGAACCACAGGGCATTTCATCGAGGACTTCTTCCTTCAGAGTGTCATGTTAGCCTGCCAGCACTTCAGGGGTAGCCACACTGGAGACCTCATCAATTCTACTGTGCAGCAAGTCATCAACAGTTTCAGCTTGGAGGACAAGGTGGCAGCCATCATCACTGACAACGCAGCCAACATGTTCAAGGCTTTCACTACTATACCAGGTCTGATTGACCGCTACTGTGAGAGTGACAGCAACTCCGAGGACAGTGATGATGATGTACAGTCTATAGACATCAGTGGCATTCTGGACTGGCTCCCAGATCACGTCGCCTGCTTTGCTCGCACAGTCCAGCTGGTCGTGAAGGATGGTCTTAAGCATACTGGAGGCATGACTACCATCATCAACAAAGCAGTGAAACTGGTGACCCACACAAGACAGTCCAACTTGGCTACAGAGTTGGCCGAGGGAGACCATAAACTCCAAGCCAGGAACGACACCTGCTGGAGGAGTGTCAACAAGATTTTGAAGTCCGTTCTTCAAGCAGATCCAGTCAAGATGGAGAAACTGAAGATTCCGGGCAAGCTGTCTAAGAGTGAGCTCAAGATCAGTGGGGAAATCACCAAGGCCCTCACACTGTTTCAGCTTGCTACAGACCAGTGCCAGGGGCAGTTTTAAGAGTAGCCAGCCTTGTGTTGCCCTGCATCCGTGGCTTGAGAGCACAGCTTGCAGACTTGTCAACCACCTACAAATCCAAGTTTGTGTCGACCCTGGCTGCTTCTACTGACTTGGATCATATGAGCAGTTGGAGACCTTTCAACTTGCAGCGGTTCTGGACCCACAGTGGAAGCTGGATTGGCGTTCTCCAGAAGAAGCCAAGGATGTCACCGATCTCCTTTCCAACAAGACAGCTGCACTCCTTCCTACACCGGTCTCCAGCGAGGAATCATCCCGACCAAAGAAGAAGTGCAAACTCTTCTGCTTCATGGGCAGCAGCACCCAGAAAGCCATCACTTCTTCAAATCCAGCCAAGATCCAAGTCGACAACTACCTGGCAGAACCTTCTAGGACACAGACCCACTTCTGTACTGGAAGAAGAACCAGCAGACATATCCACAGCTAACACAGTTAGGTATCCGCTACCTAGCGACTCTTCAGCCCCGGTAGAGAGACTGTTCTCCATTGCAGGAAAGATTTTTCGCCCTGAGAGATGCCGTCTATCTGATGATCGATTTGAGGAGCTGATGTTTCTGCGGTGCAATGCACACTTAGATTGCTAAGCCAAAAGTTGGACTTGAAATTGTGTGATATTTATGTGTGATATACTTTGATATATAATAGCTAATTGTGATTGTAAATATGATGTTAATAATAAAATTGTATTGATCATTTACTCTTGTCTCTTCGTTTGTTTCACATTAGGCACGAAATAACCAGATAAGATATATGTCCATAGAATTGGGTATACTTGAATTTATTTCAGGCTCAGTAATTGTAATTAATTGTAATTGAAATTTAGTAATTGAGATTGTAATTGTAATTGACTTTCAGATTTATAATTGTAATTTATTTGTAATTGAAAAAAATGCCGGTCGCTGTAATTGTAATTGAATTGTAATTGAACATGGATAGTTGAAAACGTAATTGTAATTGAAAAATGTAATTGCCCACAAGCCTGCTATGGGCCGATGAGCTATTGTCGTGGCGTGGCTTCCGTCGTCTGAAACATTGTTTCTCTTTTTTTTTCAGCCTAATGAATTTTCCTGTAAATTTGCCATAACATACTACTAGACAATATCTCCAGACGGTTTTTTTTTTGCATTTTTGATTTAATCATTTCTGTCCATTTTATGGGCGCTTGAAATTTTGACCCCAATGTTAAAGATAGGAGTGAGAAATTTTAAAAAATCATTTCTGAAAAACTGTGTGATAAATTTTTTTTTTTTTTTCTAAATCAGGCAATCAACTTACCTTGGTACCGTCAATGTACAGTGCGAGCGCCATTTTGATTGAATCGGCGGAAGTGAGTCTATTGGGGGCGCTGTACTTTATAAATATGCAAGATGGCCTGTGGAGGCCAAATGGTTGCAGATAGAGATTAAGTTTGTATTATCAAAATATAGGAAGTCATATATGATCTATATTTTGGCAATATTAAATTTGACCGTAGATGACTTTGAAAGGTCAAACTCGAGGTCAGGGAAAATATTAACCATGTTAGAAGATAGGACTTGAAATTTCAAAAAATTATTTCTCAAAAACTGTCTGACAAATTTTTTTCTAAATCTGGCAATCAACTCACCTTGATACAATTTATGTGCAGTGCAAGTGTCATTTTGATTGAATCGATGGAAGTGGGTCTAGTGGGGGCGCTGTTCTTTAACGTTGGGTCTTATGGAGAATTGGCAAAATTGCCTGTGGGAGCTAAATGGTTGCAGACAGAGATTAAGTTTGTATTATCAACATATAGGAAGTCATATATGACCTATATTATGGATATGTTAAAGTTGACCTCAGATGACCTTGAAAGGTCAAACTTGTGGTCAAGCAAAATGTTACAATTTTCAAAGGCTTCTAGGCTTGAAAATATTGAAGATTGGGAACATATGTGCATTGAACACTTGTAGGAAGTCATATATGAACTTTCATGCAGTGGCATTGAACTTTACCTTCGGTAACCTTTGAAGGTCAAACTTCACACGGTGAAATTTCAATGACCTCTGTCACCAAAACTATTACAGATAGAGCGTAGGTTTGTATTGCGAGCATATGGGAAACCATGTATGAAGTTTCGTTCGGTGACATTGAACTTGACCTTCAGTGACCTTCAATGGCCAAACATCACAGTGAAATTTCAATCACTTATATCAGCAAAATCGTTACAAATTAAGTGTAGGTTTGTGTTGGAGACGTATAGGAAGTCATATATTAACTTTCATTTGGTGGCCTTGAACTTGACCTTTGGTGACCTTCGAAGGTCAAACTTCACATGGTAAAATTTCACTGACTTCTATCACCAAAAATATTACAGATAGAGGTTAGGTTTATATTGTGGGTATATAGGAAGTCATGTATGAAGTTTCATTGGATAACCTTGAACTTGACCTTTAGTGACCTTCAACGACCAAACTATACAGTTAAATTTCAACGACTCATATTAGCAAAATCATTATAGATAGAGGGTAGGTTTGTATTGGAGACGTATAGGAAGTCAGATATGAGCTTTCTTTTGGTGACCTTCATATTGATCTTCGAAGGTCAAACTTGACCTAGTGAAAATTCAATGACTTCTATCTTCAAAAAGGTCACAGATGGAGCCTAGGTCTGTGTTATGGACATCTAGGAACTCTCACATAACTTTCATTTGGTGACATTCAACTTGACTGTTGGCGACCTTTGAAGGTCAAACTTGACATAATACAATTACAATGACTTGTATTGCCAAAACGGTCACAGATTAAGTCTAGGTTTGTAATACAGACATAGGAAGTCATGTATGAACTTTCATTTGCTGACATTCGTACTGACCTTCAAAGGTCAAATGTGACCTAGTGAAAATTCAATGACTTGTATCACTAAAATGGTCACAGATAGAGCCTAAGTTTGCATCATAGAGTTAAGGGAAGTCATATATGAACTTTCATTTGGTGATATTCAACTTGACTGTCAGTGACCAGAGGGTCAAACTCGGCAGTGAAAGTACAATGACTTGTATCACCAAAATGGTTACAGATTGAGCCAGGGTTTGTATACAGACATTTAGAAAGTCATATATGAAGTCCATTTGCTGACCTCAACTTGACTTTGCGTGATCTTTAAAGTTCACAATTGACATAATGAATTTTCAATGACTTGCATCACCAAAACTGCTTCAGAGCTTAGGATTGTGTTTGTATTACAGGAGGTCTTATAAATGTATGGGAACTTTTATTTAGTGACCTTGACATTGATTTTCATTGATTCAAATGTCAAACTTCACATGAAATTTTCATAACTTGTATCATCACTATAAGACGGCTTGCCAGTAAGCTACAGGACCCTTGGTCCTATTTTTTATATTTTCAACGTCTCGAACAGTGTCATGTAAAATTGCACATTCATTTTTATTCTTATCTGTTTTTCCATCACAAATATGTTAATCTTTTCGGAAGACCCCTTAGTTCGGCGGAAAATAGCAGGAATTTCTCCATTATAGTCTATGGGAAATTGAGAAGTGCGGTGCACTTGACGCCATATTGGTTTCTACAAGTGCGCTCGTAGAAGGAAGCGACGGCAGCCTCTCCAGTTCTATATACACTCATTGAGTTTTACAGGTAATGTGGACGCGACAAGGCGTATTACTGCCCTACGCAGATTCAAAATTAACTTCATCTTATCGAGAAATAATAATAAAAAAACAAAAAACCACTAAATACTTAGCCTACTCCCAAAAGTCCCCTTTCCCAAACTTAACTTTTCTGTTACCTGACCCCCGCCAAACCCTCTCTCCAAAATCCATTGAATTTCTTCCCCTTTGACATCCATTATTCCTAAAAATTCCCGCGCTGCATCAATCACCATTTTGATTATCTCTGTTCTGCTTTCAAGGTCTCTAAAACAAATCACCATCATTGCGATAAAATCCAAAAAGTGTCTTCTTTCTGCGTGTCTCTCTCTCCGCCTCTCTCTGCGCGTCTCTCCCTCCGCCTCTTTCTGCGCGTCTCTTTCTCCGCCTCTTTCTGCGCGTCTCTCCCTCTGCCTCTTTCTGCACGTCTCTCCCTCCGCCTCTTTCTGCGCGTCTCTCTCTCCGCCTTTTTCTGCGTGTCCCTCCCTCCGCCTCTTTCTGCGCGTCTCTCCCTCTGCCTCTTTCTGCGCGTCTCTCTCTCCACCTCTTTCTCGTGTCTCTCCTCTGCCTCTTTCTGCACGTCTCTCCCTCCGCCTCTTTCTGCGCGTCTCTCTCTCCGCCTTTTTCTGCGTGTCCCTCCCTCCGCCTCTTTCTGCGCGTCTCTCCCTCTGCCTCTTTCTGCGCGTCTCTCTCTCCACCTCTTTCTGCGTGTCTCTCCCTCTGCCTCTTTCTGCACGTCTCTCCCTCCGCCTCTTTCTGCGCGTCTCTCCCTCCGCCTTTTTCTGCGCGTCTCTCTCCGCCTCTTTCTGCGCGTCTGTCCCTCCGCCTCTTTCTGCGCGTCTCTCTCTCCGCCTCTTTCTGCGCGTCTCTCTCTCCGCCTCTTTCTGCGCGTCTCTCCCTCCGCCTCTTTCTGCGCGTCTCTCCCTCCGCCTCTTTCTGCGCGTCTCTCCCTCCGCCTCTTTCTGCGCGTCTCTCCCTCACGCCTCTTTCTGCGCGTCTCTCCCTCCGCCTCTTTCTAGGCATCTCTCTCCGCCTCTTTCTACGGGTCTCTCCCTCCGCGTCTTTCTACACGTCTCTCCCTCCGCCTCTTTCTGCGCCTCTCTCTCCGCCTTTTTCTGCGCGTCTCTCCCTCCACCTCTTTCTGCGCGTCTCTCCCCCGCCTCTTTCTGCGCGTCTCTCCCTCTGCCTCTTTCTGCGCGTCTCTCCCTCCGCCTCTTTCTGCGCGTCTCTCCCTATGCCTCTTTCTGCGCGTCTCTCCCTCCGCCTCTTTCTTGGCATCTCTCTCCGCCTCTTTCTACGGGTCTCTCCCTCCGCGTCTTTCTACACGTCTCTCCCTCCGCCTCTTTCTGCGCCTCTCTCTCCGCCTTTTTCTGCGCGTCTCTCCCTCCGCCTCTTTCTGCGCGTCTCTCCCTCCACCTCTTTCTGCGCGTCTCTCCCCCCGCCTCTTTCTGCGCGTCTCTCCCTCTGCGTCTTTCTGCGCGTCTCTCCCTCCACCTCTTTCTGCGCGTCTCTCCCTCCACCTCTTTCTGCGCGTCTCTCCCTCCGCCTCTTTCTGCGCATCTCTCTCTCCGCCTCTTTCTGCGCGTCTCTCCCTCCGCCTCTTTCTGCGCGTCTCTCTCTCCACCTTTTTCTGCGCGTCTCTCCCTCCGCCTCTTTCTGCGCGTCTCTCCCCCTGCCTCTTTCTGCGCGTCTCTCTCTCCGCCTCTTTCTGCGCGTCTCTCTCTCCGCCTCTTTCTGTGTGTCTCTCCCTCCGCCTCTTTCTGCGTGTCTCTCCCTCCGCCTCTTTCTGCACCTCTCTCCCTCCGCCTGTTTCTTCTTCTTCTCAGGCACAACGTCTCACATCAGCTGGGCTTGTTTCTTAATGCTGAACGTAAAATCCACCAAGAACATTGGGCATTGAATTTTCTACCTTTTTTTTACAGTTTTATTTACCGTTTTTATTTATTTTTGTGCGTAAATTTTGAAGCGGGGGCATTGCAATCATCTTGGTTTTCCTGATCGCAACGGGATACTGCTTGTTTTGCTCTCACAGTGGAGATTATTCTTTGTCCCCTCATTGCTTTACAGCACTTGGTATTGCCTTGATTTGACTGAATTTGACTAATTTTCACAAACATGTTGTATTTTAGAATACAGTTCATCATGGGTGAGAATAGATCCATTTACAGATGTAAATTTACAACGTACTTGGGTATTGTTTTCTTTGCTGACTTTCTCAAAGCTATTAATGTTTGACAGATGTTTAAAGTCCATAATTCCGTAATTCTATTTGGGCGCCATCAAACTTGTCTGCTAAGAATGGCAGTAAATGGTTTTGTGGAACTTGATTTTCAGTAATTCAGATGCAAGTTAATGCTCATTATTCGGTCTTAGCAAATACTATGGAGGTTTGTTGTAATATTACATCATGATTTGTTTTACCGAGACATGGCTGACGAGGATGTTAACAACATCAACTTGGATGGATATTCTCTAATTTGCTATGACCGGGATGCAACACAGACAGCAAAGCATATTGGAGGTGGACTGAGTATGTTCATAAACTCCAGCTGGGCAATAAACATCACGGCACGTGATACTGAATGTACCACTCACTATGAATTAATGACTGTTTAATTTCAGACCCCATTATTTGGCCCGTGAATTTGGCCAGATAACAGTGATTCTGGTGTATGTACCGAGTTCAGACTTCAAACTCGTGGCAGACAGCATAGCTGCTAGTTATAACAAGGCGCTGCGTCTCTCAGTTGATGACCCTGTCTTTCTTTTGGGAGATTTTAACAAATGTGATGTCTCTGCACTCCTGCCAAATTTGGAACAATATGTCACATGCCCGAGAAGACTGAACAGAACTCTAGATTTATGTTATGGGAATGTGGAAGGTGCATACGCTTCCCGGTCCCGCTCGCTTCTGGGGCTGTCAGATCACAACGTCATTCACCTCCTGCCAAAGTACCGTTGATCATTAAAGAGGGCTAAACCCACTGCTTCACACTGTCAGGCCTGGACAGACAGCTCAGTGGACATGCTGAGGGGCTGTTTTGAGGCAACGGAATGGGATCTGTTCATAAGAGACCGGGACTGTCAGAGCAATTATAAATTAGTAAATGACACCATAACCAGCTGCATTAACTTCTGTGTGGATTCAGTAATTAGAACAAAAGAAATTAAAATCAATCCAAATAATAAACCATGGGCCAGTAAGGAACTCAAACATCATTTAAATCAGAAGAAAATAGCCTTCATGCAGGCTGATTTACAAAAATCAAAGGAGCTGACCAAGGACGTGAGACATCTAATAAAGAAGCCCAGTTGGACTATAAGGATAAGGCTGAGGAGAAACTGAGGACGGGTAATGCTAGAGATGCACGGAGAGGGCTGAACAGAATGATGGGCAGGGAGCAGAGACAGACCTCAGTGTGACGACCCTGCCCAGCTCTCAAATAGTCTGAATATATTTTACTCCAGATTTGATAAGTATGATTTCTGAAATGAGTGTGACGCTGTCTGCTCTGGACTGACCTCTGATCCAATGATTATTCAGGAGGAAAGAGTGATCTCCATACTGCAAAGGGTTAAGCTTCAGAAAAGCCCCTGGTCCAGACGGGCTCAAAGTGAGGGTATTAAAGGAATGTGCAGCCCAACTGGGACCAACCATCACCAAAGTGTTCCAGCTGTTCCGGAACTCTAACTTTTACCCCCAGGCCTGGAAGACAGTGACCATCACACCTGTACCAAAAACCCCTCATGCCAAAACAAATAATGACTTCAGACCCATTGCTCTCACACCCCTCCTCAGCAAACGTATGGAGCGCCTTTTATGCGATGTACTGACCTGCCAGGTAGCAGGATCACTGGACCCCATGCAATTTGCATACCAAAACCACAGAGGGGTGGAGGACGCCAACTTAACCCTCCTGAACAGCATTCACAGTCATCTGGACAAACCCAACACTCAGGCTCGCATTCTTTTCATGGATTTCTCCTCAGCCTTCAACACAGTCCAGCCACACCTCCTCCGAGGGCATCTTTGTGACCTGAAAGTCAGCGGTGACCTGGTCCTCCTCATCAGGGAATTTTTGAGGGACCGACCCCAGCGAGTCTGCATTAAGAACTGCCTCTCTGACTCTCTTGTCCTGAACACAGGTGTTCCCCAAGGATGTGTACTGTCCCCTTTGCTTTTTTCCATATACACAAATGAAATACAGTGTAACAGCAGTGACCTCTCCCTCATTAAGAATGCAGATGACAAGGCCTTAGTCGCCTGCCTTCGGGACTTAAACAGCTCTCCCTACCTGCAGTACATCAGCACACTGGTTTCATGGTTTGACAGCATCTTCCTGGATCTCAATATCACCAAGACCAAGGAGATGTGGCTGGGAAGCAGCACGAGAGGAGGCAACAAAGACTCTGTGCCCACCTTCAGCCAATCAGCATGAAGGGTGTGCTGATATTCAACATCGTGTCATGGTATGGGCACCTCTCGGTCAAACAGAAGATCTCTGACCGAGAGTGTGCTGATATTCAACATCGTGTCACGGTATGGGCACCTCTCGGTCAAACAGAAGATCTCTGACCGAGAGTGTGCTGACATTCAACATCGTGTCACGGTATGGGCACCTCTCGGTCAAACAGAAGATCTCTGACCGAGAGTGTGCTGATATTCAACATCGTGTCATGGTATGGGCACCTCTCGGTCAAACAGAAGATCTCTGACCGAGAGTGTGCTGATATTCAACATCGTGTCATGGTATGGGAACCTCTCGGTCAAACAGAAGATCTCTGACCGAGAGTGTGCTGATATTCAACATCGTGTCATGGTATGGGCACCTCTCGGTCAAACAGAAGATCTCTGACCGAGAGTGTGCTGATATTCAACATATTGTCATGATATGGGCACCTCTCAGTCAAACAGAAGATCTCTGACCGAGAGTGTGCTGACATTCAACATCGTGTCATGGTATGGGAACCTCTCGGTCAAACAGAAGATCTCTGACCGAGAGTGTGCTGACATTCAACATCGTGTCATGGTATGGGAACCTCTCGGTCAAACAGAAGATCTCTGACCGAGAGTGTGCTGACATTCAACATCGTGTCATGGTATGGGCACCTCTCGGTCAAACAGAAGATCTCTGACCGAGAGTGTGCTGACATTCAACATCGTGTCATGGTATGGGCACCTCTCGGTCAAACAGAAGATCTCTGACTGAGAGTGTGCTGATATTCAACATCGTGTCATGGTATGGGCACCTCTCGGTCAAACAGAAGATCTCTGACCGAGAGTGTGCTGATATTCAACATCGTGTCATGGTATGGGCACCTCTCGGTCAAACAGAAGATCTCTGACCGAGAGTGTGCTGACATTCAACATCGTGTCATATGGTATGGGCACCTCTCGGTCAAACAGAAGATCTCTGACCCGAGAGTGTGCTGACATTCAACATGTCGTGTCATGGTATGGGCACCTCTCGGTCAAACAGAAGATCTCTGACCGAGAGTGTGCTGACATTCAACATCGTGTCATGGTATGGGCACCTCTCGGTCAAACAGAAGATCTCTGACCGAGAGTGTGCTGACATTCAACATCGTGTCATGAGTATGGGCACCTCTCGGTCAAACAGAAGATCTCTGACCGAGAGTGTGCTGACATTCAACATCGTGTCATGGTATGGGCACCTCTCGGTCAAACAGAAGATCTCTGACCGAGAGTGTGCTGATATTCAACATCGTGTCATGGTATGGGCACCTCTCAGTCAAACAGAAGATCTCTGACCGAAAGTGTGCTGATATTCAACATCGTGTCATGGTATGGGCACCTCTCGGTCAAACAGAAGATCTCTGACCGAGAGTGTGCTGACATTCAACATCGTGTCATGGTATGGGCACCTCTCGGTCAAACAGAAGATCTCTGACTGAGAGTGTGCTGACATTCAACATCGTGTCATGGTATGGGCACCTCTTGGTCAAACAGAAGATCTCTGACCAAGAGTGTGCTGACATTCAACATAGTGTCATGGTATGGGCACCTCTCGGTCAAACAGAAGATCTCTGACCGAGAGTGTGCTGACATTCAACATCGTGTCACGGTATGGGCACCTCTCGGTCAAACAGAAGATCTCTGACCGAGAGTGTGCTGACATTCAACATCGTGTCATGGTATGGGCACCTCTCGGTCAAACAGAAGATCTCTGACCGAGTGTGCTGACATTCAACATCGTGTCACGGTATGGGCACCTCTCGGTCAAACAGAAGATCTCTGACCGAGAGTGTGCTGACATTCAACATCGTGTCATGGTATGGGCACCTCTCGGTCAAACAGAAGATCTCTGACCAGTGTGCTGAACAAAATGGTATGGGCACCTCTCGGTGATCTCTGACCGAGAGCGTGCTGACATTCAACATCGTGTCATGGTATGGGCACCTCTTGGTCAAACAGAAGATCTCTGACCGAGAGTGTGCTGACATTCAACATTGTGTCACGGTATGGGCACCTCTCGGTTAAACAAAAGATCTCTGACCGAGAGTGTGCTGACATTCAACATCGTGTCATGGTATGGGCACCTCTCGGTCAAACAGAAGAACACACTGGCACAAATTGTCAACCAGGCAGGAAAGATCATTGGACATAAACAACATCAACTCCCGCACTTGTACTCATAGATTTTAATAAAAAAGGCATTACAGGTTTATTAAGATCCCACTCATCCCCTCCACTGTGCTTTCCAGCTGCTGCCATCAGGCCGGAGACTTGCAGTCCCATTATCAAGGAAAAACAGCTACAAGCGGTCATTCATTCCATCAGCCGTGACCATCCTTAACAAAGAACTGCCCAGATAATTGTACTATGCAGTTAGTTTTGTATAGGCACTTTATGTATTTTTATTCATGCCCATCTATCTTTTAACTCCTCTCTGGAAAAAACTGGACTGATTTCATAGTCTATTTTACTTATATATTTATTCTTATTTATATGTATTTTATTTTGCATCGTGCCGTCTGTGTTGTTTATTTTGCTTTATGCCACTGTCAAAGACAAATTTCCATTTTATATAAAGTTTGATGGACATTAAAGAAGTCTAAATCTATAGTAGTGAACTTGAGTGAAACCTGTAGCGTAAAATAACACTGAAAATATCAGAATTAACCCACCAAGCTACAGAAAGTAAACCTTAATTACAGAAGAACAGGGACAATGTGAAAACGTATATAAAAACACCAAGCAGTAATTTGACCTGCATTCAATATTATTTAAGAATAAAGACAAATGAAGTAATGTTTATAAAGTATCTACTTGACTGTTTTTTGAGAGTAGCTATTTGAAAAAGCGATGCCTGCAACATGTTCCAGTTAAGTTCGGACAGGATCTTGTGATCACTATATAACATCATCTCTCCTTTTAATAACACGCAGTAATGTGGAACTGAGTTAAGTCATTTCTGGAGTTTCTAGAGCAGAATTTGTTTTAATTTTCCCCCAGTATTAGCCTTCAGCTGGTCAGCACTTCAGGATTCTCCATAATCATATTTTGCACTTCATAATCTGCTGCACATTTTCAACGAGAGACATATCCTGGCTGCCGACTGTATTTGCTTTCTCCACCCATCAATTTTCCTGCTAGCCTGCCCTGGGTCTGTCTCGGGGCCTCCTCTCAATTGGACATGCCTCGAAAACCCCAAAAGGGAGGCGTCCAGGAGGCATCCTAATTAGATGCCAAAATCACCTCAACTGACTCCTCTCAACACAGAGGAGCAGTGATTCCACTCTGAGCTTATCCCGGATGTCCGAGCTCCTCACCCTATCCCTAAGGGTCAGCCCAGCCACGCTACAGAGAAAGCTCATTTTGGCCGCTTCTATTCATGATCTTGTTCTTTTGTTCACTACCCACAGCTCATGACCATAGGTGAGGGTTGGAACGTAAATCGACTAGTAAATCGAGAGATTTGCTTATAAATTCAGCCCCTTCTTCACCACAACAGACTGGTACAACGCCCGCTTCACTGGAGATGCTACTCTGATCCGCTTGTCAATCTCACGCTACATCCTGCCCTCACTCATGAACAAGATCCCGAGATACTTCAACTCCTCCACTTGGGGCAACAATTCATCCCCCCACTAGTAGGGGACAATCCACCTTTTTCCAGGAGAGAACCATGGCCTCAGATTTGGAGGTGCAGAGCCTCATTCTGACCGCCTCACACTCAGCTGTAAATGACTCCAGTGTGCGTTGGGGGTCACAGCATAATGAAGCCAATGGGACCAAATTATCTGCAAACAGCAGAGATGCAACCCTGAGCCCATCAAACTGGATACCCTCCAAGCCTTCACTGCACCTTGGTATCCTGTCCATGAAAATCATTTACAAAATAGGAGACAAAGCACACCCTTGGCAGAATCCAACACCAACTGGAAATGAGCCTGACTTAATGCCGTGAATGTGGACACAACTCTGGTTTTGGTTGTATAGAGATTGGATGGCTTGAACTAACGGCCACGGAGCCCCATACTCCTGTGACACCCCTCTCAGGATGCCTTGTGGGATACGATCATAAGCCTTCCCCAAGTCTACAAAACATATGTAGACTCGATGGACAAACTCCCACGAGCCCTCCAGTATCCATGCCATGGTAAAAAGTTAGTCTACTGTTCCACGGCCAGAACGGAACTGGCATTGCTCCTCCTGAATATGAAGTTTGACAATCGGACAAAGTCTCCTTTCCAGCACCCTGGCATAAGCACACCCTCCACCTCCAGTCCCCCCCACCCCAGTCTGCCAATTTGAGGGCACTGTACATGACCTCTACATAATATTGAACAGACTTTTTAACCATGACAGTCTAACAACATCCAGAGCCTTCAGCATCTCGGAGCGGATCTCGTCCATCCCCAGTGCCTTGCCACTATGGAGCTTTTCAGCCACCTCTGTGACTTTGACCAGGTAGATGGGCTAAGGCTCACCTGAGTCTTCCGTCTCTGCTGACTCAATGGAGAGCACAACTGTTGGATTCAGAAGTTCCTCAAAGTGCTCCTTCCACCACCAAACAATTTCCCCAGTCAAGGTCAGAAGTTTCTCACCCCTGCTGAAAACAGCCTGGGCAAAGCCCTGCCTCCCTATCCTGAGTCGTCTGATGGTTTGTCAGAACCTCTTTGAGGTCACTCAAAAGTCCTTCTCCATAACCTCCCCAAACTCCTTTCGAGCCCACGTTTTTGCTTCTGTGACCACCACAGCTGCAATCCTTCTAGCTTGTCGATACCAGTCTGCCGAGTCAGGAGTCCCCTGTCTCAACCATGCCTGAAAGGCCACCTTCTTCAGCTTGACAATCTCCCTCACTGTTGGTGTCCACAAACAGGTCCTTGAGTTGCTACCACAACTAGCACCAACAAACTTCAGGCCACAGCTCATGGCAGCCGCTTCCACAATGGAGACTTTGAACAGGGGCCATTCAGACTGCATGCCCCCTGCCTCCCTCGGGATGTGAGAAAAGCTTTTCCAGGGGTATAAGTTGACAATCGGCTGGACGTCCTCAACCAAACATTCCCAGTCAACCCTCACAACAAGTTTAGGTTAACCAGTCTTTGCCGCCATCTGGTCCCGCTCACCACCAGGTGGTGATCAGTTGACAGCTCTGCCCGTCTCTTCACCCGAGTGTCCAAAACATACGGCCGCAGATCTGATGACATGATTACAAAATCGATAATTGACCTTTGGCTAAGGGTGTTCTGGTACTAAGTACATTTATGAACACCCTTGTGCTCGAACATGGTGTTTGTTATGGAAAATCCATGACGAGCACAGAAATCCAAATCCAATCCGCTCAGGTTCAGATCTGGGAGGCCATTCCATCCAATCACGCCTCTTCAAGTATCTTCATCATCGCCCACAAGAGCATTGAAGTCTCCCAGCAGAACTATAGAATACCCAGGTGAAGCCTTTTCCAGGACCCCGCCCAGAGACTCCAAGAAGGCTGGATACTCTGAGCTGCTGTTAGGCGCATAAACACAAAGATCAGTCAGAGCATTCCCCTCCGCAACCAGCAAGTGCATTGCAGAGACCATCTTGTTCTTCAGTGTAAACTCTAACACAGCGGCACTGAGCCAAGGGGATGTAGGTATTCCCACACCTGCTCACTGCCACTCACCTTAGGCAACTCCAGAAAAAGAGAGAGTCTAAACCAAGGAGCTTTGTTACGGAGCCAGAGATGTGCGTAGAGATGAGTCCGACTATATCTAGCCGGTGCGGCTCAACCTCCCGCACAAGCTCCCGCTCCTTCTCAGCCAGTGTGGTGATATTCCATGTCCAAAGAGCCAGTTTCTGTCACTAGGGCCCAGAACGACAGGGACTCTACTCCTGTCTGCCACCCAATCTACATCGCACCTACCCCTACTCCTCTCCCTGTGTGTGGTGGGCCCACGCGGAGACGGCTCCCCGCAGCTTCTTCAGGCTGATCCCAGCTGGGTCCCGGGAAAAACCCAGCCACCAGGCACTCACCTATGAGCTCCCCTCCCAGGCCTGGCTCCAGGAGGGGGCCCCGGTGTCCTTATTCCAGGCAAGGTTCCCGTTCTGTCCAGGCAACGCATCATAGAACTCGACTGAATCGTATTTTGTCTAGCCTCTCACCTCTCACCATAGCTCCAAAGATCCTAAGGAACTCTTTCACCACAATAGAGCAGCAATTCTCATAGGAATTTGCGTTCTGTGATGACAAAGTCACACGACTGCAATATTTGCAGAATGGTTAAATGCATTAGTCAGTCTGTGAGTAAGAATAGCATAAAATTCCACCAATTCTCTGTGTTTTAATGGTATTAGTAAAAAGTAACTTGCTACTTTTAAGTTGGACAATGCTTACCCTGCTGAACATTAGAGTGCAGTGCTAAGGCCTAATCACATATTCCTTGATGTGGGTTCCATTGGGCACAATATAAGGACAAGTAATTAACACTTACAATAAATTTCCATCCTGCGGGGAACACAGAGGTCAGTTGTTGGCTGTTGTTAATCTTGTGAGGTATGGATGATTAACTAACTTGTTGAGCAGGCTTAAAGACAGGCATAAAAAGACTAATTTTGTATCTTCTATTTCCTACAGGAAGGAAATTTCTGACAATTTGCATCTGTATGCTAAGACGCTTCAGCAGTACTCTGTCTCAGTTCTCCGAGCCTGGCTCTACAGCTCAGGAGGAGTTCACTATCACTGATAATTACTGCTGTGAAAAAATAAAGGGGCTGCCTATTGCGGCTCGCATCAAGTTTAAGACATTGATGCTAGCCTATCAGGCAGACAGAGGAACAGCTCCAGCATACATCCAGAAACTGGTCAGACTATACACGCCTACTGGAACACTCTGCCCTGCCACTTCGGGTCGTTTGGTTCCACAAACTCTCCGCCCCTGCTCATCTCGCTCAAGACTGCTGTCTGTCCTGGCTCCGTCTTGGTGGAATGATCTAGCCGTCCAGGTGAGGACATCAGAGTCACTGAGCATCTTCAAGCACAGCCTGAAAACCCACCTCTTCAGGCTCCATCTCTCCAATACTCGACTGCCCTCGGTGTAACTCCCCTAATGTCACGTGCCACGATGCCTGAGTCTCGTTTTGTTAGCTGTGCTGGTCATCTTTGTTAACTGTGCTGCTGGTTTTTGTTAAATTTGCCAGTTTCTTTCGGTTGGCTAAGGTTTGTTCTAGTTCTACAACTTTCACTTAGTGTTTATTTTGTCACTTGATCTTTTAGCACTTTAACTTGTCTCCTTGGACCTCTGCACTTTTGCACCAAACTTTTGCACTTTCTACGTCGCTCAGGAGAAGAGCGTCAGCAAAGTACATGTAATGTAATGTAACGTAATGTGTCCTTTTTTCAGTGTGAACAAAAGCTGCTGCCATTGCTGGGGAAGTTCATGTTGTGAGTTTCATACATACGTAAAAAAGCTTTAACATCCTGTCACATCTGTCATGGTTCTGGATGTTTGTGCGTGTGTTTTGGACTTTTCTTTGTGGCTCTCGTCCCGGGACGATATCGTATTCCTTTTCATCGGATTCTTTACCCAGCTGGCTGATTGAACTGGGGCGGCGCTTCCCCAGACTCTATATAAGCCGGATGTTCGCCACGCCTCTTTGCTAGAGTGTCTGTTTGTAGCTACGTACTATAGCCGAAGATATCTGTAGTCAGGATTTGTATGACTTTCTATCTTCGCGTTATTATTGGAGTTCTTCTCCCTTTTTCCTATCTCGCTTTGCTTCCATGTTTTGGACTATTATACGTCCTTTGGAAGTGCGAGCTCTTTCCGGTGGTCTGTATTATTCTCTGTGTTTGTTTTGTTTCCGTGCTGCCCGTTTCCCTCTTGTCGCTGCAACTGACCTCCTACCTCTACCGGCCAGAACAACATCTCGTTTCCATTCTACACCTCAGAGCACTCATTTCCAGTCAAGATGCCGGAATGTCCATATTAAATAAAATGTAAATTTAAATTGAGATATTTCAAAGGAAAAAGAAAAACTCACATTCTCAATCTCAGCTCTGGCATGAATTAATCAAACTCATAATCCTTCTGCATTCAAAAAACTTTATTTGGTTACAAAAACAAAATCAAAATAATAACAATCAACAACAAACGCATAGAGAAAAATGAGTGACTTTTTTTTTTTTTTTTTTACAAAACCTGTCCCAGAGTTTTTTCACTGCAGATTGTTTAAGAAAAGACAGTGTTCGGAAACTACACTCTGTACAATATGCAAGAAGCATAGCAAGAGAAGTCTATTAAGGGATATCCTCCACCATCCCAATCATCATATAAAATATTCCCTTGGAATATTTGAAATGATTATGAAATGTCACTACTCCAGAGAACACACTATTAACTCTATCAGCCCTGCTTCTACAGAGAAACACAGAGGGGAGGGGAGTGATTGGGTGACTTAAGTATTTGCAGGTCTGCAGTCCCCCAGTGTGAGTGCCCTCATCATTTGCAGTTTCATGGTACCCCAGTGCGAGTACCCTCAGTGTTTGCGGTTTTGAGGTACCCCACAGGGTGAACACTCAGTGTTTGCGGTTTCTTGGTGCCCCAGCGTGAGTGTTGGTGATGTACAGCAGATTCTGGGGGGTTGACAAGGGCACTTTGCGTTTGTGGGCCCCCTGGTGGCCGGGAGGGTTAATGATGGTCTTTGTGGAGATAATTGGTGGACCTGGAACAGAATAAAGGTGCAGTGTTATCAAAGCCTTAACATGTAGAAAATGCTGAAATAACAAAATCAACAGATTCACTTGAGCCTTAATGTTTAACAAACACTGAAATAATATTACTGACATATCCACTCAAGCCTTGACATTAAAAAAGGATGAACCAAACAATGTTGTTCGAGCAGTGGGCACAGGGAATGACTTTGCTGGGTTTGCGAGCATATGTGAGTGTGTGTGTTTGTGTGTAGTATTTTTTACTATAATTGTGGGACCTAAATGACTTCCACTGGTATAACACAGACTGAAAGAATAGCACTAGGGACATTTTTTGGGTCCCCATAAAGTTAAAGGGGACCTATTATGCTACATTTCCAAGTTTATCTTTTGATCTTGGACTCCCCTAGAGTACTCCTGATTGTTCAAAGTCCAAAAAAGGGTCCTAATTTAGCTCATACTGTCATTCTCAAAGAAACCCATTTGCAGTCCATTGCAGTCTCTGCCTCAAACGCCTCGTTTGGGTGGCTGACTGACAAAACTGCACCTCAAATGATTTGAGGTTCTTCTTTTGTATTTCCAGAAGTTTAGACGCTACTAAGGCATAGTATGATCCGTGGTTGTTTGTGTCTGCTAGAATAGTTTCCGGTGTGGGGAGGTTCAGCGCTGTGATTGGCTCTGGCTAGGTCTGTATTAATTGGACGGCACAACCTGACGTCAGGTTTTGCCCAGATCTCATGAAGATCTCGGGACGAGCTGTTCAGAGAGGAAATCACGTTTATGAAATCACGTTCTTGGATTACGGCAAAACCCCATGTATCTTATGTTTAGAAACTTTTCAGAGGTTGAGTATGGACATCCAACATTATAACATTACTTATATGTATTAAAAGAAGGATCAGCATAATAGGTCCCCTTTAAAGCTTAATTCTGAGTCAAGGGCTGAGATGAGCTCTAGGGTTATAACTGTAGTTACAGGTAGGACTAGTTTTAAGGTTATGAATGACAATTAGGCTCCAGGTTAAAGTTAGGTGTTAAATTAAGGTTAAAGTTTGGATTATTTTGACTGATTGTAGGATTGTAGGGTTAAGATTACAGCTGATTTTACAGTTTATGTCACAAATCAGAACACAGGAAGCAAACGCAGCACGCGGACTAAACCCCCTAAGAGTGTATTTCATAAACTCCAGACTCGAGTACAGAAGCAAAAGCAAAGGAAATTCCAGAAAATGGTCCCAGGTCTGGCAGGGGCAAACAGAAACACAGACGTCAGGCTCAGGTGTGGTAGAAGGAACTGGTCAGAGGTCTGGTGGGGGCAAACAGAAACACAGACGTCAGGCTAAGGTGTGGTAGAAGGAACTGGTCAAAGGTCTGGCGGAGGGCAAACAGAAACACAGACGGTCAGGCTCAGGTGTGGTAGAAGGAACTGGTCAGAGGTCTGGCGGGGCAAACAGAAACACAGACAGTCAGGCTCAGGTGTGGTAGAAGGAACTGGTCAGAGGTCTGGCGGGGGGCAAACAGAAACACAGACGGTCAGGCTCAGGCGTGGTAGAAGGAACTGGTCAGAGGTCTGGTGGGGGCAAACAGAAACACAGACGGTCAGGCTCAGGCGTGGTAGAAGGAACTGGTCAGAGGTCTGGTGGGGGCAAACAGAAACACAGACGGTCAGGCTCAGGCGTGGTAGAAGGAACTGGTCAGAGGTCTGGTGGGGGCAAACAGAAACACAGACGGTCAGGCTCAGGCTGGTGGGGGTAGAAGGAACTGGTAGAAGGAACTGGTCAGAGGTCTGGTGGGGGCAAACAGAAACACAGACGGTCAGGCTCAGGCGTGGTAGAAGAAACTGGTCAAACGTCTGGTGGGGGCATACAGAAACACAGACGGTCAGGCTCAGGCGTGGTAGAAGGAACTGGTCAGAGGTCTGGTGGGGGCAAACAGAAACACAGACGGTCAGGCTCAGGAACTGGTGAGGTCTGGTAGAAGGAACGGTGGTCAAACGTCTGGTGGGGGCAAACAGAAACACAGACGGTCAGGCTCAGATGGGTAGAAGGAACTGGTCAGAGGTCTGGCAGGTGCAAACAGAAATACAGACAGTCAGGCTCAGGCGTGGTAGAAAGAACTGGTCAGAGGTCTGGCGGGTGCAAAAAGAAACACAGACGGTCAGGCTCAGGCGTGGTGTAAGGAACTCGTCAGAGGTCTGGTGGGGGCAAACAGAAACACAGACGGTCAGGCTCAGGCGTGGTAGAAGGAACTGGTCAAACGTCTGGTGGGGGCAAACAGAAACACAGACGGTCAGGCTCAGGCGTGGTAGAAGAAACTGGTCAGAGGTCTGGCGGGCGCAAACAGAAACACAGACGGTCAGGCTCAGGCGTGGTAGAAGAAACTGGTCAAACGTCTGGTGGGGGCAAACAGAAACACAGACGGTCAGGCTCAGGCGTGGTAGAAGGAACTGGTCAGAGGTCTGGTGGGGGCAAACAGAAACACAGACGGTCAGGCTCAGGCGTGGTAGAAGGAACTGGTCAGAGGTCTGGTGGGGGCAAACAGAAACACAGACGGTCAGGCTCAGGCGTGGTAGAAGGAACTGGTCAGAGGTCTGGCGGAGGGCAAACAGAAACACAGACGGTCAGGCTCAGGCGTGGTAGAAGGAACTGGTCAGAGGTCTGGCGGGCGCAAACAGAAACACAGTTAGTCAGGCTCAGGCGTGGTAGAAGGAACTGGTCAAAGGTCTGGCCGGGCAAACAGAAACACAGACGGTCAGGCTCAGGCGTGGTAGATGGGACTGGTCAAAGGTCTGGCGGGGGCAAACAGAAACACAGACGGTCAGGCTCAGGCGTGGTAGAAGGAACTGGTCAGAGGTCTGGCGGGGGCAAACAGAAACACAGACGGTCAGGCTCAGGCGTAGTAGAAGGTACTGGTCCTAGGTCTGGCGGGGGCAAATAGAAACACAGACGGTCAGGCTCAGGCGTGGTAGAAGGAACTGGTCAGAGGTCTGGAGCGAGGGTATCTGGTCGACGGGACTAGGGCACACAAGGCAGATGCACACTCTCAGATTTGGACAAGGAAGATACTCGAAGGAAAGTAACTTGGAAGGATCTGGGAATGGAATCCCTAATAAATATTCTTTTAAAGCAAGAGTTAACCACCAGAGACAGAAGACGATAGTCTAGCCAAAAGGAAGATGCAAACCAAGAACTCAAATACACTAAAACAGCAATTACCAAAGTGGAAATGGGTGCGCAAAGTATTGGGAAAAAACACAAGAGGATGAACAAGACAATGATTAAATAACGTGGGGCAAACCGGGGTGTGGCCACGCCCCTCGACCACATCAGCATGCCCACTATGGCCGATTCTCCTCCCCCTTGCTATCGGTGCAGAGCGGAACTTCAGCACCCGGGACAGCGACCGCAGAGCCGACGTCCGCACAGCACTCCCTTCACTCTCAAGACAGCTCCCACCAGCTGCAAGTCATAAGGCTAGGTAGCCCTGGGAAAGAGGTGCACGAGGACACACAGCTGTGCCTCATATAGATTAGAGCCGACCGCCGCATAAAAGAGGGAACCAGGCAGCTGTGAGGCGGGGGGCGAGGAGCACAGACGTGAAACTGGAACCTAACCGTACCTATGTGTTTTTACCCTTAAGATTCTGATGGTGGAGAGACTGGGGGTTCCTGTAATGACCAACCACACAAGATCCAGACACGCAGCCCGCCTCCTGAACCAGAAAGCTGAACCGTGCGTCTGCATGTGTGTGTGCGTGTGTATAAGAATGTGTGAGATTGAGAGCATAGGTGTGAGAGTGTGTGTGTGTGCGTGTGTAAAAGAGCGAGTGAGAGTGTAAGTGTGAGAGTGTGTGAGATTGAGAGTGTGTATGTGTGTGAGTGTAATTGTGACAGTGTGAGTGTGTGTGTGCGTGAGTGCGTGAGTGTGTGTATGTGTGTGCGTGAGTGGGTGTTGAAACGACCTGGTAGAGTTCAGGTGGTAACAGGTAACTGAATGAATGAGGGGAAAAATGGGACCAGGACAAAACTGTACCCGCAATACGCTACAGGCCGAATAGTAGCTTTACTCCCTCACACTGCCGCAAAAAGTACTGCAGGCCGAATAGTAGCTCCGCTCCCTCGCACTGCCGCAAAAAACTACTGCAGGCCAAACAGTGGCTCCACTCTCTCACGCTGCCGCAAAAACTACGGCAGGCCGAAAAGTAGCTCCACTCCCTCACACTGCCGCAAAAACTACTGTATTCCAAATAGAAGCTCCGCTCACTCACACTGCCGCAAATACTACTGCGGGCCGAATAGTAGCTCTGCTCCCGCGCACTGCCGCAAAAACTACTGCAGGCCGAATAGTAGCTTCGCTCCCTCGCACTGCCGCAAAAACTACTGCAGGCCCAAAAGTAGCTCTGCTCCCTCACACTGCTGCAAAAACTACTGCAGGCCATATAGAAGCTCCGCTCCCTCGCACTGCTGCAAAAATTACTGCATACTGAATAGTAGCTCCACTTCCTCACACTGCTGCAAAAACTACTGCATACCGAATAGAAGCTCTGCTCACTCACACTGCTGCAAAAACTACTGCAGGCTGAATAGTGGCTCCACTCCCTCACACTGCCGCGAAAACTACCACAGGCTCAATAATCGCTCCACCCCTCACACTGCGACAAAAACTACCGCAGGCCAAATGGTAGCTCCACTACTTCACACTGCCACAAAAACTGCTGGAGGCTGAATAGTAGCTCCGCTCCTTCACACTGCCACAAAAACTACTGCAGGTCGAATAGTGGCTCCGCTTCTTCTCAGTGCCACAAAAACTACCGCAGACCGAATAGCAGCTCCACTACTTCAAACTGCCGCAAAAACTACTGCAGGTCGAATAGTAGCTCCGCTCGCTCTCAGTACCAGAAAAACTACCGCAGACCTAATAGTAGCTCCACTCCTTCACACTGCCGCAAAAACTACTGCAGGCCGAATTGTAGCTCCACTACTTAACACTGCCACAAAAACTACTGCAGGCTGAATCGTAGCTCCGCTCCTTCACACTGCCGCAAAAACTACTGCAGGCCGAATAGTAGCTCCACTACTTAACACTTCCACAAAAACTACTGCAGGCCGAATAGTAGCTCCACTACTTAACACTTCCACAAAAACTACTGCGGGCTAAATCGTAGCTCCGCTCCTTCACACTGCCACAAAAACTGCCGCAGGTCGAATAGTAGCTCCGCTCCCTCACAGTGCCACCAAAACTACCGCAGACCGAATAGTGGCTCCACTCCTTCACACTGCTGCAAAAACTACTGCACGCCGAATCAAAGCTCCTCTCCCTTATACTGCCACAAAAACTACTGCACACCGAATAATAGCTCCATTCCCTCACACTGCCACAAAAACTACCACAGGCCAAATAGTAGCTCTGCTCCCTCACACTGCTGCAAAAAATACTGCACGCTGAATTGCAGTTCCTTTCCCTCACACTGCCTCAAATACTAATGCACGCCGAATAGTAGATCCGCTCCCACACACTGCGGCAAAACCTACTGCACGCTGAATAGTAGCTCCACTCCCTCACATTGCCACAAAAACTACTGCACGCCGAATCGTAGCTCCACTCCTTCACACTGCCACAAAACTACTGAAGCCGAATAATAGCTCCATTCCCTCACACTGCCACAAAAACTACCGCAGGCCAAATAGTAGCTCTGCTCCCTCACACTGCTGCAAAAAATACTGCACGCTGAATCACAGTACCTTTCCCTCACACTGCCTCAAATACTAATGCACGCCGAATAGTAGATCCGCTCCCACACACTGCGGCAAAACCTACTGCATGCTGAATAGTAGCTCCACTCCCTCACATTGCCACAAAAACTACTGCACTCCGAATCGTAGCTCCACTCCTACACACTGCCACAAAAACTACTGCAGCGGAATAATAGCTCCATTCCCTCACACTGCCACAAATACTACTGCATGACAAATAGTAGCTCCGCTCACTCACACGGCTGCAAAAACTACTGCAGTCTGAATAGTAGCTCCACTCCCTCATACTGCCGCAAAAACTACCGCAGGCCAAATAGTAGCTCTGCTCCCTCACACTGCTGCAAAAAATACTGCATGCTGAATCGTAGGTCCTCTCCCTCACACTGACTCAAACACTAATGCACGCCGAATAGTGGATCCGCTCCCACACACTGCGGCAAAAACTACTGCACGCTGAATAGTAGCCCCGCTCCCTCACACTGTCACAAAAACTACTGCACGCTGAATAGTAGCCCCGCTCCCTCACACTGTCACAAATACTACTGCAGGCCGAATAGTAGCTCCACTCCCTCACACTGCCGCAAAAACTACTGCACACTGAATAGTAGCTCCGCTCCCTCACACTGCGGCAAAATCTACTGCAGGCTGAATAATAGCTCCGCTCCCTCACATCGCCACAAAAACTACTGCATACCGAATAGTGGCTCTGCTCCCTCATGCTGCACTTCCTCCTAAAATGTGAAAAATTCAAAGAAATAAGCAACATCTATTTTAACAAATTTAGCTGCAAAATCCCAGATTTTAAAAAAGGGAATGAACTCTCAACACTAAAGATACTCCTGGCAGAAGGAGACAGGACAGATCTTGCTGCCCAGTACGTATCAGCATGCCACCACCTGAGGAACAGTGAGTGACCGAGACGTACGCACACACACACACACACACACACCACCCCACACACACATGCATTCACACACACACCCCCCACACACACATGCATTCACACACACACACACACACACACACATGCATTCACACACACACACACACACACACACACACACACACGCACACATGCATTCACACACACACACACACACGCCCACACACACACACCCCACACACACATGCATTCACACAAACACACACACACACATTCACACACATACACACACACACACACACACGCACACACACACACAAATACATGCACAGGATATACTGTAAATATGAAATTAATATACACATATAGAAATGCTTGTAAAAATATTAGATAATATGAATATTGTCATAATGAAATCCATTTTAATTATTTACTTATTTTCTTATTAATTGGGTGTGAATGCTGAAAGCACTCAAACCCTATGTTCTTCTGTTACCAAAATTCTTTATTGGGTGTGAATGAACCCTATGTTCTTCTGTTACCAAAATTCTTAACCCTATGTTCTTCTGTTACCAAAATTCTTTATTCTTATGTTCTTCCATTACCAAAATTCTTTATTGGGTGTGAATGCTGAAAGCATTCAAACCCTATGTTCTTCTGTTACCAAAATTCTTTATTTTTCTTATTATTATTCCACCGCGTTTTTTGGCTCACCGTAACTTCAACATACTTCAACCGATTCAAACCATTCAAATTTCATCTTATTCAGTTCCATGAGGACATTATCAGAAACTTTCAGATTTTCCATAACATTCATAGTTTTCTGGAAATTCAACGTTAAAATTCCGATTCCTATTAAATTCCATTCAAAAAAACTTTGGCCCTGAATGCGTTCCACAAACTTCAACCGATTCAAACCATTCGAACATCAAAATATTCAGCTGAATTAGGAATCGACTGGAATGACTCTTCTAATTCCTAACATTCATACTTTCGGAGATATTCCAGGTTTTTTCCAAACCGTTTTCCCATTGGAAATGAATTAGGGAATCTTCAAAAATCAGAAAACTTCGCCTTTTTTCAAACGGTAACTACCAATTCATACTTTCCGTTAGAAACTCCATTCCAACTGGAAAGTATTCAACATTATCCTGACGTTTTACATATGATTCCACTTTTCAATGCCATTTAAACTTTAAAAAATATTCACCATTTTCTGAAACTTTGTTATAATGGAAGTCAATGAGAAAATCCTTCCAACTCACTCATCTTCACCCTCTCACCGTGAACTCATACATTCACGTAGAAACTCCGTTCCAACTCTTAAACGTTGACAATCCCGTCGACTTTCAGTGACTAATTCATATTTTCAATATCTCTTTTAGTTTTTCTACACCGGCAGTTTAAAAAACATGACATTTTGAGCCCCTCTCAGACTTTATAATGGGTGTCTATGGCGTGGAACCTTCGGAGCTAGAGTGCTTGATTTTATTCCTGGAGTGCGAGCTGGGAGCAGACAAGCTGAAAAAAATACATTTTAAATCGCTGTAACTTCCACAAATTTGAATCCCTCTTTATGATATTTCACAAAAACGTAGGAAAATTTGTTCTTGTTCCAGCAGTACAATTTTTGTAGCAGAGAAGTACATGGTTTTGGCTAAGGGAACAGACAAAGGACAGGAAGCACGTAAAACTTCTCTATCTCTTCAATTCAAAATTCACCCAAAAATTTTGGGAGAACAGCAAACGGGCAGAGTTTTTAGATCGCTGTAAATCCAACATTATATCACTCAGAGAAATAAAAAAGACATCCACACACTCAGCAAAGTCTCCTGCCTTGAACGATGTGGTTACATTGATGACAGGACGAACATGTTTTGCGTGAGAAGCAGGAGTTTGAGGTGAGCGCTAACGAGGATTTCTTTGACTGAGTGTGTGTGGGGCGGTTGTTTGCTCCTCGCACTGTTGCTAGGAGACAAGTACTGGCATAGCCCTCTGTCAATCAATCAAATGGAAAAAAAAGTTCGCTAGAAATGCAATGTTAAAAATAGAAACATATGTTAATGAATGCGATATGCCGCTGTTTGCAGTCTACCTTAAATGAAATTATTGCTTAGCAGAATTAGTGTTGGTCAAATTCAACGTTTATTGGCAAAAGTTATGTCTTCACTCATTACAATAAAGGCTCGCTAAGTCAACAGCAGCTGTTTGCCAGCGAAGCGAAACCTCCGAGAATATTTGCGCAGATAACAGAAGAGCTATCACAGGACCAAATACGTGCGATTATATCTCGCAGGTAAGTATGCCTAAGTTACCGTCTGTAACCTATTCAAGTTCTGTAACGTTACTGTATCTACCTAGCAAGTGAACAATGTTAGTTACTGCTTAGTCTCCTGAAATATTAAGAACTGGTTTGAGAAACCGATCAATTAATAGCGCGACTCAATGACGGTTTCCCTATAAGTTAATTAACTGTATTTGAGCGTTTAAAATGTTTCCCTAGAGTTTTCTTGGCAAAGAGTGATAAAGGATAAACAATAATAATTGGCTAAGTTGAAGACAAACGCGTCATGCTGAAAACAAAGCGCTGGCAGCACAATACCTGGGAGTTAGATGCAGGCTGCCAGTGGTCCCTTCTGAAGGAAACCAACCATTTATTCTGCCAGTGTAGCAAAGTCTTTCGCGATGGAATTAAACTGTCGTTTGGAGATTCTCTTACGACAGTTGTTACAGCAAACTGTCCTACATATCCCGGGCATATTGGATTCACTTAATTTAAGCATTTCGAATAACAAAGAGAATTAGCAACACCTGAGATGGGAGAATTAGGGTATCTTTAATCAAGGGAAACGACTGAAAACAGTTCAAGACTAATAATCAGATTAAAGACATGTTTATCGCCCTCCCAGCTCTCTGTCCACTGGCCGCCACTGCTAGCGACAGGAGCTGTAGCCTACTCCCCGTACCTCCTTGCATAGCGCATCAGCAAACGCGGATATGTATTTAGTCTGTTAATTTAGTCAAATGAATATTTAAAATATTCTCAATCCTTCACAACTCTGTCTCATATTGTATGTTTTGTTATCTGTGTTCTATTCTTGCAAAAAAAAAAAAAATCATACAAACAAATCAAATAGCCTATCGTACCGTAGATAATTTACGAAGAATGAATGAGTGAATGAATAAATGACAGGCAACCCGTATAGCTGGGGACTCAGCTAATCAATACTGAGGTCATTAGATTACATATAAAATGCTCTTTGGCAGTTAAAGGGGACCTATTATGCTGATCCTTCTTTTAATACATATTATTAATGTTATAATGTTGGTTGTCCATGCTCAACCTCTGAAAAGTTTCTAAACATAAGATACAGGGGTTTTGCCATAATCCAAGAACATGATTTCGCGAGCGTGATTTCCTCTCTGAACAGCTCCTCCCGAGATCTTCGAGATCTGGGCAAAACCTGACGTCAGGTTGTGCCGTCCAATTAGTACAGACCTAGCCAGAGCCAATCACGGCGCTGGACCTGCCCACACCGGAAACTATTCTAGCAGGCACTAACAACTGTAGATCATACTATGCCTTGGTAGCGTGTACACTTTTGGAAATACAAAAGAAGAACCGCAGATCATTTGAGGTGCAGTTTTGTCAGTATCTCTCCCAAAGCTGCTTGTCCGTTTACTTTTGGACGTGAAGAAATACACCTATTTCTCTTCCAAAAGAGGATGCCACCAGAAATCAGTGGGTAGCTTTTTTTGTTTGCTGGCAGCAAACGGCCACGGCCAAAGGGAACGTTCGCTGCTGGTGCTCAGCATTTCACCAAAGACCGCTTTGTCAATAAAGGATAATTCAACACAGGATAAGCGTTTCAGCTGCTTCTCAAACCTGAAGCAGTTGCATCGATCAAGCGCTTGGAGCCACAAGCTGTAAGTAACGATATAACAGCAAATAATGTAAGTGAAGCTAACATGTTACGGGTGGCTAGCAGGACTGCTAGCAATAGTTAGCACTAACAACTGGCCTCAAACGCAGGCTTTGTAAAATATCTTAAGATAAAGCCTGTATCGGTCGCGAATGTCCGTGACTCACAGACACAGAAGCTGTAAGTTGCTTTTACTGCATAAGCCGACCTTGCATGATAGCCAGTTGATTGTGGCTGTAGCACAGCGGCTAACGTTGCCAAGTTACTGTTGATAATGTTTGTGTCCTAAATATGGAAGAGTGCTATCTGGAAATTCTACAGAAGGTGTGTGAACATAAACCTCATTTGAAGCTAACGTTTTATACTTGTTTGTAATTTGGATGCTTGGTACAACTGTCCACGGTACCGGAACTTGCTGTCTGTAAAACCTGTATTGCAAGGGTCTGTCTCTGTGACCGCTCGGTTACCAGCTACTGCATGTTAGTTTGTGTGCCGTGCTAATTAAAAATTCTCCTGGTTATCTTATATGCAGTAATTCTGATCGGTATGCTTGTGTTACTTCGGTAAGCATCAATGTGGCAGTTTCATCATAACGTTGCCTGATTGTAGCCACTGCAGTTAGTGATCGCTTCACTTATCCATGACCGGGATCAGCCGGATACTTCACAAATGTCTGAGCAAGCTCTCTGGTGCTACCGTGAAAGCAATGTGAAACGCAGAAGCTCTACCGGTTTACAAATGATTTCTCTGCACTATCTTGACATAATTTCATCCCCCTTTAGAAATTGTTGTGGCTAATAAAAAGCCGAAAAAGGCAGAGATTAAATAGGAAATTCTTTCCTCTAGAAGTGATCGATTCGCTAGCTCCACATAAGCAACTTGTCCGCGCTAATGGAACTTACGGTCTGTAAAACCTGTATTATGTTCATAACATAACCGAGCTCTCTCTAGCTGTCGCGTACTAACGTTATCCATAAAGCGGCTTTCACATCTGGACGCGAAACGAATTTTTCGCAGGACAGATTAGCCTACACTCTAAGTCAACGCAAAGACGCGAATGGGCGCGTTAAGCAGCTTTCACACCGGACGACAGATTACATTAAAAGTCAAAGCAAAGACGCAAATACGGGCACGTCAAGCCCCTTTCACACCGGAGGCGAAACGAATTTTTCGCGCGACAGATTACATTCAAAGTCATGACCGCTTATCAGCTACTGCATGTTAGTTCCCGTGCTCTGCTAATTAAAAATGCTCCTGGTTAACTTATATGCAGTAATTCTGATCGGTATGCTTGTGCTACTTCGGTAAGCATCAATGTGACAGTTTCATCATAACGTTGCCTGATTGTAGCCACTGCAGTTGAAGCTAACCGGAGAGGTGCTGTATGTGTCTGCCGAGTTGGGCTGCAGTTAGACCAGACGTAGGTTTTGCAGAGCTTGGCCTGCGTTTTTGGGTGCTTGTGAAACGATCGCTTTCCTTATTCATGACCGGGGTCAGCCTGATGCATCTCCAATGTCTGGGCAAGCTCTCTGATGCTACCGGTGAAAGCGATAGGGAAAAGCACAGGCTATAATGTGTCCGGTATAACAAATTACTTCTCTGCATTGCTGTCGATTGAATATTAAATCGGCGACTGAATATTAAATTCTTTCCTGTAAAAGTGATCGATTCGCTAGCTCCACATAAGCAACGGTTCACGCAAATGGAACTTATGGTCTGTAAAACCTGTATTATGTTCATGACATAACCGGAGCTCCAGCTAGCTCTCGCGCACAATCCATAAAGCGCCCATTCTCCGCGAGGAAACGCTTGTCATTCCGAAGCAATTAGTAAACCATTACCACGGGCATTTCCGACAAGGCCGTTTAGCCTGGAGCTTTAGCCTCTCCGTTATATACCAGTGCAGAAGCTGTTCGTTTCTCCACGCTAACAACACACCACAGCTATGCACACAAACCAGCAGGTCCTAATACACACCGAAGCAGTCCATAAGCTGTTGGTCCACTTTTAGCCGCTCCTCACTGTCCATGTTTCCCTCTAAACTCAGATCCACCGGATTTCTACGGTCTCCGGTCTACACTTGGGCATGTCGACCCGTTCTACAAATGTGTCAATATGGGGTGGACTCTAGCTTTCCTGGCTAAAGAGTAGAAGAACCGCTGTAATCACCACTGTCGCCGTAGCAAACTGTAGCCGATAGCATATTTGAGCTTGAGCTGACAGATATTCGCACTGCGTTCTCCACTTTCGCCGCTGTGTTTGTTAGAACAAGTTCATGTCGTTAGATCTATATTCAAGTATAACGTTACATTGCTGAATTTGCCCGCCGCTTTCTTATCAGATTGCAGACGTGTCTCAGGTTTCACTCTGGGGAGACTGACCCAGAAAACTGCGTTCTGCAGCCTCGTCCTGCCCAACTCTGCCCTCCACAGAGCTGGCCAGTCAGAAGAAAGTGGGCACGCGGGGAGTGGGGGCCATAGCGGAAGAGCCACCCAAGTGAGGCGTTTCAGGCAGACACGACAATGTACTACAAATGCAGTTTTTTGAGGGTGGCAGTATGAGCGAAATAAATACCCCTTTTTTACTTTGCGCGATCAGGAGTGCTCTAGGGGAGTCAAAGACCAAAATATAAACTTGGAAAAATAGCATAATAGGTCACCTTTAAAGCCTCATACAGAGACAATTACTTGTGAAGCAGCTCAAGGTTTGAAATCGTTGGTTACGTATTGTAACCCCAGATTCTGTGAGTATGAGCGTAGCCCTTTGAGGCTGTCGCTACTGGGTTTATCCCTCTGCGCATGTGCAGCTCTAAAGATTTTCTTTCCCGCCATTGTCCTGTACGATGGCCCCAATCACGTCCGCATCCACCGTATATTACATTCGCGTGACCTGAGTTCGGCTCCCAATAACAGACAGCTTTTTCTTCAGCTGACAGTGGTGGAGCACGTGGGGCAGAAACTTAAAGGGCTACGCTCATACTCAAAGAATCTGGGGTTACAATACGTAACTAATGTTCTATTTCGTATGAGCTTCGCCCTTTAAGGCTGTCGCTATTGGGATGAAGGGCGAAGCCGGATGTAGTCTTTGCCCCACTAAGACACCAGCGTAAAGGCATTTACACACATCCGACTTACCGCAAGCGCAGGAGTCAAAATAAACTACAAATCCACTGCGCTAGTCCCCTTCAGCGAAAAATATGAGGCAGTGGTTTCAGCTTGGACACTAACCGGAGTTCTCGCATTTGAGAAACGGACGATTCAACCGCCGGCTGACCTACTGCGTTGTAATGAAGAGATTACATCCCCAATCATTCCATTCACGTTACAGACCTGCTGCTGTGACAGAGGGGGACGAAAGTTACGCATTGTAACTAGTTCCAAAAGAGAGCAGAGCAGGTTTCAGAGGCCCCTGTCCGACTTCCCATGATAACCAGCTTATGTTGGGGAACGAGCGGGGACGAACGTCACGTACTGTGACAGTCCCTCGAGCTCAACAAATAAGTGTGATGGGAGACCTGAGCATCTGCTAGTTAAGAAGCGCAGCCAACGAAAAACATCACTGCGTGACGAGAAATCAATTCGTTGAATAGATAGACATAAAAGAAGGAACATGCAGATGTCAGCCACTGCTGCTCTCCTGAGTAGAGAAGTGGGGGAGGACAAGCTCTCTTGAAAGTGGAAGAAACTCTGCAGGAGGGCGATTCCCGCAGTTTCGATTGCACAAAAGCACTACACCGTAATAAGCTGTTTATAGAGATATCGCTTAAGAGAAGCTTTGGAGCGCGTATTAACAATAGTAAAAACCAATACGCTGTTGGGAGGCGCGCATCGTTGCCTCCTACGGTGCCGTGGTACGCTGAAAAACTGCGGCCCTTCCCAGAGGCCAAGCCCATAATATTTGACCTATTACAGGAAAATGACTGATCTCACCATTCAGCTGCGTCAGGGCATCCGTGTACCACGGAATCGGCCACGGTGCACCATTGAGCAGCTGTATCAGAATGGGGAACCATGACGCGCTTGTGCGCTCTGGGGCCATAAGTATAACTGACAAGTCTTTCTCTTGGATCCGTGTCAGAAGTCAAGGGATCAGTGAAATTGGGGGGAAAGCGTAAAGTAGAGCATTGGGCCACGGTCTGTGGGAGAAGGCGTCTACTCCTAGCGGGGTCGTCCTTAGTGCTTATCGAAAACCATAACGCCCATTGAGCATCCTCCCTTGAAGCAAACAAGTCCACCTTTGCTTCTCGAACCGGTGCCATAATCTCGAACTAGAGAGGGGGTTCAGCCTCCCTTTCGTTCTGAGAAGGTCCTCCAGCGTGACATCAGATCCGTGACCCGGTTTTGTTTTCCGAGAATATAATGTGCTCTTACTGAGCGCAGACTCACGTGAGACCATAATAAAATACTTCTAGCAATTTCCAGAAGCCAAGCTGAGCGAACGCCACCTTGGCTGTTTATGTAGGCTGCCGCCGTCATATTGTCTGTCGTTATTACAACGTGTTTATCTGTCAGCATCGGACCAAAGTGTTTGAGCACTTGGAGCACTGTGGACAATTCGAGGCAATTTATGTGCTGGGAGCAAGGCTGCTGCCATTTCCCCCCCACATCATGTGACTGACACATTCCACCCCAGCCTGTAAGAGACGCATCCGTGAACACCGAGATGTGCGATGTGACTCTCCCCAGGGGAACCCCCCTTGTCAGAACTCGGGGGTTATTCCAATAGGCCAAATCTGATTGCACAGATGGGGGAATAAATAACGGGCACCTTTTCTGCCGAACTGGGTCGAGGCAAAGGCGACTGAACCACCTCTGTACTTTTCTCATGTGGAGAAGTCCCAGAGGGACGGTCACATGACTAGCTGACATCATGCCCAGTAAGCGCATCACAGACAGAGCTGTTGCCACCCTGTGAGGCTCAATGCGAGACAGGGGGAGGCGAAGTGCCTCCACTCTGGCTGGGGACAGCTTCGCTTTCATGGAGATGGAATCCATGTGTACTCCTAGATAAGTTATCGATTGGGAGGGGAGGGGGGCGCTCTTTTGCCAGTTTACAGCAAAATCCAGATGAGTCATGTGATCGATCAGTTCTACTGTATGGAGCGCTGCTTCCTCCTTGGAAGATGCCATTACAATCAAATCGTCCAAATAAAAAAGGACTCTAATGCCTTTCCTGCGTAGTGGTTCTAACGCCGCCTCCACACATTTAGAAAAAGTGCGTGGCGCCAGCGAATAACCGAAGGGTAGGCGATTGTATTGGAAACATATCCCTTTGAAGGAGAAACGCAAAAATTTTCTGTGTTTAGGAATGATAGGGACATGAAAATAGGCATCTTTTAAGTCGATGGATGTGAACCAATCGTCTTGGCCTTTTACACTCCAGTACATGCTTTACTGTGAGCATGTGAAAGTTTTTTCTCGCAATTGTTTTGTTGAAAAAAGACAGGTCGAGAATCGGTCTCATTCTGCCTCACTTCTTGGGCACTAAGAAGTAGCGAGAGTAAAATCCCTCGTTTTCCTCACCCGGGGAAACTGTAGATATTACTCCCTTCCTTAACAGTTCGCCTAGCTCTGACGTCAGAGCCACCACCTCCGATCGAGATAGCATGACAGAGTCAATCACTCCGCTAAACGGCGGAGGCGAAAACGCGAACTGAAGAGTATAGCCCTTTTCTATTGTTCTTCTCAGCCATCCTTTCAAAGAACACAAGCTTTGCCTTTTTTTTTTTTGGATTTCGTGGAAATTTCTGACAGCCAAAGAAGGGCCTTCTCCGCCGCTGTGCAAGAGGCATAGCATATGGGAGAGACGGGCAGAGCCACGTTGCTGTCATAGCCGCGGTTAGAAGCAGTATCGTACCATCTAGAGGAGCCCTCACTAGCCTGCACTTCTAAGTGGACAGTAGGGATGGGCGTGGAATGTGCGGCTAATGTTGCGTCAGCGAGTGAGATAAACTCGCTTTCTTTAGCTTGCGAAAATAAGCCACTGTCACTGAAAACTGAACGTGTGGTCTTGAGTGAATGAGGCACTGCGCTTTCCGCTGAGCCAAGACTGCCGTTCATATGCAATCTAGCGGATTCCGCATTGTATAAATGTGCGGCAGAGCATATTTGCGTTTGGGAATTATGTGTCCAATTAGTTGTATAAAGCTCAGAGGAGACAAAGGCAAACTGGTTAAAATGGAATTGCTTCTCATGAACAGGGAGGTGGCCCTGAAAAGGGCCGTTGTAAGATGGCGGACACATAACCCCTGCTGACAGTCACTGTCTTCTCTGCTTCCGCGGTGGCTCAGGTGGTGGATTCGACCACGTGCAAGCTGGGCGACGGAAGGGGTGCCGAGTCGTAGCGGTGGAGGGTGGAGGACGTGCAGCGGCGGGTTGGAGGGGAGCGGCCTGAGACGCAGGAGCAGCGGTGGCTGCTGGGCGCCTGTGCCAACTTCGAAAGTCCCTCCGATCTGGCCAAGAGCCGTGGTCGCGCTGTGGGCGAGACTCAGCACACCACCACTGAGTGTGCTTCTTGACCCTCTCGGCTTCCTCTGTCGCCTCCTGCAGATGGGTGGTAGCCTCTTGCAGCAGAGGCCCAAACAGCCCATCAGAGCTGATAGGGCCGTCCAGCAACCACTTCCTAATCTGTTCCGGCAGATTGGAGATATTCAGCCACATGTTGCGCTGCAAAACCGTCCGCCAGGCCTTAATCCTATTCTGCGCTACAGCAGTGGCCGTGCACAGGGTCAGAATCACAGCTGTTGCCTTGCCGATGTCAGCTGCTAACTCCAGTGGCAAGGAGTTAGGTTGTGTTGCCAAGGTGGACAGGTAGGAAGCTGATCCCTCGGCGATGGAGGCGTAGGCTTCCGCCGTCCAAAAAACGAAGGCTTCGGGAGCAGGATGGTGGCTAGACTCTGCTCCAGAGGAGGCGCAGAAGGGAATCCCTGCTGAGGTGCGCCCTCGAGGACTGTGAAGGGCACGTACCGCGTTACCGGCGCCCTTAGCTTCCCGGGTTCGGCGAAAACCGATGTTTTTAGGGGGCGCATCTCAGGGACAAGCAGCCAGACAGGATTCTTCTTCTTAACTTCCTCCCCTTGAGCGTAGTAGTCACCGAAGAGCGTGTTGCTGGGTGTAGCTGGACAGTCCACTGGTACCGGAATGTTCTTCATCTTTGCTGCCTTCTGAATGTTCTCCGGCAAATCTTTCAGCAGTGCGGTGCATGTTGGTTGATCGTGCGGGGTAGAGGAAGACGGCCGCCGTAGCGAAACTTCCTCGTCACCACACTCGACATCCATATCCCCCAGCGGGGGGAAGGGAGAATCAGAGAGCGGATCGGAAAAGGGAGGAGAGTCAGCAGACTCTAGCCCATAATCCTCTGCCCTGGGTCACGACTGGTCTGCATATCCCGTAGCCTCTTCAACAGTGAAAGATGCCCGACCAGCCCAGGAGTCTTCATAATCCTCTTCCTGCATCGCGGCAAAAGCGTCAGTCCATCTCTGCAACTCCTGCATTGGCAGGAGGGCACAATCTGAACACGCAGCTTGAGGAGTCAGGGCGAGGCAGCGTGGGTCGCTCCAAGGCACGCCTGCATGAGCGGGATGCAGATCACTGGGCAGAATGTAGCCAGTGCGGCACTGGCAGGGCAGAGCGAGCAGCTCTCGCAGACCGCAGTCTTCATTCTTCAGAACTTACGTAGTAACAAAATTGCGCTGAAGAAAAAGTGGGAGCCGAACTCAGGTCATGCGAATGTAAAATACGGTGGATGCGGACCTGATTGGGGCCATCATACAGGACAATGGCGGGAAAGAAAATCTTCAGAGCTGCACATGCACAGAGGGATAAACCCAATAGCCACAGCCAAGCTCATACGAAATAGAACATGAACAATCAAAAAGGCTGTCTGTCAGTCTGCCTGCCTGTCTGTGTCTGTCTGGGTGTTTCTGTGTCCATCTTGGACATTTTAGACTGCAGTCAAAGGTCATTCAAATGTCACTGTGCCGTTGCCCACAGGTGATTGGCCGAATCAACTGCAGTTCGGCCAATCGCCTGTGTGTAACAGCACAGTGAAATTTGAATACTGAAAGGGCCTGTTTCACCAACCTGAGTTCTTGGCAGTTAAAACCTCTGACAGAGAAAATTACATGTGAAGCAGCTCAAGCTTTGAAATCATGAACAGTCTGAAAGATTGTCTGTCAGTCTGTCTGTCTCTTGTCTGTCACTCTGCCTGCCTGTCTGTGTCTGTCTCTGTCTTTCTGTATCCATCTTGGACATTTTAGACTGAAGTCTTTTTTTTAACTGTTAATACATTCAAACTTTGAGCTGGATCATGTTTAACTCATTTATTCAATCATTCTTTCATTCTTTCTTTGTTCAGCTTTCTTTCTTTCAGTTTTTTAATAAACATTCAAGTATTCGACATAATTCAAATATTATTATATTTTCATGGCAGCTATTCAGTGTGGCGTCAGCAAACATTCAAATCATTCAAACTTTATTGTATTCAAGACAGCATCGCAGTGTGGCTTCAGCTTTCAGCATTCACACCCGCAATTTCTTCAGAAATTGCTTCTCTAGTTTTTGGGTGTGAATGCTGAAAGCATTCAAACCCTATGTTCTTCTGTTACCAAAATTCTTTATTTTTCTTATTATTATTCCACCGCGTTTTTTGGCTCACCGTAACTTCAACATACTTCAACCGATTCAAACCATTCAAATTTCATCTTATTCAGTTCCATGAGGACATTATCGGAAACTTTCAGATTTTCTGTAACATTCATAGTTTTCCGGAAATTCAACGTTAAAATTCCGATTCCTATTAAATCCCATTCCAAAAAAACTTTGGCCCTGAATGCGTTCCACAAACTTCAACCGATTCAAACCATTCAAACATCAAAATGTTCAGCTGAATTAGGAATTGACTGGAATGACTTTCCTAATTCCTAACATTCATACTTTCCGAGATATTCCAGGTTTTTCCCAAACCGTTTTCCCATTGGAAATGAATTAAGGAATCTTCAAAAATCAAAAAACTTCACCTTTTTTCAAACGCTAACTACCGATTCATACTTTCAGTTAGAAACTCCATTCCAACTGGAAAGTATTCAACATTTTCCTGATGTTTTACGTATGATTCAACTTTTCAATCCCATTCAAACTTTAAAAAATTATTCACCGTTTTCTGAAACTTTGTTATAATGGAAGTCAATAAGAAAATACTTCAAACTCACTCATCTTCACCCTCTCACTGTGAACTCATACATTCACGTAGAAACTCCGTTCCAACTCTCAAACATTGACAATCCCGTCGACTTTCAGTGTCTGACTCAAATTTTCATGATCTCTTTTACTTTTTCTACACCGGCAGTTTAAAAAACATTAAATTTTGAGCCCTTCTCAGACTTTATAATGGGTGTCTATGGCTTGGAATCTTCAGAGCAAGAGTGTGTGATTTTATTCCTAGGGTGTGAGCTGGGAGCAGACACACTGAAAAAAATACTTTTTAAATCGCTGTAACTTACACAAATTTGAATCCCTCTTCATGACATTTCACAAAAACGTAGGAAAATTTGTTCTTGTTCCAGCGGTATAATTTTTGTAGCAGAGAAGTACATGATTTTGGCTCAGGGAACAGTCAAAGGACAGGAAGCAGGTTACACTTCTCTATCTCTTCCATTCAAAATTCACCCAAAAATTTTGGGAGAACAGCACACGGGCAGAGTTTCTAGATCGCTGTAAATCCAACATTATATCACTCAGAGAAATAAAAAAAGACATCCACACACTCAGCAAAGTCTCCTGCCTTGAACAATGTGGTTACATTGGTGACAGGACGAACATTTTTTGCATGAGAAGCAGGAGTTTGAGGTAAGCGCTAACGAGGATTTCTTTGACTGAGTGACTCGGCGGCTCTGTGTGTGTGGCGGTTGTTTGCTCCTCGCACTGTTGCTAGGAGACAAGTATTGGCATAGCCCTCTGTCAATCAATCAAACGGAAAAAACGTTAAGCTAGAAATGCAACGTTAAAAATAGAAACATATGTTAATGAATGCGATATGCCGCGGTTTGCAGTCTACCTTAAATTAAATTACTGCTTAGCAGAACTAGTGTTGGTCAAATGCAACGTTTATTGGCAAAAGTTGTCTTCACTTATTACAATACAGACTCGCTAAGTCAACAGCAGCTGTTTGCCAGCGTTACCATTAAGATGAGCGAAACCTGGGGGGGTCACGTGGGATCGTCGAACGAGATGGATGCCTAACAGTGTTGCTCCGCTCTAACCCCTGAATATATCATATTTGATCTTTAAATTTTCCCCATAAGTCTGTTAGAAGTCGATCTTTTATATACGTGACTACTGCCGAGAGTGAATTCGTATCAGTTTTTTGATGACAAGTATGACTAGTGTAAGTACTAACCCAAAAAACGAGAGCTGCTAAGCAAGGTAGTAGCTATGCCAGAATGGCGACTGGGGCTTCTTCCAAGCTAACTGAAAGGGAGCTGCAGCCTACGCTGACCGAGGCACCTCCGGGATTTGCCGAATTGCAGGCTGCTTTGCAGAGGGCGATGGAGGAAATGGCTTGATTTAGTGGAACTTTAACTACCCTACAATCGGATTTGACCAGCATCAAGACTGCACAGGATTATATGAAAACCGACATGGCAGCTATGTCTCAACGGCTCCACGAGGCTGAGGCTCGGATATCTGAATTGGAGGATCAAAACGGGCAGCTAAACCAGCTAGTAAAGATAAGTGCTAAAGAGTGCTCAGAGCTTCGTGAGACTGTGACTGATATGGCTAACCGGGAGAGGCGATTAAATGTTCGGCTCTTTGGCTTGAAAGAGAACACTGAGGACAGGGGGAAGCTGAGGGAGCGAGTGAAGTGTTTTTTCTCGGAGGGCCTTGGCGTGGATGTAGCTGAATCAGAGTTGCAAATTGTGCGCCGATCTCCAGCTGTAAAATTAGCGGAACGTGATCTGCCTCGTCCCGTTATCATTCGTTTTCATAGTTTTTTGGAAAGAGAGCGTGTCCTGGCTGCTGTGAGGGCAAAGGCTCGTGATGGTGGAGGAATTTTTTGGGACAGCTCTAGACTTTCCCTGTTTCCTGATTTGACGCGGGAGGTCGCGGAAAAGAGAAAGAAGTTTACTGCGGTCAGGAAGAGGCTGCATGATTTGGACGTTCGCTTTACATTGGCATACCCTGCCGTTCTTCGCTTTGCTTGGAAAGGGGAGAAGCTGAGCTTCACGGATCCCCGTAATGATATCGGAGGCAGGGCGTGAGTCGATGGAGGCTGGCAGTCAGTTGGCGGGCACTTAAAGTCACTACTTATAACTTTAACAAATGGAAGATTTGGGGACTGAAGTAAATGACTCCATTCAGTGGACTTTTTATTTTTTGCTCAAATGTGTAAGAATGGAGTCTTTTTTTTTCAGTAAGCAGTGTGACATTTCATTGATTTTACATGTATTTGGCAACTCGGTAGTGGTGTAGGCTTATAAATGTATGATATAGGGGGACAGGCATTAAAAGGGGGGGGGCGGGCTCTGGAGGGATGTCTGGTCGTTGCGCCTCATGGGTCATGTACAGGGTGGGTTATCCTTTGATAAAAGAGCTGGAAGAGGGAATAGGGTGGGAGGAAAACGGGAGTATTTCTAGTGTTCTTACTGTTCATTATGGTTTGTTTGGGGTATGGTTTTATGTGATGTACACAGCACAGGGGATGGGACGAGGGGGTGGGTATCCTCCTTTTAGGCAGACATACTCAAAACAATCAAATAAATAGCTAGTTTTATGGCTAAATATATAAAAATGATTACTTGGAATATTAATGGTTCACAAAACCCCTTAAAGAGGAAAAAATGGTTGAGTTATCTCAAATCTCACCAAGCAGATATTACGCTAATTCAGGAGACACACATGGAGGGTAAGGAAGCAGAAAAACTTAAACGCGATTGGGTGGGGCAAGTATTTCATAATTCATTTTCCAGTAAGAAGAATGGGGTGGCAATACTAGTGCATAAAAAGTTGAACTTGATTGCTCTTAATGAAAAGAGGGATGATGAGGGTAGGATGTTATGTGTACAGGCCAATATTGATGGAGTGAAATTCAACATTTGCAATGTATATGCTCCAAACAAGGATGATAGCAATTTTTTTCATATGGTTAACAAGACAATTGGGGATATGGGTGGAGGTCGGACATTAGTAGCTGGGGACTTTAATCAAGTGCTAGATGCCAATTTAGACCGCACAACATTTCATAAAGCCGTGCCTAGGAATAGACTCGCAATACAACTGATGATGAAAGATCATGGTCTAGTGGATATATGGAGGCTGGTTAATCCCAGAGAAAAAGAATATACCTTCTTTTCGAGTGTGCACAGATCATACTCACGGATAGACTATTTTCTGGCTACGAAAGATGTGATTGAGACAGTGGTAGATTGTAAGATTGGGGTGATAGCTTTGTCTGATCATGCGCCTGTCGAGTTAAATATAGTGATAAAATCAAATGGATCAAGGGGAAATAGATGGAGATTTAATGTCTCGCTACTTCAAGATCACAAATTGAAGATGGATATGGAGAATTACCTTAAGGATTTTTTTGATCAGAATATTGGCTCCACAGAGAGTATTGGGACGGTTTGGGAAGCTTCTAAGGCGTATATGAGGGGCAGGATAATCTCACAATCCAGTCACATGAAAAAATTGACAAATATAAGGATTAAGGAGCTTGAAATTCAGATTAAACAAAAGGAAAATGAGATGTCATAGCTTTATAGTGACCAAAAGTTGAAAGAAATTTGTGACTTGAAGTATCAGCTTAATGAAATATATAATAAAAAAGCAGAATATGCCCTCTTTAGGTTAAAAACAAGCTTTTATGAAAGTGGGGAGAAAGCAGGCAAGCTGCTGGCAAGGCAACTGAAGCGAAAAGATGCCAGTTTCTTAATCCCAGTTATCAATGATGACAAGGGGGATGTGATTACGGATAATGACAAAATCAACAAGGTCTTTCAAAATTTCTATGAAAGTTTGTACAGCTCAGAGACACTTACTGATGAAGTCAAATATAAGGACTTCTTTTCGGGGATAGATTTACCGGCTGTGTCTCGACTCCATGTTGAGATGTTGGATACACCTATTGTTGAATCTGAAGTTAGAAAGGCTATATTGTCTATGAAATCAGGTAAATCACCGGGCGTAGATGGCTTTCCAGCTGAATATTATAAGAGGCATATTGATATAACGGCACCAATTTTGACAGCGGTCTATTCTGAAGCATTGTCTAAAGGTCAGCTGCCACCAACCTTTAATGATGCAGTTATAACTGTTCTTTTAAAGAAAGGCAAGAGTCCATGTGAACCAAGTAGCTATCGACCAATTAGCTTAGAAAATGTGGATTGTAAGATACTAAGTAAGGTATTAGCAATGAGACTGGAGAAGGTATTGCCACAAATCATAAATGAGGACCAGGTTGGGTTTATTAAAGAAAGATCTTCAGCCGATAACCTTAGACGCCTAATCCATCTCATGTGGCTAAAACGTAAAGATAATATTCCAGTTGCGGCTTTCTCGCTTGATGCCATGAAAGCATTTGATAGGGTGGAGTGGGGATATTTGATGTATACCTTGCAGGCTTTTGGCTTTGGGGAAAAATTCATTAAATGGATAAAGGTGTTATATTCAGCACCAAGGGCAGCCGTTATTACAAATGGTACTACGTCCCCATTTTTTAGTCGGACACGAGGAACCAGACAGGGCGATCCAATGTCCCCGCTGCTCTTTACTCTGTTTTTAGAACCTTTAGCAGTGTCAATCAGGAATGATCTGAGAATTAAGGGAATCTTGGCGGGAGGGAGGGAGCATAAGTTGCTTTTATTTGCGGATGATATTTTGTTGACTCTGTCTAACCCAGCCTCCTCCATCCCAGCGGTTATGGAAGTGATTGAAAGTTTTTCTAGAATATCTGGCTACAAAATCAACTGGCAAAAGTCAGAGGTAATGCCCCTCTCTATGGGTTGTTCACCCGCTGATATTGGTGCATTTCCATTTAAATGGCTACAATCAGGGATGACGTATTTAGGCATAAGGCTGCATACAGATTTTCAAGAGATGGTACAAAGTAATATAAATCCCGTTCTCCAAGGTATCAGAACTAGCTTTGCCAAGTGGAAAATGTTAAATCTGTCTCTGTGGGGGAAAATAAACACAGTAAAAATGATGGTATCCTCAAAGATTAATTATGTTTCTATGATGATTCCTTTAAATTTTCCCGAGTCAGTTATTAGGCAATATAACAATTTGGTTAGGGATTACTTGTGGGATGGTAAAAAACCGCGAATTAGTCTGACCAAGTTGTTTACCAGCAGAGAGAGGGGGGGACTGGCACTGCCAAACACAGAACTGTATAATACAGCTTTTGAATTGGCTAAGATATGTAAGCATTGGTTGGGGAGTGGCTCAGACCTAGGTTGGATGGAGATTGAAAGGTCACTGGTTTTACCTTTTAGATTTATTGATACGCTCTCTCAAAAACAGTCACATCTCTATTCAGAAGAAGATATCAGTCCTATACTTAAACACTCGAGGGTGGTATGGAACAAAGTCCATAAAATGATTTGCTTTTCTCAATACAAGCAAGGGTACTCTTCCATATGGAAGAACCCCATGGTCAAGATAGGGAAGGGAACTGTATGGTGGAGGACGTGGCATAGTAGGGGTATTGCTGTATTAGCGGACCTATTTGAGGATGGAGTTTTTCACTCTTATCAAGAATTAAAGGATAAATATAACTTAAATGATAAAGGGGACTTTTGGAAATACCTTCATTGCGAAGTAGTGGGCCATTCTTTGAGAAGTGAACCAAAATGTCACACACATGACCAGATGTCATCAAATAAAGAAATACTTTGAAAATTAATGAAAGGTATCAAATTTATTCCTTGCTATTCTCCATACCCCAAAACTATGAAAATTCTAGATTTTTCAACTTCACAGAGTTTTTGAAGTCAAATAGAGTTATGAAAAACCTGTTTCCGTGTGAAGTCACACACGTGACCAGTCGTATTTGACCTCTGACCTTAAGTAGTTAAAGTTAATGTAACAAATAACATTTTTACTTGATAGACTTGGATAAGTAGTACTCTTATACAAGGTCCACAATCATGAACCTCCAATGCTTTTGTAATTGGAGGAGATTTTTTCTACTATTTGTTACATTTTTGGTCACACACGTGACTGAGAATGGCCCTAGTGTGCAGTCCATGGGCCACAATGTAGGAAAGGGGGATAGTGTCTTGCAAAGGTTTTTGAAACTCCCTAACACTGTACGATCTTCCTCTGTGTTTTATAGAATGGTTGCAAATACTGTTTATGGGAAAAGTGAAAATGTGAGGTTAATATGGCAAAGGGACCTTGGCATCGAATTTGATCAAGAGGTTTGGGAGGACATTATTCATAATGTGGGGTGGTCGGTAAAGGATATTAAGAGTAAACTAACACATTATAACATTGTTCACAGATATTATTGGGCTCCTGTGAGACTTAAAAGACTTGGTTTAACCCAAAGTAATGACTGCTGGAAATGTAAAAGTTCTATGGGAACATTTTTACACATTATATGGGACTGTCCATTGGTTTCCCCTTTTTGGTCTCAAGTTGTTGGTGTATTGGAGGACTGGTTAATGCAGCCCCTACCAAGCTCACCACGATTTTGCCTCCTCGGAGACAAGTCCGTTTTACCAGCTGGACTTACAAGGGCGCAATATGGGTTAGCCTTCGCAGGTTTCATTAATGCAGTTAGGATTATTCTTAGAAATTGGAAGAGTACAAGCTTACCCTGTTACAAAGATTGGATTGACCTTATGACAAGCACGGTGTCATATGAGTTGATGTTGGCCAAGCTCAGTGACTCTGTGTCTAAATTTGTGGATATGTGGAGCAGCTTTATGAAATTCATCAAGGGGGTGGATCTTTGAGAATAATAGGCTGTAAAGTGTCTAAGTATGTGGAGTGATGTGTGCGGGGGGATGGGGTAGTGTGCTGTGATATGTCAGGCTATACTCAGTCAAAAAAGAAACTTCACACTCATAAATTCAAAATATTTTCTTGAAACTTAATACAAGAGATATTATTATTATTATTAGGGGTAAATGCGTTGTCAAAGACATCATGACACACAGCAACTCCGACGTGCACAAGCATGCAGCACATGCCAGCATACATCAAGGTAAAAGCATGTTTCCTCGTGTTCCTAGTCACGTGACCTTATGAGACACGTGCAATTGAGCCCAGGTTAGCACGGTAGAGTGACATCTCGGAAAAACAAGTTCTTACAGTCAATTATCCGTTGATTTGCAATGCCACGACTGTCAAACATTCAAGCGTGAGCGTGCCATTGGCATGCTGAATGCGGAACGTCGGTCACTGACGTTGCCAGGGTTATGGGATGCAGTCGACGGACTATCCATGATCTTCGGACACGTCTCCAACAAACTGGCACCACCGCAGACCGACCTCGTTTGGGTAGACTACGTGTGACGACACAAGCAGAAGACCGACAAATCGTCTAACGTCATTTGCATAATCGATTTCTCACTGCAACGTCCACTAGGAATGAATTGTTTAGAGGTCGTGTGACTGCCCAAACCATACGTAATCGCCTGCGCACTGCTCGTCTCCATGCACGTCGGCCATATCATGGACCAATTTTAACCCAGTTACACCGACGTCAACGGCTTCTCTGGGCTCAACGACATCTGAGATGGACTCAGCGTGATTGGAATAGGGTCGTTTTTAGTGACGAATCCAGATTCACTTTGCACTTCGTTGATGGGAGAGTTAGAGTTTGGAGGAGACGCGGTGAACGCAACGCCCAGTGTTGTGTGCAGGAAGTGGACCGTTTTGGGGGCGGTAGTGTTTTGGTTTGGGGTGCCTTTAATGGTCCTGCCCGTTCCCGACTGATGGTCCTTCAAGGAAACCTAACTGCTGCAGGATACAGAGATCAAGTGCTCATTCCAGAGCTTTTGCCATTCATGGCAGCTCATGGCCCAGGTCTGACATTCCAACACGATAATGCCAGACCTCATACGGCTAATTTAACGCGGAATTTGTGGGTTCATAAGACCCTCAAGGTCTCCCGACCTTTATCCCATAGAACATGTATGGGATGTGTTGGGCAGAAGACTCCGTCAAGTAAGGAACCCTCCACAGAATTTGCAGGAACTTGGTGCCATGTTGGTTCAATTATGGCGACGCATCCCCCAAGCTGTATTCAGACACATCATTCAATCCATGAGGAGACGTTGCGTCGCAGTTGTGTACGCTCATGGAGGGCATACGCGCTATTGACATGCTTTCATCAAGTTGTAACTTACCATTTTTACTCTCTTACATTTCCGTTGCATTTCCGGTGGAACTGGTTACATTATGAACATGATTTTTATGGTGTTTTAACCGTCCTTAATGGGTACAGAATGGAATTAAATCATTATTTAAAACCACTTTTCTTGTATGTTCAACTTATCGACCTCCAAATGAGTGTGAAGTTTCTTTTTTGACTGAGTATATATTTTAGTGGGAATGTGTTATTTTTATTATTTTTCTTTTCTTTTGTTTGTATGTTTGTTTTTTTTTATTTTTAAAATTGGTGTTTTTGTATACTTGTTGAAGTGGAAAAAATAAAAAATTTAAATTACAAAAAAAAAAAGATTAGCGAAACCTCCGAGAATATTCGTGCAGATAACGGAAGAGCTATCACAGGACAAATGCGTGCGATTATATCTCGCAGGTAAGCAATGCCTTAGTTACCGTCTGTAACCTCTTCAAGTTCTGTAACATTACTGTATCTAGCTAGCAAGTGAACAATGTTAATTATTTATTTTTATTTTTATTTATTTACACTGGGAGTCCGATTGAGAGCAAGCTCTCTTTTGCAACGGAGCCCAGTAGCAAAAACAGAAAACACCAAGTACAATAAATATAAACAAGGACTACATTACACATGTACATTCCTGCTTTGTAGCAGCCAATAAAAGACATTTAAAACAATCAATTGAAATAAGACTTTCCAACTTTAAAAACTGTTGAATCCTATTCCACTTCTGTGGAGCATAATACATAAAAGCAGTTTTACCCAGTTCAGTACGCACCCTTGGGACATCTAAAACCAAAAAGTCAAGAGTGCGCAGACCATATTCCCCCTTCCTCACGTTAAGCAAACTGGTCAGATATCCAGGCAGTTTACCCAACAATGCCTTGTATATAAAAAGGCAACAATGTTGCTCCCTTCTCACGGCCAGCGAAGACCAACCAGCGTTAAAATAAAGTTTACAGTGATGTGTTCGGAAGCCATCTCCAGTTATAAACCTTAAAGCAGCGTGGTACACTGCGTCAAGTGACTTCAGCAAGGAGGGTGCAGCGTGCATATAAATTACATCACCATAATCTATTCTAGAGAGAACAGTTGCTTGAACAATCTGTCTTCTGCAACTCCTCGGAAAGCAGGCTTTATTCCTGTACAGTATAGCCAATTTTGGCTTCAAATTCTTTATTAGCTCATCAGTATGCTTCTTAAAATTAAGATTGTCATCCACCCAAATGCCAAGGTATTTGTAGTAAGGAACTCTTTTGATTTGGATTCCATTTACTGTCGTGATGCTACCATTATGGAACCGAGCAGCTGGTTTATGAGAGAATAGCATGAATTTAGTTTTTTCAGAGTTTAAAATTAGTTTAAGGTCTAAAAGATCCTTCTGGAAGATTTGGAAATCTGACTGCAAATTTTTAAGAGCCAAATCAGCAGAAGGGGCAGCTGAGTAGATGACTGTATCATCTGCATAGAGGTGGATTTTACTATTGAGAAAATTAGCACCGAACTCATTAATAAAAAGTGCAAACAGGGCCCCAAAATTGAACCCTGTGGAACCCCCTTGCTAAGATAAATAAAGTTGGATTGATAGCCATCGGCCACAACAGCTTGACACCTACCAGATAGATAATCTTTAAACCAATTCAGAGATTTAATATCAAACCCAATTGCACTTAGCCGCTCTATGAGTTTAAAATGGTCAACTGTGTCAAACGTCTTTGATAGGTCAATAAAAAGGGCAGCGCAGTCTTGCTTATTGTCCAAGGCAGAAATAATATCATTTAATACCCTGGCTGCAGCTAATACAGTACTATGACCTGGTCTGAAGCCTGACTGAAACACATTCCAGATAGCATGGTCTGATAAAAATGCTCTAACTTGATTATTGGTGAGTCTCTCTAAAACCTTAGCCAAGCACAGCAGCTTTGAAATTGGTCGATAGTTATTCAGAACATCTGAAGAACCACCTTTATGTAAGGGAAGAACAAAAGCCGTTTTCCACAAGACAGGAATCGAACCGGTCAACAGGGTTAAGTTAAAAATGTGTGTCAGGATAATAGCAATCAAAGGTGAAGCCAGCAATAAGAGGCTTGGGTCCAATTTATCCGCCCCAGTGGATTGCTTAGGGTCAATGCTAAAAAGTTCCTCAAGCACTTCCTCTTCAGAAAAAGAACACAAGGAAAAACAACCAGAGTTATTCGGTACAGGTACAAAAGGCCTGCTATCACAGGTAGGAGCAGCCGGCAATAACCCTAAATTTTCAAAGAGGTGGCCTGCATTAACAAAATGCTCATTGAAAATATTACAAAGTTCCCCTTTATCTGAAATAATGACAGAATCCTTAGTAATCCCTACTTGGTAAAGCCGAGGAGGAGCTGAGACAAGGATTTAAAAGTTCTCCAAAATTTCGCAGAATTGCCGCCGAGTCAGATAAGTTGGAGAGATAATAAGATGACCTGGCTTTCCGAATCGCTGTAAGGGTTCTGTTGCGAAGGTAACGAAAATCTTGCCAGTCAGAACGCAACCCAGAAACGCGCTTTTTTCCAAGCGAAATCCCGAGCTTTTAACAGCTCCGAGATATCAGGGGAAAACCAGGGATTCGCCCTGTTCTTAACTCTCAACTTTTTAAAGGGGCATGCTTATCCACCACAGTATTAAAAGACGTGATAAAATGGCTTAACGCTAAATGAGGGTCAGGAATAACAGCAGAGTAATGCATGTCACTCAGATACAAGTCATGCAAAAAGGCTTGTTCCGTGAAGTGTTTTAAATTTCTTTTGACTATGACCCTGGATTCTGATTTTGGGTTACTATTATTCCTGACACGAGCTACAGGACAATGGTCACTAAAATCCAAAGGGAAAACACCATTAGCTTTAAAATTATGAGGCCTATTAGCTAAAATAAGATCCAAGAGCGTAGCTCTATTAGGATCCTTAGGGTCAGGCCGTGTAGGACGCGAGATCAGTTGAGTCATATTCAAATTAATGCATACATCTTTCAAGCTATTTGAAGCATCCGAGAGCCAGTCGATATTCAAATCACCAAGTAAAATGATTTCAGAGTTTTCATGCGCAGACAAAAAGTTCGCTAAATTATCGACTGCGTCGGATTGAGCTGATGGTGGACGATAAACCCCAATAACTGTCAGTCGGCTGCAGTTTACACCATTTCCTAAACAGACACTCAAAGCTAAAAACTCTAAGCACCTGAACAACGATACAGAGTTTAAAACAGAAACGGTAAAACATTCTTTCATATAAATGGCCACACCGCCGCCCCTTGAAGGTCTGAGTCTGTCAGACCTAAAGACATTATACCCCTCAAGGGAAATCACATCATCCTTAACCTTGTTGGACAGCCAAGACTCAGTAAACACAAAAATATCCGCCTTCGTCTGAAGAGCCCAAACCTTGATAAAGTCTAGCTTTGAGGGGAGACTACGAACATTCATATGGATAATCCCGAAGCCTTTCTGCTTGATAAAATCATCCTGAGACTCCAAGCACAAGCTATGGGGCTTAGCCGTAATTAAATTATCACAGAAAGGGCTAGATTCTTTAGCCTTGAGCTCACCAATAGCTGCATTATGCGAAGACAGAGACATATTAAAATAATAAGAAACAGGAGTAAAATAACGAGTAAAATAACGACAGCTGTGATTGCAATGATTCCGCATCTGACTCACCGGTAGTCACTTACTTTGAGTGATGAGCGATTGCGTGGCTAATTCAATGTTACATGATAAAAGACAAGAGCCAGCCCTGTTCAGATGACGGCCATCACGTCCGAAGAGATATTTCCTCTTCCAAAAGCTTTCAAAGTTATCAGCCAAGGGGATACTCAGCATGCTACAATAACCTTTAGGCCAGATATGCAGCTGCTGGATCCGGCTAAAGTTAACGTCCCCAAAACAAAAAACGGAATGGGACCAGAGACCACACACTGCTTGCCAGTTTCCATGCAAGTGTTGATTAGGTCTTTGAAGTCTGACTCCATGCCGACGGAGCTTTCCAAGGAAATGTCATTGGATCCGATATGGACTATAATTGTTTTCGCTGACAGATGGGAGTGGACGACGGAGGGCAATACTGCCCTAATATCAGAGACCCGAGCTCCGGGATAGCAGAAGGTTTCAGCTCCAGGAAGGCAAAGATGACGAATCATCGACAAGCCGATGACCAGCGTGGACGGATCCTCTTCACGGGAGGAACGGCGAGGCATCTCACGGGCAATCCGAGGCCGCGGACCAGCGCCGAGAGACCTAGGTAGCGGCCGGCTCGGGGAGGAGGCAAGCCGCGGCCCACCACGGGAAGACAGAGAAGCCCGAGACGGGGTGCTGCTCCCAGAGGGTATGGCAGCTGGCGTGCCAACCGGGAGATCCTGCCCCGGCACGGGTCTGGCAATCCGACACGGTGAGCAGGCCGCGTCAGGCCCCGTCACTGGAGCAGAGCGCCTTCCTGCTGTAAATGCCAGCGTTGAACTCTCCGGACTCTCCGCAGTGGCATCCATTGCCACTGGGGAGGAAATTTCCTCCAGGACGCTGAATTTGTTCTCCAACCTCAGCAGGGGCACTCGTCCTGGATGACGGGATGAACATCGTCCCCTCCGCCTGGCAACAGGCACCCATGGCTCAGTAACAACTGGAGTGGAGCATGTCATGGATTTTGGTCCGACTCCCAACTCGCTGCACTGAAGGCCCGTGTGGGAGTTCTCTGCCACAACACCAGAGTATTGGGAGACCAAGAGAGAGTTCAGTAAGTCCTCGTCTTCTCTGATCTGATGTAGCGTTTTTATTCTCCTTTCCAGTTCAGCGATTTTCTGGTTCAGTGCTTCACAGCGAGAGCACTCGGCCATAGCGGTTAATGCCGTCAATTTTGCCAATAAAATGGTAAAACTAATAAAATGATTTTAAAAATAAATAAATCAATATAAAATAAATAAAATTGAATGATAAAACAAGTAAAATAATAAAATGTTAAAAAAATAAAATGTCAAAACAATAAAACGATAAAATAATAAAAGTAAATGAAGAGCAAGGCAGCAAGACCAGACGCCCTTTGGCTGCAGTCACGAGTGACGAGTCACGAGTTTTCCCCATATAACCAGAAGATGGAACAAATAATTATAATTACTGCTTAGTCTCCTGAAATATTAAGAACTGGTTTGAGAAACCGAACAATTAATAGCGCGACTCAATTACGGTTTCCCTATAAATTAATTAACTGTATTTGAGCGTTTAAAGTGTTTCCCTAGAGTTTTCCTGCCAAAGAGCGATGAAGGATAAAAAATAATAATTAGCTAAGTTGAAGACAAACGCGTCATGCTGAAAACAAAGCGCTGGCAGCACAATACCTGGGAGTTAGATGCAAGCTGCCAGTGGTCCCTTCTGAAGGAAGCCAACCATTTATTCTTCCAGTGTAGCGAACTCTTTCGCGATGGAATTAAACTGTCATTTGGAGATTCTTTGATGACTGTTGTTACAGCAAACTGTACTACATATCCCGGGCATATTGGATTCACTTAATTTAAGCATTTTGAATAACGAAGAGAATTAGCTCCACCTGAGATGGGAGAATTAGAGTATCTTTAATCAAGGGAAATGACTGAAAACAATTCAAGACTAATCCGTTTAAAGACATGTTTATCGCCCTCCCAGCTCTCTGTCCACTGGCCGCCACTGTTAGCGACAGGAGCTGTAGCCTACTCCCCGTAGCTCCTTGCATAGCACATCAGCAAACGCGGATATATATTTACTCTGTTAATTTAGTCAAATGAACATTGAAAATATTCTCAATCCTTCACAACTCTGTCTCATATTGTATGTTTTGTTATCTGTGTTCTATTCTTGTAAAAAAAAAAAAAATCATACAAACAAATCAAATAGCCTATCGTACCATAGATAATTTACGAAAAATGAATGAGTGAATGAATAAATGACAGGCAACCCGTATAGCTGGGGACTCAGCTAATCAATACTGAGGTCATTAGATTACATATAAAATGCTTTTTGGCAGTTAAAGCCTCATACAGAGACAATAACTTGTGTAGTAGCTCAAGGTTTGAAATCATGAGCAATCTAAAAGGCTGTCTGTCAGTCTGCCTGCCTGTCTGGGTCCTGCTGTGTCCATCTTGGACATTTTAGACTGCAGTCATAGGTCATTCAAATGTCACTGTGCCGTTGCCCACAGGTGATTGGCCGAATCAACTGCAGTTCGGCCAATCGCCTGTGTGTAACAGCACAGTGAAATTTGAATACTGAAAGGGCCTGTTTCACCAACCTGAGTTCTTGGCCGTTAAAACCACTTACAGAGAAAATTACATGTAAAGCAGCTCAAGCTTTGAAATCATGAACAGTCTAAAAGATTGTCTGCCAGTCTGTCTGTCTCTGTCTGTCACTCTGCCTGCCTGTCTGTGTCTGTCTCTGTCTTTCTGTGTCCAACTTGGAAATTTTAGACTGCAGTCTTTTTTTTAACTGTTAATACATTCAAACTTTGAGCTGGTTCATGTTTAGCTCATTCATTCAATCATTCTTTCATTCTTTCTTTGTTCAGCTTTCTTTCTTTCAGTTTTTTAACAAACATTCAAGTATTCTACATAATTCAAATATTATTATATTTTCATGGCAGCTATTCAGTGTGGCGTCAGCAAACATTCAAATCATTCAAACTTTATTGTATTCAAGACAGCATCGCAGTGTGGATTCAGCTTTCAGCATTCACACCCAATTTCTTCAGAAATTGCTTCTCTAGTTACTTATTATTATTTGTATTATTTATGTATACCATCACTCACTCTTTAATTACCTGTCTGTCCAAAAATGCTTTGGCAATATTGTATTTAATACAGTCATGACAATAAAGCTTATTGAATTGCATTGAATTGAGAGAGAGACCGGTTGTGCATTTAAGAGTGTGTGTGTGCGTGTTTGTTGAGTAGGGGGGGTAGGGCTTACCTGAAGGCTTTGCTCTAGCCAATGGATGGAAGGCTTTGGGCTGAGGGCGGGGATGCAGGCGGGGAACAGGGGCAGGGGGCGGAGCATTGGGGGTAAGAGGGGTCAGACGAGGGTCAGAGGAGCTTTCAAGGGGAGCCAACACCTGAGAGAGAGAGGGAGAGAGAGAGGGGGAGGGAGAGAGGGAGAGAAAGAGAGGGGAGGGAGAGGGAGAGAGAGAGAGAAGGAGAGAGAAAGAGAGGGAGGGAGAAAGAGAGAAAGAGAGGGAGAGAGATGGAGGGGGAGAGAGAGAGAGAGGCATTTAAAACATTTGGAAAGATCAATAAAAATCAGTACATAACCAATTGGCAAGAGGAAACTAAACTGAATAATAAATTGGACATCTATTGTACTCTAGAACGAGATTACTCCCAGAATACTTAACTAGAGTCAAAAACCCGAAATAAACGCAGACATTAACAATGTACAGACTCAGTGACCACAGCCTCGCAATAGAAACGGGGCGAGACAGAGAGACCTGGCGGCCAAGAGAGAGGAGGCTGTGTGCTCACTGTGACCGGGCAGAGCTCGAAACACAGGCCCACTTTTTACTTTCCTGCCCCAAATATGAACCAATCTGAAATCAATATTTTCCCAAATTCAGTGCCCACATAAACAAATTTCAAAATCAACTAGACGTACGTCGATGGTGCGCCATCGCAAATCTCCGCGCTCTACAACGAATGTTATGGGAGTAGCAGTAATGTGTCAGAGGCCAATTCACTGAACTGGCATTCTGCTGTACAAATGATAATCTGCTTGTTGCAGTGACAAAGCACTGATACTGATCAGAGTTACAGCAATGTGATATAGTTGGTTAGTTGGATAGAGTACTTTTTGAGTGTCTGTTTAGGGCATAAATTACTCTTCATTTTGAAATGAGAGTATTATGAAAGGAAAGGACGTACGGTACAGCGATTGGCACACCTGACGCCATTTGACCTAGAAAACGGTCAAAATTAGATCAAATCAAAAACCCATCTGATATGTGATGAAGGGTCATCCCATGCACCTCCCATAAAAATTTGAGCGTCCCAGCTCAATGCATAAGGAACTTATGGCTATTTTTCTTTTTTCACAAAAAGCCCCCTAGTGGCCAAAATATGAATCACAGGATGGCAATTTTTGGCATGCAGGTTGCTATCACCAAGATACATATGCTTACCAATTTGCAGCCATCTACGTTGAGTAAAAACAAAACGTGCCATCCTTTTCAACGATTGGCACACCTGACACCTTTTGACCTCAAAAAGGTCAAAATGAGGTCAAATGAAAAACCGTCTGATATATGATGAAGGGTCATCCCATGCACCTCCCATAAAGTTTGAGTGTCCTAGCTCAATGCATAAGGAACTTATGGCCATTGTTCTTTTTTCACAAAAAGACCCCTGGTTGCCAGAAGAGGAAATGAATTTAAATTCTAAACACGTGGTGCACCCCCCTGGGTCACTACCTTGCACACACCAAAGTTTCTGGTTGATCGGTCTAACGGCCCAGGGGGAGTTACTGTTTCAGACCAATGGACAGACGGATGGACGGACGGACAGATGCTGAACTGTATTTGTAATGGCCGGTAGAATTTGGAGGCCAGTTGCAGCGACAAGAGGGAAATGAGCAGCACGGACACAATACAAATACAGAGAATAATACAGACCACTGGAAAGAGCTCGCGCTTCCAAAGGACTTATAATAGTCCGAAACACAGAAGCAAAGCGAGATAGAAAAAAGGGAGAAGAACTCCAATAAAAACGAGAAGATAGAAAGTCAAACAAATCGTGACTACGGATATCTTCGGCTATAGTGCGTAGCTACAAACAGACACTCTAGCAAAGAGGCGTGGCGAACATCCGGCTTATATAGAGTCCGGGGAAGCGCCGCCACAGTTCAATCAGCCAGCAGGTTAAAGAATCCGATTGAACAGGAATTCGATATCGTCCCGGGACGAGAGCCCCAAAGAAAAGTCCAAAACACACGCACAAACATCCAGAACCATGACAGGACCCCCCCCCCAAGGGACGGCCCCAGATGTTCCCAAAGAACCCCGAGCACGGAACTCCAAAATAAGGATGGGACCCAAGATATCCCAAGAAGGGACCCAGCACCGCTCCTCAGGACACCAAACCCTCTGGCCAACCTGATAAGCCGGTGCAAAACGGCGCCTCCTATCAGCGGCAGCCTTCCGCTTATGCACCGCCATGGGGACAAACAAACAGCCAGACGGCTCCCCACCAGAACCAGGGTCGGGCTGCAAGGCCTCCTGCACAACAGACTCAGTATCCCACTGCATGGGAGCCACAATCTGAGCCGCCGGAATAACCAGATCAGAAATGGGATCACAGCCCGAGCGGTCATAAATCCGTGACAAGGCGCCAGGCTTGATGTTTTTGGAGCCGGGGCGATAAGTTAACGTAAAGTCAAAGCGATTGAAAAACAATTCCCACCGCGCCTGCCGGGAATCATGTCGCCTAGTCTGCTGGGCACACTGGAGATTCCTGTGATCCATCCAAACCACAAACGGATGTTCAGCCCCCTCCAACCAATGGCGCCACTCTTCTAACGCCAATTTAACAGCTAACAACTCCCGGTCACTAATACTGTAATTCTTTTCAACCGGTGACAACAACTGGGAGAAGTAGGCGCATGGGTGCAACTTATTGTCCCGAAGGGGGCGCTGGGACAAAATGGCACTCACCCCGACCTCTGAAGCGTCAACCTCCACCACAGATGGGAGGGAGGGGTCGGGCAAAACGAAAATAGGTTCAGAGCTAAGTCGTTTCTTCAACTCCTGAAAAGCAGCCTCCGCTGCTGGAGACCAAGCAAATGATGAGGAGGAATTCCTCTTAGAAAGCGCAATGATGGGGGTGGCCACAGCGCTAAAATTGCAAATAAACCTCCTATAAGAATTAGCAAAGCCCAAAAATCATTGAACCTCCTTAACATTCTGAGGGGCAGGCCAATTCCTTACCGCTGCCACCTTGTCAGGGAATAGTTTGATCTCACAATCGTAATCACAATGTGGAGGCAAAGACGAAGCTCGTTGTTTGCCAAAATCCTCCGCGAGATCAACATAATCATCTGGAACGTTGGGAGGTAAACCAAGGTTCAGTGCGGCTCCTACACACCAATCTTGTTCAGAACCCGATGCCTCCCCCATGGGTTGAAATTCGGGGCAACTTGCCAGAATCTCACAACAGTGAGGCCTACAGTCAGAGCCCCACTGGACGATTGGGTTATTTTGACTGCCCCAAAAGATCTGTGGCCTATGTTTAAGCAACCACGAATGACCTAAAACCATAGGACAAACCGGGGAATTGATTAAGAAAAAACATATTTTCTCTGAATAACCACCAAAAGGGATAAATATAGTCAAAAAATCAGAGACCTCGGTTATAAGCCCATCTCCCAATGGTCAACCATCCAAAGCTTTGATCGAGTGCGAATGTGAGAGAGAGCGGATGGGAATGGAATGTTTTCTAGCCCACTCCGCATCCATAAAACAATCAACAGCTCCCGAATCCAAAAAGGCTTTAACCCATATTCTCTTTTTCCCCATAGTCAACTTTACTGAAATAAGAGTTCGAACGGGAGATTGGTTCTGTCCCTCTAGTGCCCCCCCTACCGCCAGAGGGGCTTCCCGTCTCCCTTTAAGCTCGGGGCAACTTGGACGAATATGTCCCGGTGTAATGGGCGGTAATAGGACGCCAGGTGCCGCGACCAGCGAGAGAAAGAGAATAGAGCAGCCCAGATAAGAGACAAACACAAAAGAGGTAAAAACCTCCAGTAAAGCCTTGCGCTTCCAAGGACAAATAAAAGTCTGCAAAATGGAAGCAGTGTGAGAGAAAATAAACAACAAGAGAGAAGATTTCTGAAAGAAACAATTCCTAACAATAAAGGAATATAACAAATCACTAGGAAGATTTAACTAGAGATTTTCTCCGGCCGAAGTGCTAGAAACGAACGGACACTCTAGCAATAGGCGTGGCGAACCCGTCCAGAAAACTCTGCCCCAGCTCAATCAGCCAGCTGGGCCAGGAATTCGATGGAAAAGAACTCCGATATCGTCCCGGATGATAGAACAAAGAAAGGTCCAATAAACAAACGCACGCCTACACCATGACAGGACCCCCTCCTCTAAGGGACGGCACCAGAAATTCCCCAAGAACCCCGTGCACGGAACTCAGAGATGAGGCTGGGATTGAGGATATCCCGAGAAGGGACCAAGCACCGCTCCTTAGGCCCATATCCCTCCACCAAAAATTGGGCTCCGCGACCCACACGCCTCTCTGCCAAAATGCGATGCACAGTATAAACCGGGCCCGCCTCAATTACCCATGGCGGTGGCGGAGGCTTGTCAACCAGAGCCAGGACGCTAGTGCTAACTGGTTTTAGCCTAGAGACATGAAATGAGGGGTGGATACGCAAGGACTTGGGGAGTTTCAACCTGACAGTAACAGGGTTGATCCGCCGCACAATTTTAAAAGGGCTGATGAAGCGAGGAGTCAACTTTCGTGACTCCACCTTTAAGGGAAGGTCCCGAGTAGAAAGCCAAACTCTTTGGCCAACCCGATAAGATGGGGCCAACCGGCGCCCTCTATCGGCAGTGGTTTTCCGTCTCTGCCTAGATCGCAACAAAGAGAACCGGACCCTGGCCCAGACAGAGCGACAGCATCGAATAAAATAATTGACAGAAGGGACTTCAGAATCCTTTTCAGTCTCAGGAAAAAGGGGGGGTTGATAGCCCAACTGAGCCTCAAATGGTGAAAGGCCTGTGGAGGAGTTGTCAATAGAATTATGGGAATATTCAGCCCAAGCTAAAAAACGACTCCGTGACGATGGATTATCAGCTGCCAAACATCGAAGGGTATTCTCCAGAGACTGGTTGGTCCGCTTTGTCTGACCATTAGTCTCTGGATGAAATCCAGAAGAAAGGCTCACAGTGGCCCCCAACAGACTGCAAAAGGCCCGCCAGAACTTAGCCGTGAATTGAGGGCCCCTGTCCGAAATCACATCTTGCAGGAGACCATGCAGGCGGAAAACATGGTCCACAACAAGAATGACCGTCTCCCGCGCCAAAGGTAACTTCGGCAGTGTGATAAAATGGGCGGCCTTGGGGAAACGGTCAACCACGACCAAAATGACTGTATTGCCCTCAGAATTAGGCAAACCCGTAATGAAATCAAGAGCGATATGGCTCCACGGGCGTTTAGGGACGGGTAATAGCCACAACAAACCAGAGGGAGGGAGGTGGGAAGTTTTATTTCTAGCGCAGACACCGCACGCTGCTACAAACTCCCAAATATCTTCCATCATGCTGGGCCACCAAAAACGTTGGGCCAAGAACTGTTTTGTCCAATTAACCCCTGGGTGACCCGCAAGACGGGAAGAGTGCCCCCACAGCCATCGACCTGCATAGGTTCCCCAGAAGCGGAAATTTCAGTGGGTGGAGAAGGAGGTATAAGCATACTACAAGGAAAATTAGCCCCGTTGTCCACGAAAGCTAAAGCAGTACGTTTTCCTCTGTTGCGTTCCCGAATTCGATTATCAATTCGCCCAGCAGTGCGAACCAACGAATCCAAAGAAGTACAGGGTTCTAATGTAGCCAGAGCGTCCTTCACCTCCTACGCCAAGGCATGAACAAAAACAGTCATTAGAGGCGCCTCTGGCCAGCCTGTCTCTGTAGCTAGAGAGCGAAAGGCAATAGAAAACTCAGCAACGCTCTCGGAACCCTGCCTAAGATGCATTAGACGCGTAGCCGTGTCTTGCCCACACACATCTTGGTCAAACACCGACACCATCTCACTAATGAGAGTCTCCAATGAACTCACGACCGGTGAATTAGATCGAATAAGTGGCCTGACCCAAGTAAGGGCTGTGTCAGTCAACAGAGATAAAATAAATGCAACCCGAGACTCTTCATTAACAAAATGCGAAGGCTGAGCTTTGAAAAATATTTCACACTGGGTGATGAAGTCTTTACATTTCCCTGCCTCGCCTCGTGGAGGTATCATGGAGGTAGCTGCAGCTTAGGCTCACGGGGGGAGTGTAGTGTTTGTGCAACATTCTGTGTAATTTGAGTGGACAATGCTTGAATACTCTCAGTGAGACTTAACAGGACGCTCTCCTGTTTTTGTAAAGCCTCGTCCTGATTGTGGACTCGCTCCGCCAACTCAGCCTGTCGACTGTTAAGGGTAGACAAGCCCTCGCCATAACCCGAGAGTGTAGCTTGCTGATTAGCCAGAACTTTCTCTAGCGTAGCCGCAGCTGACGACTCCATGGTAGGCTAGAGTGTACTGTAATAGGTGGTGATAGGACGCCAGGTGCCGCGACCAGCGAGAGAAAGAGAATAGAGCAGCCCAGATAAGAGACAAACACAGAAGAGGTAAAAACCTCCGGTAAAGGCTCGCGCTTCCAAGGACAAATAAAAGTTCGCAAAACGGAAGCAGTGTGAGAGAAAATAAACAACAAGAGAGAAGATTTCTGAAAGAAACAATTCCTAACAATAAAGGAATATAACAAATCACTAGGAAGATCTAACTAGAGATCTTCTCCGGCCGAAGTGCTAGAAACGAACAGACACTCTAGCAATAGGCATGGCGAACCCCCGGTCATATATATAGAGTCCAGAAAACTCCGCCCCAGCTCAATCAGCCAGCTGGGCCGGGAATTCGATGGACAGGAACTCCGATATCGTCCCGGACGATAGAACAAAGAAAGGTCCAAAAAACAAACGCACGCCTAAACCAAGACACCCAGTTCGCTACAATGATGACAAATTATTTGTCTGTGAACAGGCTTACGAGCCCGGCTCTCATATGAGCCATCAACCTGCATGGGCTCACTAGAACTGGACATTTCAGTGGGCGAAGTTGGGGCTGCATGCGTGTTGCAAGGAACATTAACCCTGTTGCTATCAAGAGCCAATGCAGTACGTTTCTCCTTGTTTCGTTCGCGGATGCGATTATCAACTCGCAGTACGAACCAATGAATCTAAAGAAATGCAAGGCTCTAGTGCAGCCAGAGCGTCCTTAAAGGTGCCATCCCAGGCGGCTGGGCTTACGTTTTTTTTTTTTCGAATTGCACAACTGATAAGCACCCACCCCCTCCGTCCAATCCGGAATCACCCAAACCACGCCCCCACCACTCCGTTCGTGCACGTGCTTCATTCTAACACAAACAGCTGACAGGTGCAGCCGGAGACAGCATTACAACATAGACAGCATCAGCAGCGGTGTGCCGTGAGAGCTTCCTAGGTGTGCAGCAAGAAAACCCACTAACTGTTCTTTTCCTGAGAGCCTAATAATATAAAACGGCCAAACTTACAGGATATAAAAATAACAATTCATGTCATTATCAATTCATTCAATTCAGTTTATTATAATGCCTATTTAAAATTCCTTCTCGATATTTCCGCATCATGTATTCTACTGTACAATTCCTTCTCGTGATTGGCTAATCACACATCATCTAACGCGAAAAATTAAACATTCCCCGGTAAAACTCAGCTAAAACAGCAGTGTAGGCTAGTTGAAACGAAACAACGAAAATGGAATAATTCCTGACCAAAACCTCGAAAAGGCCGTCCGACTAACAGCCTGAATGCACTGCCCGCGGAAGCGCTGCACGCGCCATTTCCCATCCCCGCAGGCGCTTGGCTGGTCACATAGGGAGCGTTCTTCTCGTGCTCTCTCTGCGCCGGTCAAACATCGACTCTGCTCATCTATACTCGTCAGTAATCGGTTTTCCCACATTTGAAGTTCATTTTAAACATGGGTAAGTCAATATTTTCATCGTTTTTATAACGTAATAAGTTAATGATAATTTTTCATAGCGTGTCCACGTATTGGGCATGTGTTTTAATGAGTTTTCTAGGGATAAACACCAAATGAATTGGGCTGTTTCTACCATTGTTTTTGTGTAGTTAGCTCTGATGGCTCGGTGATATACACTATATTAAAATCGTAATAAAGTGTGATAACGGAATAACGTGTTCGATTGTGTTTTTTTTTTTTAAAGATTTTTTTTTGGGAATTTTTCCTTTATTTGACAGTTATACAGTGCAAAGAGACAGGAAAGTTGGGGAGAAGAATGGGAGAAGACATGCAGCGAATGACCTGAACCGGACTCGAACCCAGGTCGCTGCGGGACGGACACAGTCTTTATGATACGTGCACTTAGACCGATGAGCCACCGGGGTGCCCCGTTTGGTTGTGTTTTTAAAAAATATAAACATGGTCATTTATTCGTCATTTAATTTATTTTATTTTGAAAATTGGCCGGATTCTCTCGCCTTTTCTGTGCTCGACTTCCTGTCTGGTACGATCTGGTCTATCCAGCTTGACAGCAGCGCTCGCGGCTTGCGTGAAAAATAGAACAGACGCCGAACTGAAGCGCTGCAGCGCATGAGCCTGCGCGGGCGCGCCGCTCCGCAACGCAGGATGTGCGACCAGTCAGATAGGTTAACATGGGCGCCGATTGGAAACTGCCTCCGCTCCAGGGCACTGCGCTTCGGTTCCGCGTGCAGTGCGACCCGGCCGTGAAGACCCTGAACCACCACACTCTTGCTGCGCTGGCCAGAAAAAGAAAATCAAAGTGGCGAGCAGACTTTACAGTGAGGAATATCTGACTTATTTATGGGTTGACATTCACCGGAGATCCCACTACCCCAATACGGCTGTGTCTTGCTTGCGGCGAAAAGCTGGCGAACGAAGCTATGGTGCCAAATAAATTAAAAAGACACCTTTTAACCAAACACCCTTCTCTCGCAAAAAAAAAAAAAAAGACCGTGCATATTTAATGCGGTCGAGAAGCCAGACGAACAAACAAGTTAGTTTCATGATGAAAACCGCTATAGTGTCAGAAAAAGCATTCGAAGCTAGCTATCTGGTCGCAGAACTAGTAGCAAAATAAAAGATGCCGAATCTCTTATCCTGCCAGCATGCAAAGCTATCGTAGGCAAAGGCTTAGTTCACACGGCAGGTCTTAATGCTCAATTCCGATTTTTTACACAGATCCGATTTTTTTTTGTTTGGCGGTTCACATTACTTTTTAAATGTGACCTATATTTGACCTACATTGATTCCCGTGTGAACAGTCCATGGCCCTGAACAGACCCGCATGCGCAGAAGAACGATAACAAAGACATCAGGACGTCACGCGCAGCGCACTGTTTACTGCGTTGTGCCGAGAAATGCACCCCCTAACGTCACTCTGTTCGAAATCTACTATCGCAGCCAAACGAATTGGGAAAACTCTTAACATTTTAGCGTAATTATTTCTGAAGGGAATGGAAAAGAAGAACATCGGCTATTTACACTATTTAAAATACTGTAGATATCCATTTTCTTAGCAACAAAAAATCCTTAAACGTGATTCATAGCGGATACTCCACGAAACCGCAGTCTGGAAATACACAACACCTAGGCTATACAATCCAAAGTAAATTTGATTTTTGGGCAAGTTTAAAGTATTTCACGTGGTGGTTCAAGCGGCTAAATAATCATAGCTTTTCTTACCAATTTATATAGGTTTAATAGCATGTGCTTTTAATGGGTTAAGTGATCGATATAATCGATCCAGAATATCAGCTGTCCTGAAAATATAAAGTGGTCTCCCATTAAAGAATTTTAGTTGCATGATACAGCCTCCTAAAAATTATAATTTCTAAACGATGTAGCCTATGCTGCTCTTTGAAATCCTTGCTGTATTGTCTAAATCCTTGTCTAATCCTTGCTATCTTTGTTTTCACAAGCTTTGTCATTTGTCTTTGAAATTTTGTATTGCTATTTTTGCCTGGTTATATTGCTTTTTGACATTCCTGCATAATATACACTCGCATTAGCTAGCACATTTTACAGGAGTAGCCTAATCAGATAAAATCTTGGCGATTGTTATTGGTTTGCATTATTTATTCGCGCAACGAATCACGTGTTTTTAACAATTTTTGTTGCTAAGAAAATGGATATTTACAGTATTTGAAACAGTGTAAATAGCCATTGTTCTTCTTTTCCATTCGCTTTGGAAATAATTACGCTAAAATGTTAAATTTCGTTTGGCCGCGATACTAGATTTCGATCAGAGTGACGTAAAAGTCGCATTAAACGCGACATGACTGTTCAGACGGCGGGCGCGTTGCTAAATATCAGACACGTATCCGATATAGTGCCACCTCTGAAAGCGACCCAGGTCGGATTTTAAAAAATCGGATTTCATGTGACTTGAGCTGTTCACACGGTCATGAAAAAATCGGACCTGGGTCGCATGTAGGCAAAAAGATCGGATTTGGGTCGCATTTCACTGCCGTGTGAACTAAGCCAAAATGCTGCCAATGAAATATCGAAGGTTCCTCTCTCAAACAATACAATTGGCAAATGAATAGGAGAAATGTCGGCAGATATAGAGGACGTTGTAATGGAGAAAATAAAAGGGAGTGGGAAATTTGCGCTGCAGGTGGATGAAACAACCGATGTCAGTGGAAATGTACATTTACTGGATATGTCGATGGGGAGACGATTAAACAAAATTCCTTTTTTATCGAATTTTGCTGGAGAAAACTACAGGTGAGGAAGCGTTTCGAGTGACATCTGAGTATCTGGAGAAGAAAATTATGGACTTAGTGCAATTACTTTCTGCACTTTGAGGCAAATTAGGGCAGTGTAATGTTTCAGTTCTTGCCTTTTATTGTGAGCACTGTTTTCCGATGGCTGCATTGGGATTTCTTCTGAGCTATAAGCCTGAATCTCATTTGTGTTGTTTTGTCTAAAATTGTTGTGTATTATTGGTTTGTGTATTTTCGTTATGTATTATTTTATTTTTTTATTGTTTTGTAAAAGTGTTGTGCATAATTGGTTTATGTATTTTTGTCATGTATTATTGTCATGTTGGCTGTGCTGTAGCGCTGTTCGTTGGTGTTCATTCTGCTTGAGTTGAGACAGAGGAAGACGTGTGGGATCTAAGCTGAAGATTTACTCTTGTCAAAACGGAGTTTTCTGAAAATAATTTGTCTGTTAAGGCTAAACAGTATTAGAGATTAGACAATTTGCTCCCGAGGTATAACCTTTGTCGCATTAGGGGCAGGGAGAATCTTCCTCCTTCTTTTTCCCCTTTTTCCCCCTGTAACAACTCGGTGAGCCAACAGCCAAATTAAGTCGCTAATCTGGTCAAACAAAGGCGACGGGGGTTTTTTGGGGTTTTTTTGGGGGGTTTCAGTCTCCCGGGAGCAAAGTAAGGTAAAGTAAAATAAATTTAAACGCTAAATTTAAAGAATAAATTAAATGCTAAATAATTGTCTAACTAAGTGAATTGTGTGCTATACAAAGTAAAACAGAGTTGTTTTCAAGGACTGAGATGCACTGTCGCCCGCTTTTTCTGTAGCTGATTTAGCTAACGAACTATTGTAAGCTCTCTACGCCAAGAATATATCAAATTACCGGGATATCTAACTATAACCCGGTTTGGTTTCATACTTGGTCGCTTGCCTTTCATACAGTCTTCTAGCCATTAAATATTGACGTTCACCGGGGTCTTTTAGTCCCCTTCGTTCTCTATCCTGACCGCATTACCGCATAAACGCATTGCCCAGCTTGAATATTAACGCGAACCGGGGTTTTTGTCTTTTTCGCATTTTATTATCATCGAAGGGCTCTTCTGATTAAACACATTGCAAATTACGTTATCTTTGTATTTTCCTCCGGTTGCGGTGCCTTGATCAGCTGATTAAAGTTTAACTGCTTGTTTGAGTGCTCAGCGACAGCTTGTTTGGGGAGGTACCGTGTATAGTTCGCTCACTAAGTAAACGACTTGTTTATTCGGTCCGTTTTAATTAAAGGAACCGAGGCTTTACTCTTATCTCGGTTACCCTTGGTTGTATTTGTGGCTAGCTAGCTAGATAGTTACTGTTTGCATTTTTGGCTGGGGATCTGAGATTTAGTATTTAGTTAGTAGGGCAGCAGTCACTTTAGTCGTCCATTCGGTTTGGTTGGAATTTAACGGAAAGCTTTACCGAGTGCTCCGCCTCCTCCCTCCTACAGTTTCTCCTGGGCGTAGTAGCCAGTCTTTTTTATCTGGGTTCTCAGCTAAGCCCTGTGATATTTTTAGGTTAGTATATTAATAGTACCGGGACTAGATAAATTCAAGTTGGCTTATTAGGAGTGCTTATTATCCATAGAGTTTCTCAATTTGGTATTTCATTTCTGTTAACTGAAACTAGGCCCCTGTTAAAAGAGGCTTATTATCCATTCACATAGTTTCCCCACGGTTTCTATTGTGACTGCTGCTTAGGGCTTCTCACGTTAATAAATAAATAAATTGTGGTCCTGAGCTTCTGTCTCGGCATTAGTAATTTTCTTTGTTATCTAGGGTGAGCGAGGTCATTAGGTAGGGGGTTCAAAATGTGGCCAAAACTATGTGACGGTTGCAGGATGATCGCACTTTTGGAAAGAGATTTCCAGGGTGGGTTTGTCTGTCACGGTGCCAGCTAATTGAGCATCTGGAGAGCAAGATCCTTGATCTTCAGGGCCAGTTATGCACGACATAGTTCGCAATCAGTAGAGTTCCTAGAGGAACTAAGTAGTATGTCGTTTAGAGAAATGGTTTGTACGCCAAAGCAGGGTGGTGTGGGGACCCTAGAGCAGGCAGGGCGAGAAAGTTGGGCGACGGTAGGACGTCAGCGCAGGAAAGGGCGTGCACACCGTACAGTGACAGCTCCTCCAGTGGTTGAGGTGTCCAACCGATTCCGGCCCTTGCAGGAACTCGAATTGGCCCCTGACCCTGAGAGTGAGGGGACTGATGAGCAGCAGGGCACCCTGTTGGCCTCTACCCCTCAGAAAAGAGAGTTATTGATAGTGGGGACTCAATACTTAGAGGAATAGACAGTTTAGTCTGTTCGTAGCGCGACAAGGAGTCTCGTACGGTGTGTTGCTTGCCTGGTGCCCAGGTAGGAGACCTCCTGGAGCGTGCGGACAAGCTCCTGGCCAGAGCGGGGAGGGATCCAGTTGTCATGGTCCATGTTGGGACTAATGACATAGGTAAGTGTAGGTTTGAGGTTCTGCAAAGCAAATTTGTTGAATTAGCTGAAAAGCTTAGGAGCAGATCCTCCACGGTAGTGTTCTCCGGGATTCTACCGGTACCACGTGCAAGCAGAGGGAAGCAGAATTTTATCTGGAGGTTTAACACGTGGCTACAAACCTGGTGTAGGAAAGAGGGGTATAGGTTTATGGGGCACTGGAACTACTTCTGGGACAGGGGTGACCTGTTCAAGCCGGATGGACTGCACCTGAACCGGAGGGGTGCCTTTGCACTGGGTCAGCGTATGTTGAGGGTAGCAGAGAGTTATTTAAACTAGGGACTTGGGGGGCAGGGAGGTGAGAGAGTGTTATACAGAGGGAAATGCAGACTGCCCTGATGGAAGCTGACAGCGTTACATGCACTATTGATGATATATTTTTAAAGCAAAAAAGCGTGATGAGGGGCTTTGAGCAGCGGGGAAATCGAAGGGGAAGAGCGTTCGTGATAACCTGAAATGTTTTTATCTAAATGCAAGAAGCATTAAAAATAAATTTCGAGAACTTGAGGCCGTTATGATTAGTGAGGGCTATGACATAGTTGGGATTACAGAGACATGGCTTAGTGAAGAGGATGGAGATGAATATAATGTAGAAGGTTATAAGCTCTTTAGGAAGGATAGATGCAATAGGCGAGGAGGGGTGCAGCACTCTATGTGAACGAACACATAAATGTGCAGGAAATTCCTGAAATTGAACATTCCTTGCCCCTGCGAAGATACCTGGGTCAGGCTCACTGGCAAACACGAGACTGGTTTAAACATAGGTGTATGCTATCGACCACCAGCTTTGGACAGTACAGTCAATGAAATGCTCTTTAAGAGGATTACGCAAGCTTGTAGAGGAGGAGGGACTATTATTATGGGAGACTTAAATTATCCTGGTATTGATTGGGAAAAGGTGAAAGGACAGGGGGGGGAGGAAGAATTTCTAGATGTCATAAATGATAATTTTTTTGGTGCAGTATGTTAATAAACCTACAAGGGAGAAGGCAATTTTAGACTTAGTGCTCTGTAATGACCCAGATAGAATTAGCAATGTTGTACGGGAGCCACTTGGGACAAGTGATCACTCTACTATTAATTTTGAGGTTTCATGGGAAGTTAAAAAGGTGTATTCAAAAACAAAAATTTTCAATTTTAGGCGAGCAAACTTTGACAGGATGCGCTCATATCTAAGTGAAATAAAATGGGAGACACTCCTGGACTGTGAGTCTGTAACTGAGATGTGGGAAAGATTTAAGGGGTTTTACTTGATTCACAATGCAAATTCATTCCAAAAGGTGTCCAAAAGTAAGCTGAAAAAGCAGAATCCTCAGTGGATGACCGCAGCTATTAAGTAGGAGTTTGAGGGAAAAGAGGAATCTTTATAAAATGTACATAGAGGATAACAATGAGATTACTAAGGCCGAATACTGTAAAATGCGGGCTGTGGTCAAAAAAAAAGAGCTGAGGAATGCTAGAAGACTGTATGAAAGACAAATTGCTGAGGGGCAAAAACTAACCCTAAGCGCTTCTTTCAGTACTGTAGTAGAAAAAGGAAAGTCAAAGAGCAGGTTAAGAGCATAAAGAATAAAAATGGATCGCTGCTATATAATAACAAGGATATTGCGGACACCTTAAACAGTTACTTTGTTGAGAATTTTACCTTGGAGCGGGTCTTTATTCGGCCAGAGGGCATGTCCAATGCTCAAGATTATTTAGCGGAAATTGAGGTTAGGGATAACGTAGTATTAGACAAGTTTCATAAACTAAAGGAAGATAAGGCGGCGGGTCCTGATGGCTTATATCCTAGAGTGCCCAGGGAAGTTAGTGAGATCATCTTTAAGCCGCTATCCGCCATCTTTAGACGGTCTTTATAAACTGGAGAAATACCAAATGATTGGAAACAGGGTAATATAATACCAATATATAAGAAAGGGGACCGTACTGAGCCAGGTAATTACAGGCCAGTCAGTTTAACTTGCATTGCGTGCAAAATATTGGAATCTATCATAAAAGATGAGCTGGACTTATTTCTTGAGCGTAACAATATCTTGAGGATAGCCAACATGGTTTCCGTAAAGGAAGGTCATGCCTAACAAACCTTCTGGAATTTTTTGAAGAGGCCACCAAGACTTATGACCAGAGCAGGGCTTATGACATCATATATTTGGATTTTCAGAAAGCATTTGACACAGTACCGCATAAGAGACTAATTTTTAAAATGAGCTCCATTGGAGTTACAGGAGGTATTCTGAAGTGGATTCAAAACTGGTTGCAGGACAGAACACAAAGAGTGGTGGTCAGTGGTATCTCATCTGAGCTAGGTATGGTGGGGAGTGGCGTCCCCCAGGGATGGGGTGTTGGGACCCCTGCTGTTCCTCATCTACATTAATGACCTTGATAGGAATATTGAGAGCAGATTAGTGAAATTTGCTGATGATACTAAATTGGGAGGTTTGGCAAATAGTTTAGAGTCCACTAAAGTGATTCAGGATGATTTGGATAGAATCCAGAATTGGGCAGAAATGTGGCAAATGAAATTTAATGTAGCGAAATGTAAAGTAGTACATGTAGGTAATAAAAACATTAGACGGGATTACTTCATGGGAGGTTTTAAACTGGAATGTGCTCCACAAGAGAAAGATCTGGGAGTGATTGTTGACCAAACCCTCATAGGCTCTAGCCATTGTGCCGTAGCAGTTAAAAAAGCTAATCGGATGCTGGGATACATTGCCAAAAGTATTGAGTTCAAATCCAAGCAGGTGATCCTTCTTTTGTACAACACATTCGTCAGACCACATCTAGAGTATTGTGTACAGTTCTGGGGACCATACTTTAAGAAAGACATAGAGGCTTTAGAGAAAGTTCAGAGAAGAGCCCACGAAGCTAATTCCGGGTATTAAAGATGAAAGCTATGAGAAGAGGCTGAAGATCCTTAATCTCTTTAGTCTTAGGAAAAGGAGACTAAGGGGTGATCTGATTGAGGTCTTTAAATATGTTAAAGGGATTAACAAAGTGAATTATGTAGGATTCCTTCAACCAAGTGTTGTTAGTAGAACTCGGGGTCACAAATGGAAGCTGATCAAAGGTAAATTTAGCACTGATATTCGGAAATATTTCTTCACCCAAAGAGTAATTTCGGTGTGGAACAGCTTGCCTGACCATATTGTTGAGGCAGAGACCTTGGGAGTTTTCAAGGGCAGGCTTGACTTAAAGTTAGACACCATTGAGTCATTGAGTATCTGAAGTGATATATTCACGATAGTACAAAGAAACTGGCGAGCCTAGTTGGGCTGAACGGCCTGTTCTCGCCATTCATGTTATGTTATGTTATGTTATTATTGTATTCTTTCTCAAAACATCAACCTGCTTAGGGACAACAGATGTAAATTAGCCTTTGGCTAGAATCTGACATATTTACATGCCTATGTTCATTAATATGTACTGTCCCTACTTCTTAAATAAATAAATAAAAAAAAAAAAAAAAAAAAAAGTGGGGGCTGAACTGGAAAGACTGCATAGAGTCATTTATTTTATGATTGCATGAAAGCCTGAAACCTGGTTGGAAAGCTCGAGTGGTTGTCTCGTCACTCGGTCGCGCTCTTGGGTAGGTAGTAGGCGAAAGGAACGCTATAATATCATAGCGGTGTGCGTGAGATTTTTTCATAGTAAACAGTGTGCCGCGAGAGAAAAAAGTTTGGAAAAGACTGCTCTAGGCATACAACAAGCAAAGATTCGCTACCCATTAGTAGGCTGCAACTACCGTTACTTGGCTAACACCAAAAGTAGCCTAGACCTTACTACTCAATGTGTATAGATTACACTTTCTGTCTATGTACAGCATTCACACAGAAAGAAAGACAAGAAGCTAGCTTACCAGTCTAAGAGAAACTCCGCTACCAGTGCGTAGGTTTTGAAACCTTTCCGTTTTTTCAGATCTCTCCAGCGGTCGAATGCTTCTGTGCCGATGGATATTCAAGTCGCATTTGCAATTTTTACATACTGTTGTCTCTCTTGCATACTTTCTATGAAGGCTTTTGTTTTCTTAGCTGGTGGTTGACCGCTGGGTGTAGTTGGAGGTCGGACACCTAATTGCTCGTTCGGCTGCGCCATGACTCCGTCCGAATCCCGAGCTTGCTAGCTATTGGTGGCTACGCAGCTACAGCCAAAGTGCGTGCACATTGGAATGCACGCGCAGAACAGCGTGCACGTTGATTTGGCAGTTTGACTGACAGACGGGCCATCCAATTAAAGTTTTCTGAGACTAATTTGATTGGTAGCCTAATTTTGGCCCCTGATCCTTACACAGATGACCAAATTTCGTCATTGACATGTCAAATCACTTATGTTATCGATTACTGTCTAATACTTAACAGTTATACTCAGATTTTTATAATTTTGCTAAAAGATGAGTCACCTGGGAGGGCACTTTTAACCTCCTCAGCCAAAGCGTGAACAAACACTGTCATAAGAGGTGCTTCTGGCCACCCTGTCTCTGTGGCTAAGGAGCGAAACGAGATAGAAAAATCAGCAACGCTATCAGCGCCCTGCTTCAAATGCATTAGACGCGTAGCTGCGTCCTGACCATAAACATCCTGATCAAAAGTATTAATCATTTCTCTCACGATAGCTTCCATTGAATTTACTACCAGCGATCTAGCTCGAATGAGTGGCCCCACCCAAGTGAGGGCTGTGCCGGTCAACAGTGATAAAATAAACGAAACCCGTGATTCTTCATTCGAGCACCGTGAGGGTTGCGCTTTAAAAAATATTTCACATTGAGCAATGAAATCTTTACATTTTCCTGCCTTGCCTCCGTATCTTGGGGGTAACTGGAGTTGGGCTCTCGGGGAAGGTGTACTGATTGTGCTTGTGAAACACTTTGTGTAATCTGAGCAGACAATGCACTAATACTCTCGGAGAGACTTATTAAAAGGCTTTCCTGTCGCTCCATAGCATTCTCCTGAAGGCGAATTCTCTCAGTCGGCTCCGCCTGCCGACTGTCCAAGCTAGAAAGACCCTCGCCATACGCAGTAAGGACAGACCGCTGGTCAGCAACAATGCTCTCTAGCATAGCCGCTGCTGGCGACTCCATGGCTGGCTAGAGTGTTCTGTAATGGCCGGTAGAATTCGGAGGCCAGTTGCAGCGACAAGAGGGAAACGAGCAGCACGGACACAAAACAAACACAGAGAATAATACAGACCGCCGGAAAGAGCTTGTTCTTCCAAAGGACGTATAATAGTCCGAAACATGGAAGCAAAGCGAGATAGAAAAAAAGGAGAAGAACTCCAATAATAACGAGAAGATAGAAAGTCAAACAAATCCTCACTACAGATATCTTTGGCTATAGTGCGTAGCTACAAACAGACACTCTAGCAAAGAGGCGTGGCGAACATCCGGCTTGTATAAAATCCGGGGAAGCGCCGCCCCAGTTCAATCAGCCAGCTGGGTAAAGAATCCGATTGAACAGGAATTCGATATCGTCCCAGGACGAGAGCCACAAAGAAAAGTCCAAAACACACGCACAAACATCCAGAACCATGACAGTATTACAAGATCTCCTCTCTTTTTTGGAAGCGTGGAGATAACCAGATCCAAATAAATTAAAAATCCTGCTAGGCGAAGACCATAACACAATAGCGGAAGCAGCACAATTCGTCTCGGCCTGCCACACAACAGGAGAGGGTGAGGGCTAAATCACTGCATGTTATACTGCACTTATTGTGTTCATTTTGTTCCATATTTGTTCAATTTTTATAAGACAAAACAGTTGTTATTATCGCCATTTTCTATTATTATGGATTCAAATGTTCGTGTGTATATTAGTCAATTAGTGAGTTTTGTTTTTGTCATTTATGTTTATAACTGCTTTTGCAACACAAGTTTACTTGTCATGCAAATAAAGCTCATTTTAATTTGAATTTGAGGCATACACGCAGCCTTACACACACACGCACGCACACACACACACACACACACACAGTGTAAGGGCAGAAACATGGTTCACACGTGTGTGTGAAAGCAGTTGACAGTGCTTGGCCCAGCCAACACAATGGTGCTTTCCCAGTAGACACACGCACAGTGCACTCCTACACACCGGTGGAGGGAGCACACATCAGTTTTCAGGGGGCGATCTAGAGCTAATCAGTGTTTGCATCCCCACAGATGGCCGTGGTCACCTGACACTCTGTTTTTCCTCCTGTTAGAAACTCTCCTCGTGTAGCTCGAAGCACCTGCGTTCGTGGACTCGCATGAACCATGTTCCCATCCTGATACTTTTAGTCTCACCGCTTGCCCTGTGACCTCAAACGAGCGGGACCTCCGCTTGCGCCGGCGAGCCTGGAGTTTACCACCCTGGAGTTTACCGTCTTTCCACGAGTCCCTGGGGGGGTCTCTGCTGGGAGTGTCGCTAGCAAAGCTCGACACGGGCTGGCGGACTCGGGGGCGTGTCCAGGTGCCCTGGTGGGCGGAGCCTTTTGCAGCGAGGCGGGCCAGGTTGTCATCGGAGGTGGCGTGGGGCAGGAGGGGGTGGGGCAGGCCAGCACCGGGTGGGGCTGGCCGGTTGGAGGAACCTCTGGTAGGCGTGGCCTTGTTGAGTGACAGGCTGCTCTTGTGCTTCGTAGCAGAGCAGGGGGAAGTGGGCGGGGACAAGAGCGGGGCCTCCAGGGCTCTGGAACGCCGTCGCGCGGCTTTTACCGCAATGCTTTTCACGCCCTTAAGAATCTGCTGTCGCTCTGTGTGAAAGAGGGAGAGGGAGGGAGAGAGGGAGGGAAAAGGAGAGAGAGCGTGAAAAACAGAGAGATTGAGGAAAAAAGAGGGAGATTTAAACACTTTGAGGCAGAGGGTAGTCCTGCATATGCACAAGTAAACACATTACATCACACTAATTATTCAACTCATTACATCACACTTACACTAATTATTCAACTCATTACATCACATTAATTACTCATTACATTAATTATTATTTAGTGCTCGGTGAACACCCACGGAGCAGAAATCAGCAAGATAGATGGATGTCAGATGAATGGAGGGTGGATGGATGGGTGGATAGATGGATGAATGATGGGAGGATGATGGGTGCATGATGGATGGATGGATGGATAAATGAATGATGGATGGTGAATGGATGGATGGATAGATGGATGAATGATGGATGAATGGATAGATGGATGAATGATGGATGGATGTGTGGATGATGGATGGATGCATGATGGATGGACATTTGGCAGTCAGCCGGCACGCAAACCGCTGCTGCAGCTTGAATATAGATGGGCGTATGTGCAGGAGCAGTGCAATCATACTGCATACCGCAGCGGGGCGCACCGGTATAAGAAGGGAGCGCACCCAGTGTGTTCCCTCGAGCTGACAGTGACTATTCTGACCAATCAACGGGGAGATTTACATCCTAAACCTCAGTACTGATTCTAGAATGGTTAATATTAGCCGTCAATCACTCCATTTCGCGGTACTTAGAGTTACTATTGTAACGATACACAAGATTTAGATGGAAAATGAAACGAAGAACAACAGAAAACTTTTTTAGGTACCGTTCACGTTAAAAAAAAAAACCCGAGTCGGTAACAAAAGTTGCTGAGACTGAGAACCATAACAAAGACTAGAACGGTGATTCGGACGAACAGGCGACGAAATGAGTTTATTCTTTTCGCAAAGAGTGGCTTCAAAATTTTGAATGGCTGAGGTTAAAAAAAAGGTGAAGTGCACTGTGTTCGTTGTAAAGATTATGGCCCGGATCTCGCAGGTAACAGCGCGTCAGCTACTGAGTCCAAACACTTTAAACGTGAAAGTCCCTCCAAACATGGAATAAGCGCGAAACACAGATATTGCTGTGACGAATGTGCGTCAGCGAGTAGGTCCGGTGTTCTGTCAATTTTTGCTACCAATAAATATGCTGCCTTGCGGGCGCAGACTTAAAATCTTCGTCTCGGTTTCTTCGCTCAAATCTTAAGTAGCCTATCTGCAAAAATCATAAAAACACATTTTTTCAGCGCGTCTTTCGACCTGTACGCATTTATATATTTGCATGTACACGCTGGGTTTTCCTGAAAATGCAGAAATTAGACGACGATGGCGTGCGGCATATATCTTAAAACAAACGTATCCAACTCATTATAACATCTGCTTGTGTTTTAATAAGCTAACCAATAGCAAAGTTGCCTCTGTAGACTGATTTATGTTGCAATATTAAGGCGAAAACAAAGACTTTACGACTTTACGTTGGATCTGCATTTAACCCTAACACAGTTGAAGATCTGATTCGGATCCGTGTGGAGGGTCCTCCTCTGGACATATTTGATGCCTCACAGGCAGTGAAGAGATGGATGGAAGGGCAGAGAGCCAGGAGACCTGAATTCAAATCCTGGCCTCAGGATAAGGCATAAAGCCAATGTGGTGGAAACTTCTGTTAATCAATTACCTCACAAGACTGTCATCTTGTTTAATAACTTTCATTTGCTGGAGACAGTTGTATTGGAGTGTTATATTGTCGTTTTTCAAACATTGTGTGTGTGTGTATATATATATATATATATATATAATCAGTGACGTGCGGTCGGAGGTTAGTTTGGTGAGGCAGAATCCTTCCCTTTGCTTGATTAGCAATCAGACGATTAACTAGTTTAGTAAGACTATTCGGCAGAATGACGGGCCAGTTTAAGTTTCATGGGCGTTATTACTCAGTATATCTCGAACCTGAAATGCTCACTAGACAGCAAATTTGCGTACTTGCTTCCAGGAAGCGAAGCAATGTCATCAACAAATATTGAAAAAAGTTCGACTTATGCAGAGTTCAATGCTTAATCAATATACAATGTATTCTCCTTTAAATACGCGCTTTTACACCCAAAAAAAGGCGGGCGCTTATTTTCAGCCTTCTTTCATAATCCGATTAACAAAATGTTTAAAAGATACACAGAATTACCGAGGGCGAGAATTTTTCCTGATTGATTATTCAGATTTCCATCCTCGCAGTCTCAAATTGAAGCGTATTCTGTCATGGTTTGGTGGCTTTGAGAGCTTTCTTTGCAGCTCTCGTCCGGGACGACATCGTTTTGCTCTCAATCGAATTCTTGGGCCAGCTGGCATTAATTGGGGGCGTCGCCCGGATTCTATTTAAGCCCTAGTTCCACCTCAATTCCCTTGCTAGAGTGTCAGTGCTATGTTTTGCACTTTAGCGGTAAGGTCTCTAGTAAAGAGAGCTCTTAGGGTTTAGCTGCATATTTGAGGAAGAGTTCTAGTTAGTAAGGGAATCTTTCTGTGTGTTCCTCTTTCTGTTCGTCCTGTCGAGCTCGCTTTTGTTAGAAATCAGTGATTTGTATGCTTGTTTTTAGTTTCTAGTTTTTAGTATTGCTATTATTTATTTATTTATTTATTATATTTATTCATTAGAGCATGTGTGTTTCTGGATGATTGCTCTGTCTCTGGTCTTCAGTGTTTTTCCTCCCGTTTCTGTCTCATGGCATCTTGTCTTTTTCATCACACTCTCTTCCCTGTAATTTCGGTTTGGTAATTCCTCTTCCTTCTCTCTTGCTGTTCTGATTGGACTATCCACACTTAGAGCAGTTCAGTTAGGCATGGGTGATTAGTTAGTTCAACGTTAGGATCCCACCTACTTCCCTCTCTCTCTCTCCTATCACCGTCCTTGCTTTTCTAGATCCGCCTCTCCTCTCACCTGTTCTGAGTTTAGCTGGGCCTCCACTTAATTTGTTTGTGTTTAAAGACCCACTTTCCGTAGTTTCTTGTCGACTCGTTTCTACCACAGCTCGTTCTTGGTCAGTCTCGTTTCTCGCTATTCTGCTCGTTCGATTGTTGAAAGCTCGTTTCTTGTGATTCTCCGTAAGTTTTGTATTTGATTGTTTGTATTGCGTTGTGAGATTGCTATTTGAGTGATTAGTACTTCGTTCTCCTAATTCCCATTTTGTATCCATCTGTTTAGTTTCTCCTGTGTTCTCCTTGTCCCATCCAACTCCTTTTTCCTTCCCCTTCCATTCCCTTAGTTTCAACCCTCTTTGTTACTGTCTTTGTGCGGATTGATTATTCTGGTTACTGGATCTTTTTGCTTGTCCCCTGACTTCGATTCTGCCCATCCTGCATATCTCTGTTTGCCTGGCTATTGATCCATTTCTGTCTTGACCATGAGCTTTGTGAATCCCAATAAACGCCCTGCCGATGCTGAACTGCATTTGGAGTCTATGCCCGTTCCTTTCAGTACGAGTCGACCAGTACAGACTCCAGCGGATACTGCTGAACTTCAGCGACTTTTTCAACAACAAGAGGTCGTCATTCAGCAGCAGCGTCGCGACTTGCAGGAGATGAGAGCTACTCTTCAGCATCTCACTCGGGTCCCACCTTTCCCAGTCCTGCAGTCGCACCGGCAGAGGCAGCTCCCATTCGGGAGCCACGTCTTACTCCCCACGGGAGTATGGCGGAGACCCCACCACCTGCAAAGCATTCCTGTCCCAGTGCTCGATCATATTCGAGTTACAGCCCTAACCTTTCCTACCTCACGTTCCAGAGTGGCCTACGTCATCACACTTTTGACCCGGCAGAGCAAGGGACTGGGGAACCTCAATGTGGGACGCTGGCCACCCCTGCACCCGCACCATTGAAGATTTCATGGCGGAGATGAGGGAGGTGTTTGACCGGTCCTACCAGGGCGTAGAGGCAGGAAGTGCACTACTGAGTTTACGGCAAGCCGGCTGCAGTGTCTCTGATTACGCCATCCAATTCCGTTCGTTGGCCGCCTCTACACACTGGGCGAAGACGCCCAGTTTGATGTGTTCTACCGGGGTTGGCAGAGAACATCAAGGATGAGTTGGCGCCCCGCGAGCTTCCATCTGATCTGCAGGGGCTCATCAGAGTGGCCATCCAGATTGACTCTCGGATCCAGCAGCGTAAGAGGGGCGCCAGAGCCATTCAGAGTCCCGACGGTCAGACCAGCGTGGCAACTTTCGATCTCCCCGGGGCGACTCTCCTATCCAGGAGACCGGCGAGCCCCGGGGGTCGGGAGAACCCATGCAGGTCGACCGTTGCCGGTTATCGCCACAAGAGCGAGCTAGGAGACTGCGCACGGGGGCGTGTCTGTACTGTGGGCTGGCGGGTCATCGTATCCAGTGCTGTCCCTCTCAAAAAAAAGGAGGGGGTGAGTGGGAGGATCGGACAGCTGGTTCAAGATAACAATGACCCACGCAAGCTGGTTCCTGTCACTCTACTTTTCGGCAAGCGATCGTTGACTACTGATGTTTTGTTTGATTCAGGATCAGACATCAACCTGATCGACGCCAACCTGTGCAACCAGCTCCAGCTCCAGCCCCAGAAGCTACCTACGCCGTTCCAAGCACTTGGTCTTTGTGGGCAACCGCTAGGTCAGGTGACCCAGGTTACGCCCCCACTCACGCTCATTGTCTCCGGCAACCATCAGGAGCTGATCCGGCTCCATGTCATCACCTCCTCCTCTGCTCCCCATCGTCCTGGGCCTCCTTGGTTGAAACAACACAACCCCACCATCAACTGGAGGGACTGGACAGGTGGCTGAGTGGAGTACTCATTGCCTGCGTTCCTGCCTCCGCAAGGCTCCCGCCAAGCAGGACGTGGGAGGAAACTCGTTCCGCTCTCCTGAAAGCTGCTGACGAGATGAGTCGCCAGGCCAACCGTCGTCGCCGGGTCCCGCCAATATCAAAGTAGGACAAAAAAGTTTGGCTTTCTTCCAAGGACATTGCACTGAGGACTGAAAGTCGCAAGCTAGCCCCCGTTTCATTGGTCCTTTTGTGATTGAGAAAATTATTAACCCTGTCTCTGTTAAACTCAAGCTACCAGCCTCTATGAGCCGTATCCACCCAGTCTTTCATGTGTCGTGCATTAAACCTGTACTGTTTTTCCGTCCACACCCCCCTGCCCCGACCAATCCTCCTCCCCCAAGGCTCATCGATGGAGGAGAAACATACACAGTGCACAAGTTGCTGGACGTTAAATCGGGCGAGGAAGGGGGCCTACAGTACCAGTGGACTGGGAAGGATCTGGCCGGAGGAACGCTCATGGGTTCCTGCTCGTCACATCCTCGACAAATCGCTCATAAGGACTTTCACAAAAAGGACTTTCAAGCCAGAAGCTTAGACCGCCAGGTGGCTGTCATAGAGGGGGGGTTCTGTTAGAAATCAGTGATTTGTATGCTTGTTTTAGTTTCTAGTTTTTAGTATTGCTATTATTTATTTATTTATTTATTTATTTATTATATTTATTCATTAGAGCATGTGTGTTTCTGGATGATTGCTCTGTCTCTGGTCTTCAGTGTTTTCCTCCCGTTTCTGTCTCATGGCATCTTGTCTTTTTCATCACACTCTCTTCCCTGTAATTTCAGTTTGGTAATTCCTCTTCCTTCTCTCTTGCTGTTCTGATTGGACTATCCACACTTAGAGCAGTTCAGTTAGGCATGGGTGATTAGTTAGTTCAAAGTTAGGATCCCACCTACTTCCTCTCTCTCTCTCCTATCCCACCCGTCCTTGCTTTTCTAGATCCGCCTCTCCTCTCACCTGTTCTGAGTTTAGCTGGGCCTCCACTTAATTTGTTTGTGTTTAAAAGACCCACTTTCCGTAGTTTCTTGTCGACTCGTTTCTACCACAGCTCGTTCTTGGTCAGTCTCGTTTCTCGCTATTCTGCTCGTTTAGATTGTTGAAAGCTCGTTTCTTGTGATTCTCCGTAAGTTTTGTATTTGATTGTTTGTATTGCGTTGTGAGATTGCTATTTGAGTGATTAGTACTTGTTCTCCCTAATTCCCATTTTGTATCCATCTGTTTAGTTTCTCCTGTGTTCTCCTTGTCCCATCCAACTCCCTTTTTCCTTCCCTTCCATTCCCTTAGTTTCAACCCTCTTTGTTACTGTCTTTGTGCGGATTGATTATTCTGGTTACTGGATCTTTTTGCTTGTCCCCTGACTTGATTCTGCCCATCCTGCATATCTCTGTTTGCCTGGCTATTGATCCATTTCTGTCTTGACCATGAGCTTTGTGAATCCCAATAAACGCCCTGCCGATGCTGAACTGCATTTGGAGTCTATGCCCGTTCCTTTCAGCTTTGCTTCCTTGCCTCGGGCTTCATCTTGGTCCGTTGGAAGCGCGATTCTCGCTCTCCTGTTTTCTTTGTTTGTCTCTCTCCCTTCTGCATGTCCTCCTTTATTTCTGGCCACTGCGTTTGGCGTCTCAAACTCACCATCCATCACATATTCGCGAATGAATCTTTTTGTCATTATCTCCTCTATCAGTATACGGGCTTCCTATAGGCTTGGTCTTAATTGTTTTGATTGTCAATCAGGAATAGTAATGTGGGAACAGGTTCACAAAATCCTGTGATAAAAGTTTAGGGTCACTGCCTCACCTCATCAAGACGTCACATATATATATATATATATATATATATATATATATATATATATATATATATATATATCTGTGTGCTTATTAGATTTTGGTGTGTGCTCCTAAATGTTGGCTCACGCAACTAACTTTTTGAACTTGGGAGCGCAGCGCTCCCGCGTAAAAAAGTAAATTTCGAGCCCTAGGGTGATGGATGGATGGATGATGGATGAATGATGGATAGATGGGTGGATGGATGCTGGATGGATGTTGAATGAATGATGGGTGGATGATGGATGGATGAATGAAAGATGGGTGGATGATGGATGGATGAATGATGAATAGATGGGTGGATGATGGATGGATGAATGATGAATAGATGGGTGGATGATGGATGGGTGGAAGCTGGATGGATGGATGGATGGATGAATAATGGGCAGATGATGGGTGGGTGGATGATGATGATGGATAAATGAATGATGGGTGGAAGCTGGATGAGTGGATGATGGAAGGATGGATGAATGATGAATAGATGGGTGGATGGATGCTGGATGGATGTTGAATGAATGATGGATGAATGATAGGTGAATGAAGGATGGATGGAAGCTGAATGGATGGATGGATGAATGATGGGCAGATGATGGGTGGATGATGGATGGATAAATGAATGATGGTTGGAAGCTGGATGGGTGGATGATGGAAGGATGGATGAATAATGGATGGATGAATGATTAATAGATGGGTGGATGGATGCTGGATGGATGTTGAATGAATGATGGGTGGATGATGGATGGATAGACAGATAAATGAAGGATGGGTGGAAGCTGGACGGGTAGATGATGGATGGATAGATGAATGATGGGTGGATGAAGGATGGATGGAAGCTGGATGGATGAATGAATGATAGGTGGATGATGGGTGAATGATGGATAGATAAATGAATGATGGGTGGACGATGAATGGATGGATGAATAATGGGTGGATGAAGGATGGATGGATAGATGGATGAATGATGGGCGGATGATGGATGGACGCTAGATGGATGAATGATGGATCGTTAACGGATGGATACTGATGGATGGATGATGGGTGGATGAAGGATGGATGGACGCTGGATGTAGGATTGATGAATGATGGGTGGATGATGGAAGGATGAATGAATGATGGATGAATGGATGAATGATGGATAGATCATAGATCATGAAGGATGGATGGAAGCTGGATGGATGTTGAATGAATGATGGGAGGATAAAGGATGGATGTATGGATAAATGAATGATGGGCAGATGGTGGATGGATAAATGAATGATGGGTAGATGAAGGATTGATGGAAGCTGGATGGATGGATGGATGGATGGATGATGGGTGGATGATGGATGGATGGATGGATCAATGAATGATGGGTGGATGATGGATGGGTGGATGGATAAATGAATGATGGGTGGATGATGGATGGGTGGATAAATGATGGGTGGATGAAGGATGGATGGATGGATAAATGAATGATGGGTGGAAGCTGGATGGGTGGATGAAGGATGGATGTATGGATGGATAAATGAATGATGGGTGGATGATGGATGGGTGGATAAATGATGGGTGGATGAAGGATGGATGGATGGATAAATGAATGATGGGTGGATGCTGGATGGATGGATGGATGAATGAATGATGGGTCGATGCTGGATGGATGGATGGATGGATGGATGGATGGATGGATAAATAAATGATGGGTGGAAGCTAGATGGATACATGGATGAATGATGGGCGGATGATAGATGGATGGATGGATAAATGATGGGTGGATGAAGGATGATGGATGGATGATGAATGATGGGTGGATGCTGGATGGGTGGATGGATGGATGAATGAATGATGGGTGGAAGCTGGATGGGTGCATGTATGAATGATGGGCGGATGATGGATGGATGGATGGATGGATGGATAAATGAATGATAGGTGGACGATGGATGGGTGGATGAAAGATGGATGGCTGGATAAATGAATGATGGGTGGAAGCTGGATGGGTGCATGATGATGGATGGTTGAGTAAATTCTGCTGGAAGCTTGTTAATGGGTGGTCCCCTAACCTCTGTGGGCGGGCTGAGGGTCGGCCCCGGTCTCGCTGCTGCTCTCAGGGGAGGAGTCCAGGTGGCTGCTGACGCTGTGGCTGAGGTGACGGTACCGAAGACGGCTCCTCTGATTGGATCAAAGTTGACCACGCATTACTCTGATGACCCCGCCTTACTCTCATCACCACAACTGCGCTCTCTATCAAAGTCTAACACTTACCTAACCAAGCACTCAATGGCAAACGGCAATATTTAGAGTGCCATCAGTTTTAATGTATCTGCCACAGTAGTTTACGGTGTTTCTATTGTAACCGTTTGTCCTATGTCTAATGGTGAAGTGTCCAGTATAGTTACAATAACAGTTTATTATCTATCTACAGTAGCAGTTTGCCCTGCATCTACTGAAGGAGTTTGAAGTTTATTTTCTGTATAAGTTTCTAATCTGCCCCAATAGCAGTTTCTGGGATCATCAAATCTGCAGCAGGTCACTGCAGTGGACTTAACTGAGTCAATGAGAGCAGGTCACTGCAGTGGACTTAACTGAGTTGATGATAGCAGGTCACTGCAGTGGATTTAACTGAGTTGATGATAGCAGGTCACTGCAGTGGACTTAACTGAGTTGATGATAGCAGGTCACTGCAGTGGAATTAACTGAGTTGATGAGAGCAGGTCACTGAAGTGGACTTAACTGAGTTGATGATAGCAGGTCACTGCAGTGGAATTAACTGAGTTGATGAGAGCAGGTCACTGAAGTGGACTTAACTGAGTTGATGATAGCAGGTCACTGCAGTGGACTTAACTGAGTTGATGAGAGCAGGTCACTGCAGTGGACTTAACTGAGTTGATGATAGCAGGTCACTGCAGTGGACTTAACTGAGTTGATGATAGCAGGTCACTGCAGTGGACTTAACTGAGTCTATGAGAGCAGGTCACTGCAGTGGACTTAACTGAGTCGATGAGAGCAGGTCACTGCAGTGGACTTAAGTCTATGAGGGTCACTGCAGTGGACTTAACTGGTCAGGTCACTGCAGTAGACTTAACTGAGTCTATGAGAGCAGGTCACTGCAGTGGACTTAACTGAGTCTATGAGAGCAGGTCACTGTAGTGGACTTAACTGAGTCTATGAGAGCAGGTCACTGCAGTGGACTTAACTGAGTTGATGATAGCAGGTCACTCCAGTGGACTTAACTGAGTCTATGAGAGCAGGTCACTGCAGTGGACTTAACTGAGTTGATGAGAGCAGGTCACTGCAGTGGACTTACCTGAGTTGATGAGAGCAGGTCACTGCAGTGGACTTAACTGAGTCTATGAGAGCAGGTCACTGCAGTGGACTTAACTGAGTCTATGAGAGCAGGTCACTGCAGTGGACTTACCTGAGTTGATGAGAGCAGGTCACTGCAGTGGACTTAACTGAATCTATGAGAGCAGGTCACTGCAGTGGACTTAACTGAGTTGATGAGAGCAGGTCACTGCAGTGGACTTACCTGAGTCTATGAGAGCAGGTCACTGCAGTGGACTTACCGTACAGGCCAGCAGATACTGTCTAATACCCACGAGATGTCTCGTGTATCTGTCGTGGATTTCTCGCGATAATCTCCTCTTTCTGTCGCGTGCTATCATCAACCTCATACAGTGCCGGACAAAAGGCTTGTCACTTATCCAAGTTGTAGGAGCAACAAATAATAACCTGACTTGTAGTTGATCAACTGGAATCAAAAATGGCTTATATGAAAGGCAAAGCCCTCTAGATCAGTGGTTCCCAAACTCGGTCCTGGGGACCCACTGTGTACGCAGGTTTTTGTGTCAACCACAGCTCCAATCTTAGAATGCTAATGAGTTGCTCATTGCTCTTGATTGCACTATTCTTGTTCACGCTGATTATTTATCCTTTTAAACCACATGTCAAAAATGGCCATGATGAAAATCATTTCATAGTGTGCTAAATTGGAAATTACTTCTCTAACATAAAAAAATGGAAATTTGCAACTGATGACATGAATCTATAAATGGGCTTCTAGTAGATAAAATTGTGGACCCAAGGTCATTAAAGCTAACAATTATTAGGCAATTAAGAATTCAAAGACAAAAGCAAACGATGAGTCAAACCTGTTAAATGTCACTTGATTGGTTTCAGGAAAGAACCTGAGCACCTGCATTTAGAACCCTAATCACCAGATTACTGACTGATTGCAGTCTTGCATTTGATCACATGAAACATACTGCCACCTTTGATTGTCGCGGTTTACGTGGAATACATCAAAATAAAAAATATGAATGTTGGGCTTTGAAATTTCATGGAATGCGTAGCCATTTCTGTCATAATGTGGTTTAAGGGGTAAAATGTCCTCGTATCTGACAAGCAACTGCTAATTAAAAAATGAACAGCTTGTTAAAAACTCTGGGATCGTAATTGTGGTTGGAGCAAAAACCGACATACGCAGTGGGTCCCCAGGACCGACTTTGGGGAACCACTGCTCTAGATTATCACGAAATATACCAAAATAGAGTTTTGTGTCATTGATTGAGTTTTATAATTTAATTTGTACAGAAAGGTCAGATTTTGCTTGGACAAAAAGTCTTGTCGCATTAAAAAAAATGTGGAAATTATACATACACTTTATTTTGAATACACAAATATGCCACTATAATATCAGAACATAAAAGCCGTGGTGCCTTGGAAAAAGAATTAATATTAGCGTATGACTCCCATGAGCTTGGAGGACTGCATCCATACGTCTTAGCAATGACTGAGATAACTTGATGATGAAATCATCTGGAATGGCATAGAAAGCAGTCTTGCAGGACTCCCAGAGTTCATCAAGATTCTATGGTTTCATCTTCCAAGCCTCCTCCTTCATCTTACCCCTGAAATGCTCAATAATGTTCATGTCAGGTGACTGGGTGGCCAATCCTGGAGTACCTTCACCTTCTTCGCTTTCAGGAACTATGACATGGAGGCAGAAGAATGAGAAGGAGCAGCAGTATAAGTAGGGCAGCAAGAACTTCTTGATATTTCAGGCTGTTGATGTTGCCATCCACTCTGCAGATCTTTCTCACACCCCCTTGCTGGATGTAACAACAAACCATGATTTTTCCTCCACCAAACATGATTGTTTTCTGGGAGAATCTTGGGTCCATGAGGGTTCCAACAGGTCTTGTCGGCGACTGGCATGCAGTTCAATGGATGATTCACCAGAAAAATGAACTTTCAGCCACTTTTCCAGTATCAATCCTTTCTGCGAGCTGTGGGCCTTGGCAAATGCAATGCAGGTTTTTGTTTTCTGTTTAATGTAGACTTCTGTGTACTAATTTGGCTATGAAAACCACTTTGAGAGAGAATTTGACAAAATCTTCTTGTAGATACCGGGATTTTTGGTGACATTTCCTCATGTAACCGCTGTAGTTGAAGAAGGCTAGCCTTGTACAGTTGAAGCAACAAAACGGTCCTTTCAAACAGTTGTCATACGTGGTCTGTCTGACCTGCGCTTGCCATGAACATCACCAGTTTCTTCAAATCTTTTTCTCATCCCTCCCACTTGACATTTGGATACATTAAAGATGTCTGCCACCTCAGCAGCAGACTCAGTCTTCAGGCTCTTGATGATCAGCACTTTGGTCTGTGGTTGAATCTTTGGTATGTTGTCAGAGGTCTAGTCGCACCTCATATGAAAGTCTGGTGTGCTGGGGTTATTTCTATACACATCTGGGAATGTGTTAATTACAGTATTTGTCATAGGTTAAACTCTAATCTGCGATTTGTTGCATCATCTGAAGAGACGACAAGACTTTTGTCCTAGCAAAAACAGATGTTATGGGCTTAGCCAAGCTGTGAACATCAGAACACTTTTCGACGGTTTCATTTTGCACCAAATTATTAATGTGAAAGCCCTTGACATTAAAATGGACCATTTATTGTAACAATTGATTGGTTACAAATAAAGTTAAATGATATTTTTAGTTACTATGTCCTTATGCGACAAGACTTTTGTCAGGCACTGTACTCTGCCGAGACAAGCTTCGCAGTAGGCGGGCCGCCGAACCTACACACGTATGCCTAGAGTCTGCCAAATGCCCGACATAATGTAGTCCGAATTAGGCTTATGCACAGTTGTTACTGAGAATTACTTTTTATATGCGGATTTAATAGATATAATACGTTGTTGCGTTGCTGCGTTGTTGTTGGTAATCGCTAATCACTAATCCGTGAAAATCGAGGGTGGGGTGGGCTGAAGAAGAGTATACGATATCCAGCAGCGGTTGAAGAATCACTTGGAAAATCTCAGGATACATGTTCCGCTGGTCTGAATGAAACATAATGTGCTACATACATGTAGATTGTAATTTTGCATTTATTTCAGCCTGTTTACTGCTTCATCATTTCATCAGGTCATGTGGTAGAGGGGATAACTCATATTATGTTTGCTGTTTAATAGCCTTCTGTTTGACGATGTTGGTTTATTCTTAAACATTTATACTGTAAATGCACCGTAGAATGTTTTCTGTGCACGTCTCATTATGTCATAAATAAACCAACAAATCTATCGATTCACATGTCAAATTATATTTAAAGCGACGCCTTGTTGCCAGAGATGCCAAGTCTCACGCATTCGGCGTATGTCTCGCGCATCTTTTAGGCTTATTCACCGTAGTCCGCAATTATTCTATGAACGCTTATTAATTAGATTCTTACGCGGAATTAAAACTTTGTGCATTGAAGTTTCAGTGTCACTTGCGTGGACCTCACCGCAAGTAAAATGGATCCGGACTTCTCGTGCTTCTCTTTACTCAGAGATTGGAAACAATGCATGTGTTTCATGATCGTTTAAATTGTTTAAATGAAATAAGACCATTTGAAACGTTTTTTTTTTTTTTTTTTTTTTGCAATTCCATTGCTTTCAATCCCTCAGTAAAGACAAGCCTGAGAATTCCCGAGTCAAAATCGATTTCCGCGTCACTAGTGGGAAAATTAATCGTAATGCACGTGAAACTATTAACTTAATGCACAATGACTTAAATTCCGCGAGTGAATTTCTTCAGCGCGCGTTAATAGAATAATTGCTGACTCCGGCACAGGAACGTGAATGCCAGAGACTCACGCCTAACGCGTGAGACTTGGCATCTCTGCAACTGTTGCAGTATCCTGAAAACGACAGAGCTCACATTCCATGTCTTTTTTCCTTAAATTGGAATTGGTTAAGTGCACAGTAATTATTAATTTGATATTTGTTTGGCGTATAGATTTTGCTGATGTAATGTACTGAAATGCAAATTATCACCGGCACTAGGCCGATTATTTTTCCTACGCACGATATATGTGACTCCTACATTTACGCTGCCTCGCGATTTTCTCGTGTCTGTCTCGTGTATTTCTCCCGATAATCTCGCGTAGAAATTGCACTGTCTGCTGGCCTGTACGGTAACTTAGTCTATGAGAGCAGGTCACTGCAGTGGACTTAACTGAGTCTATTAGAGCAGGTCACTGCAGTGGACTTAACTGAGTCTATTAGAGCAGGTCACTGCAGTGGACTTAACTGAGTCTATTAGAGCAGGTCACTGCAGTGGACTTAACTGAGTCGCTGATAGCAGGCCACTGCAGTGGACTTAACTGAGTCGATGAGAGCAGGTCACTGCAGTGGACTTAACTGAGTCGATGATAGCAGGTCACTGCAGTGGATTTAACTGAGTCGATGAGAGCAGGTCACTGCAGTGGACTTAACTGAGTTGATGAGAGCAGGTCACTGCAGTGGATTTAACTGAGTCGATGAGAGCAGGTCACTGCAGTGGACTTAACTGAGTGATGAGCAGGTCACTGCAGTGGACTTAACTGAGTCTTGACAGGTCTGCAGTTTAACTGAGTTGATGAGAGCAGGTCACTGCAGTGGATTTAACTGAGTTGATGATAGAGGTCAGGTCAACTGAGTTGATGAGAGCAGGTCACTGGACTTAACTGAGTTGATGATAGCAGGTCACTGCAGTGGACTTAACTGAGTTGATGATAGAGCAGGTCACTGCAGTGGACTTAACTGAGTTGATGATAGCAGGTCACTGCAGTGGATTTAACTGAGTCTATGAGAGCAGGTCACTGCAGTGGACTTAACTGAGTTGATGAGAGCAGGTCACTGCAGTGGACTTAACTGAGTTGATGATAGCAGGTCACTGCAGTGGACTTAACTGAGTTGATGAGAGCAGGTCACTGCAGTGGACTTAACTGAGTTGATGATAGCAGGTCACTGCAGTGGACTTAACTGAGTTGATGAGAGCAGGTCACTGCAGTGGACTTAACTGAGTTGATGATAGCAGGTTACTGCAGTAGACTTAACTGAGTCTATGAGAGCAGGTCACTGCAGTGGACTTAACTGAGTTGATGAGAGCAGGTCACTGCAGTGGACTTAACTGAGTTGATGAGAGCAGGTCACTGCAGGGACTTAACTGAGCTGATGAGTAGCAGGTTACTGCAGTGGACTTAACTGAGTTGATGAGTCTATGAGCAGGTCACTGCAGTGGACTTAACTGAGTCTGATGAGCAGGTTACTGTCACTGCAGTGGACTTAACTGAGTCTATGAGAGCAGGTCACTGCAGTGGACTTAACTGAGTTGATGATAGCAGGTCACTGCAGTGGACTTAACTGAGTCTATGAGAGCAGGTCACTGCAGTGGACTTAACTGAGTTGATGATAGCAGGTCACTGCAGTGGACTTAACTGAGTCTATGAGAGCAGGTCACTGCAGTGGACTTAACTGAGTTGATGATAGCAGGTTACTGTTGACTCAACTGAGTCTATGAGAGCAGGTCACTGCAGTGGACTTAACTGAGTTGATGATGGCAGGTTACTGCAGTAGACTTAACTGAGTCTATGAGAGCAGGTCACTGCATGAGAGCAGGTCACTGCAGTACTTAACTGAGTCTCTGAGAGCAGGTCACTGCAGTGGATTTAACTGAGTCTATGAGAGCAGGTCACTGCAGTGGACTTAACTGGAGTTGATGAGAGCAGGTCACTGCAGTGGACTTAACTGAGCTGATGATAGCAGGTCACTGCAGGGACTTAACTGAGTTGATGATAGCAAGTCACTGCAGTGACTTAACTGAGTCTATGAGAGCAGGTCACTGCAGTGGACTTAACTGAGTCTATAAGAGCAGGTCACTGCAGTGGACTTAACTGAGTTGATGATAGCAGGTCACTGCAGTGGATTTAACTGAGTTGATGATAGCAGGTCACTGCAGTGGACTTAACTGAGTTGATGAGAGCAGGTCACTGCAGTGGACTTAACTGAGTTGACGATAGCAGGTAACTGCAGTAGACTTAACTGAGTTGATGATAGCAGGTCACTGCAGTGGACTTAACTGAGTCTATGAGAGCAGGTCACTGCAGTAGACTTAACTGAGTCTATGAGAGCAGGTCACTGCAGTGGACTTAACTGAGTTGATGATAGCAGGTCACTGCAGTAGACTTAACTGAGTCTATAAGAGCAGGTCACTGCAGTGGACTTAACTGAGTTGATGATAGCAGGTTACTGCAGTGGACTTAACTGAGTCGATGACAGCAGGTCACTGCAGTGGACTTAACTGAGTTGATGATAGCAGGTTACTGCAGTAGACTTAACTGAGTCTATGAGAGCAGGTCACTGCAGTGGACTTAACTGAGTTGATGAGAGCAGGTCACTGCAGTGGACTTAACTGAGTTGATGATAGCAGGTCACTGCAGTAGACTTAACTGAGTTGATGATAGCAGGTCACTGCAGTGGACTTAACTGAGTCTATGAGAGCAGGTCACTGCAGTAGACTTAACTGAGTCTATGAGAGCAGGTCACTGCAGTGGACTTAACTGAGTTGATGATAGCAGGTTACTGCAGTAGACTTAACTGAGTCTATGAGAGCAGGTCACTGCAGTGGACTTAACTGAGCTGATGGTAGCAGGTTACTGCAGTGGACTTAACTGAGTCTATGAGAGCAGGTCACTGCAGTGGTCTTAACTGAGTCTATTAGAGCAGGTCACTGCAGTGGACTTAACTGAGTTGATGATAGCAGGTCACTGCAGTAGACTTAACTGAGTTGATGATAGCAGGTCACTGCAGTGGACTTAACTGAGTCTATAAGAGCAGGTCACTGCAGTGGACTTAACTGAGTTGATGATAGCAGGTTACTGCAGTAGACTCAACTGAGTCTATGAGAGCAGGTCACTGCAGTGGACTTAACTGAGTTGATGATAGCAGGTTACTGCAGTAGACTTAACTGAGTCTATGAGAGCAGGTCACTGCAGTAGACTTAACTGAGTCTATGAGAGCAGGTCACTGCAGTAGACTTAACTGAGTCTCTGAGAGCAGGTCACTGCAGTGGATTTAACTGAGTCTTTGAGAGCAGGTCACTGCAGTGGACTTAACTGAGTTGATGAGAGCAGGTCACTGCAGTGGACTTAACTGAGCTGATGATAGCAGGTCACTGCAGTGGACTTAACTGAGTTGATGATAGCAAGTCACTGCAGTGGACTTAACTGAGTCTATGAGAGCAGGTCACTGCAGTGGACTTAACTGAGTCTATAAGAGCAGGTCACTGCAGTGGACTTAACTGAGTTGATGATAGCAGGTCACTGCAGTGGATTTAACTGAGTTGATGATAGCAGGTCACTGCAGTGGACTTAACTGAGTTGATGAGAGCAGGTCACTGCAGTGGACTTAACTGAGTTGACGATAGCAGGTAACTGCAGTAGACTTAACTGAGTTGATGATAGCAGGTCACTGCAGTGGACTTAACTGAGTCTATGAGAGCAGGTCACTGCAGTAGACTTAACTGAGTCTATGAGAGCAAGTCACTGCAGTGGACTTAACTGAGCTGATGGTAGCAGGTTACTGCAGTGGACTTTACTGAGTCTACGAGAGCAGGTCACCGCAGTGGTCTTAACTGAGCCTATGAGAGCAGGTCACTGCAGTAGACTTAACTGAGTTGATGATAGCAGGTCACTGCAGTGGACTTAACTGAGTCTATGAGAGCAGGTCACTGCAGTAGACTTAACTGAGTCTATGAGAGCAGGTCACTGCAGTGGACTTAACTGAGTTGATGATAGCAGGTTACTGCAGTAGACTTAACTGAGTCTATGAGAGCAGGTCACTGCAGTAGACTTAACTGAGTCTATGAGAGCAAGTCACTGCAGTGGACTTAACTGAGCTGATGGTAGCAGGTTACTGCAGTGGACTTTACTGAGTCTATGAGAGCAGGTCACCGAGGTGGTCTTAACTGAGCCTATGAGAGCAGGTCACTGCAGTAGACTTAACTGAGTTGATGATAGCAGGTCACTGCAGTGGACTTAACTGAGTATATGAGAGCAGGTCACTGCAGTAGACTTAACTGAGTCTATGAGAGCAGGTCACTGCAGTGGACTTAACTGAGTTGATGATAGCAGGTTACTGCAGTAGACTTAACTGAGTCTATGAGAGCAGGTCACTGCAGTAGACTTAACTGAGTCTATGAGAGCAAGTCACTGCAGTGGACTTAACTGAGCTGATGGTAGCAGGTTACTGCAGTGGACTTTACTGAGTCTATGAGAGCAGGTCACCGCAGTGGTCTTAACTGAGCCTATGAGAGCAGGTCACTGCAGTAGACTTAACTGAGTTGATGATAGCAGGTCACTGCAGTGGACTTAACTGAGTTGATGAGAGCAGGTCACTGCAGTGGACTTAACTGAGTTGATGATAGCAGGTCACTGCAGCAGACTTAACTCAGTTGATGATAGCAGGTCACTGCAGTGGACTTAACTGAGTCTATAAGAGCAGGTCACTGCAGTGGACTTAACTGAGTTGATGATAGCAGGTTACTGCAGTAGACTTAACTGAGTCGATGAGAGCAGGTCACTGCAGTAGACTTAACTGAGTCTAAGAGAGCAGGTCACTGCAGTAGACTTAACTGAGTCTATGAGAGCAGGTCACTGCAGTGGACTTAACTGAGTCTATGAGAGCAGGTCACTGCAGTGGACTTAACTGAGTTGATGATAGCAGGTTACTGCAGTAGACTCAACTGAGTCTATGAGAGCAGGTCACTGCAGCGGACTTAACTGAGTTGATGATAGCAGGTTACTGCAGTAGACTTAACTGAGTCTATGAGAGCAGGTCACTGCAGTAGACTTAACTGAGTCTATGAGAGCAGGTCACTGCAGTAGACTTAACTGAGTCTATGAGAGCAGGTCACTGCAGTGGACTTAACTGAGTTGATAGTGGCAGGTTACTGCAGTAGACTTAACTGAGTCTATGAGAGCAGGTCACTGCAGTGGACTTAACTGAGTTGATGATAGCAGGTCACTGCAGTGGACTGAACTGAGTGGAGGGGAGGAGGTGTTGGTGGCGTATTCAACAGTTCAGCAGTGCTCAAACTGAAACTGCCATCACTAAAAATGGTCATAATCAAAAGATTATATAATTTCCACGAGCCAGATTCCCTATCCACAACATTTATTAGTATCATATATGTCCATGCACAGTATGTTTTTTTTGGAGCGGGTAAAAGGCTGAGCGTGTTTGAGTCGGGATCTGCATAAGCAGGTGCTTCAGTACTCGACGCTCTCACCTCTTGGCCGCTGAGGCCGTTGATGTGTATAGGGGGCGGGGTCATGACTGTAGAGTGCTTGAGATGGCGGGGGTGGGGGCTGCTCTTAAACACTCGGTTGCTATCGCTGTGGGGTGGGAGCGAACCAAAGCAGCTAATTAAAATCAAGCCTTCATGCAAAGCAGTGGCCAATCAGCAGACAAACATTATATTATCCACATCATTGACATTATTAGCCTGAAATTAGTTTTGTAAAAGTTATGAGACACACCAATCGGGCGGGGCCAGAGTGGGGAGCAGAGTTTGTCTCCTGCTGTGACCAGCTGGGGAATCTGAGCCTAATGTGCGCACGCTCTCCTGATCCGACTCTGTGTCCTGCAGCAACACTGTCATCTGAGCCAGGGAACCGTCCTGCAGGGAACACAGTCAAAACACAAGAGCGTGAGGAGCACAGTCAGCATCACAGGAACACGCAGGTATACAGAGAACACAGTCAGAAACACAGGAATACACAGGAATACAGGGGGAACAGTCAGAAACACAGGAACACGCAGGTATACAGAGAGCACAGTCAGAAACACAGGAACACGCAGGTATACAGAGAGCACAGTCAGAAACACAGGAATACACAGGAATACAGGGGAAACAGTCAGAAAGACAGGAACACACAGGAATACAGGGAGCACAGTCAGAAACACAGGAATACACAGGAATACAGGGGGAACAGTCAGAAACACAGGAACACGCAGGTCTAGAGCACAGTCAGAAACACAGGAATACACAGGAATACAGGGGGAACAGTCAGAAACACAGGAACACACAGGTATACAGGGAGCACAGTCAGAAACACAGGAATACACAGGTATGCAGGGGGAACAGTCAGAAACACAGGAACACACAGGTATACAGGGGGCACAGTCAGAAACACAGGAATACAGGGGGAACAGTCAGAAACACAGGAACACATAGGAATACAGGGAGCACAGTCAGCACAGTCAGAAACACAGGAATGCACAGGTATCCAGGGAGCACAGTTAAAAACACAGGAGTACACAGGTATACGGGAAGCACAGTCAGAAACACAAAAATACAGATGTAACCAGGGAGCACAATCAGAAACACAGGAATACACTGGTATGCATGGAGCACAGTCAGAAACACAGGAATGCACAGGTATACAGGGATCACAGTCAGAAACACAGGAATACACAGGTATGCACGGAGCACAGTCAGAAACACAGGAATACACAGGTATGCAGGGAACACAGTCAGAAACACAAAAATACATATGTAACCAGGGAGCACAATCAGAAACACAGGAATGCACAGGTATGCAGGGAGCACAGTCAGAAACACAGGATAGCACAGGTATGCAGGGAGCACAGTCAGAAACACAGGAATACACAGGTATGCAGGGAGCACAGTCAGAAACACAGGAATACACAGATACGCCGGGAACACAGTCAGAAACACAAAAATACATATGTAACCAGGGAGCACAATCAGAAACACAGGAATACACAGGTAAGCAGGGGGCACAGTCAGAAACACAGAAATGCACAGGTATGCAGGGAGCACAGTCAGAAACAGGAATTCACAGGTATACAGGAAGCCCGGTCAGAAACACAGGAATGCACAGGTATGCAGGGAACACAGTCAGAAACACAAAAATACATATGTAACCAGAGAGCACAATCAGGAACACATGAATACACAGGTAAGCAGGGAGCACAGTCAGAAACACAGGAATGCACAGGTATACAGGGAGCACAGTCAGAAACACAGGAACACGCAGGTATACAGAGAGCACAGTCAGAAACACAGAAAGACACAGGAATAACGTGGAACAGTCAGAAACACAGGAACACACAGGTATACAGGGAGCACAGTCAGAAACACAGGAATACACAGGAATACAGGGGAAACAGTCAGAAAGACAGGAACACACAGGAATACAGGGAGCACAGTCAGAAACACAGGAATACACAGGAATACAGGGGGAACAGTCAGAAACACAGGAACACACAGGAATACAGGGAGCACTGTCAGAAACACAGGAATACACAGGAATACAGGGGGAACAGTCAGAAACACAGGAATACACAGGTGCGTAGGGAACACAGTCAGAAACACAAAAATACATATGTAACCAGGGAGCACAATCAGCAACACAGGAATATACAGGTAAGCAGGGAGCACAGTCAGAAACACAGGAATGCACAGGTATGCAGGGATCACAGTCAGAAACACAGGAATGCAGAGGTATGCAGGGAGCACAGTCAGAAACACAGGAATACACAGGTATACAGGGAGCACAGTCAGAAACACAAAAATACAGATGTAACCAGGGAGCACAATCAGAAACACAGGAATACACTGGTATGCATGGAGCACAGTCAGAAACACAGGAATGCACAGGTATGCAGGGAGCACAGTCAGAAACACAGGAATACATAGGTATGCACGGAGCACAGTCAGAAACACAGGAATGCACAGGTATGCAGGGAGCACAGTCAGAAACACAGGAATACACAGGTATACAGGGAGCACAGTCAGAAACACAGGAATGCACAGGTATGCAGGGAGCACAGTCAGAAACACAGGAATGCACAAGTATGCAGGGAGCACAGTCAGAAACACAGGAATACACAGGTATACAGGGAGCACAATCAGAAACACAGGAATGCACAGGTATGCAGGGAGCACCATCAGGAACACAGGAATACACAGGTATACAGTCAGCTCAGTCAGAAAAACAAAAATACATATGTAACCAGGGAGCACAGTCAGAAACACAGGAATACACAGGTATACAGGAAGCGCGGTCAGAAACACAGGAATACACAGGTATGCAGGGAACACAGTCAGAAACACAAAAATACATATGTAACCAGGGAGAACAGTCAGAAACACATGAATACACAGGTAAGCAGAGAGCACAGTCAGAAAAACAGGAATGCACAGGTATACAGGGAGCACAGTCAGAAACACAGGAACACGCAGGTATACAGAGAGCACAGTCAGAAACAAAGGAATACACAGGAATACACGGGGAACAGTCAGAAACACAGCAATGCACAGGTATGCAGGGAGCACAGTCAGAAACACAGGAATACGCAGGTATGCAGGGAGCACAGTCAGAAACACAGGAATACACAGATACGCAGGGAACACAGTCAGAAACACAAAAACACATATGTAACCAGGGAGCACAATCAGAAACACAGGAATACACAGGTATGCAGGGATCACAGTCATAAACACAGGAATGCACAGCTATGCAGGGAGCACAGTCAGAAACACAGGAATACACAGGTATACAGGAAGCGCGGTCAGAAACACAGGAATACACAGGTATGCAGGGAACACAGTCAGAAACACAAAAATACATATGTAACCAGGGAGCACAATCAGAAACACATGAATACACAGGTAAGCACGGAGCACAGTCAGAAACACAGGAATGCACAGGTATACAGGGGGCACAGTCAGAAACACAGGAACATGCAGGTATACAGAGAGCACAGTCAGAAACACAGGAATACACAGGAATACACGGGGAACAGTCAGAAACACAGGAACACACAGGTATACAGGGAGCACAGTCAGAAACACAGGAATACACAGGTATGCAGGGAACAGTCAGAAACAGGAATACACAGGAATACAGGGGAAACAGTCAGAAACACAGGAACACACAGGAATACAGGGAGCACAGTCAGAAACACAGGAACACACAGGAATACAGGGAGCACTGTCAGAAACACAGGAATACACAGGAATACAGGGGGAACAGTCAGAAACACAGGAATACACAGGTACGCAGGAAACACAGTCAGAAACACAAAAATACATATGTAAGCAGGGAGCACAATCAGAAACACAGGAAAACACAGGTTAGCAGGGAGCACAGTCAGAAACACAGGAATGCACAGGTATGCAGGGATCACAGTCAGAAACACAGGAATGCAGAGGTATGCAGGGAGCACAGTCAGAAACACAGGAATACACAGGTATACAGGGAGCACAGTCAGAAACACAGGAATGCACAGGTATGCAGGGAGCACAGTCAGGAACACAGGAATGCACAGGTATGCAGGGAGCACAGTCAGAAACACAGGAATACACAGGTATACAGGGAGCACAGTCAGAAACACAGGAATGTACATGTATGCAGGGAGCACCGTCAGGAACACAGGAATACACAGGTATACAGTCAGCTCAGTCAGAAAAACAAAAATACATTTGTAACCAGGGAGCACAGTCAGAAACACAGGAATACACAGGTATACAGGAAGCGCGGACAGAAACACAGGAATACACAGGTATGCAGGGAACACAGTCAGAAGCACAAAAATACATATGTTACCAGGGAGCACAGTCAGAAACACATGAATACACAGGTAAGCAGAGAGCACAGTCAGAAATACAGGAATGCACAGGTATGCAGGGAGCACAGTCAGAAACACAGGAATCCACAGGTAAGCAGAGAGCACAGTCAGAAACACAGGAATCCACAGGTATGCAGGGAGCACAGTCAGAAACACAGGAATACACAGGTATACAGGGAGCATAGTCAGAAACACAGGAATGCACAGTTATCCAGGGAGCACAGTCAAAAACACAGGAGTACACAGGTATGCATGGAGCACAGTCAGAAACACAGGAATGCACAGGTATGCAGGGAGCACAGTCAGAAACACAGGAATGCACAGGTAGGCAGGGAGCACAGTCAGAAACACAGGAATACACAGGTATACAGGGAGCACAGTCAGAAACACAGGAATGCACAGGTATGCAGGGAGCACCTTCAGGAACACAGGAATACACAGGTATACAGTCAGCTCAGTCAGAAAAACAAAAATACACATGTAACCAGGGAGCACAGTCAAAAACACAGGAATACACATGTAAGCAGGGAGCATAGTCAGAAACACAGAAATGCACAGGTATGCAGGGATCACAGTCAGAAACACAGGAATGCACAGCTATGCAGGGACCACAGTCAGAAACAAAGGAATACACAGGTATACAGGAAGCGCGGTCAGAAACACAGGAATACACAGGTATGCAGGGAACACAGTCAGAAACACAAAAATACATATGTAACCAGGGAGCACAGTCAGAAACACAGGAATACACAGGTATACAGGAAGCGCGGTCAGAAACACAGGAATACACAGGTATGCAGGGAACACAGTCAAAAACACAGAAATACATATGTAACCAGGGAGCACAATCAGAAACACATGAATACACAGGTAAGCAGGGAGCACAGTCAGAAACACAGGAATGCACAGGTATACAGGGAGCACAGTCAGAAACACAGAAATGCACAGGCATGCAGGGATCACAGTCAGAAACACAGGAATGCACAGCTATGCAGGGATCACAGTCAGAAACACAGGAATACACAGGTATACAGGAAACGCGGTCAGAAACACAGGAATACACAGGTATGCAGGTAACACAGTCAGAAACACAGGAATGCACAGGTATACAGGGAGCACAGTCAGAAACACAGGAACACGCAGGTATACAGAGAGCACAGTCAGAAACACAGGAATACACAGGAATACACGGGGAACAGTCAGAAACACAGGAATACACAGGTATGCAGGGAACACAGTCAGAAACACAGGAATACACAGGAATACAGGGAAACAGTCAGAAACACAGGAACACACAGGAATACAGGGAGCACAGTCAGAAACACAGGAACACACAGGAATACAGGGAGCACTGTCAGAAACACAGGAATACACAGGAATACAGGGGGAACAGTCAGAAACACAGGAATACACAGGTACGCAGGGAACACAGTCAGAAACACAAAAATACATATGTAACCAGGGAGCACAATCAGAAACACAGGAATACACAGGTAAGCAGGGGGCACAGTCAGAAACACAGAAATGCACAGGTATGCAGGGATCACAGTCAGAAACACAGGCATGCACAGGTATGCAGGGAGCACCGTCAGGAACACAGGAATACACAGGTATACAGGAAGCGCGGTCAGAAACACAGGAATACACAGGTATGCAGGGAACACAGTCAGAAACACAAAAATACATATGTAACCAGGGAGCACAGTCAGAAACACATGAATACACAGGTAAGCAGAGAGCACAGTCAGAAACACAGGAATGCACAGGTATACAGGGAGCACAGTCAGAAACACAGGAACACGCAGGTATACAGAGAGCACAGTCAGAAACACAGGAATACACAGGAATACACGGGGAACAGTCAGAAACACAGGAACACACAGGTATACAGGGAGCACAGTCAGAAACACAGGAATACACAGGTATGCAGGGAACACAGTCAGAAACACAGGAATACAGGGGAAAAAGTCAGAAACACAGGAACACACAGGAATACAGGGAGCACAGTCAGAAACACAGGAATACAGGGGGAACAGTCAGAAACACAGGAATACACAGGAATACAGGGGGAACAGACAGAAACACAGGAACACACAGGAATACAGGGAGCACTGTCAGAAACACAGGAATATACAGGAATACAGGGGGAACAGTCAGAAACACAGGAATACACAGGTACGCAGGGAACACAGTCAGAAACACAAAAATACATATGTAACCAGGGAGCATAATCAGAAACACAGGAATACACAGGTAAGCAGGGAGCACAGTCAGAAACACAGGAATCCACAGGTATGCAGGGAGCACAGTCAGAAACACAGGAATACACAGGTATACAGGGAGCACAGTCAGAAACACAGGAATGCACAGTTATCCAGGGAGCACAGTCAAAAACACAGGAGTACACAGGTATGCAGGGAGCACAGTCAGAAACACAGGAATGCACAGGTATGCAGGGAGCACAGTCAGAAACACAGGAATGCACAGGTATGCAGGGAGCACAGTCAGAAACACAGGAATACACAGGTATACAGGGAGCACAGTCAGAAACACAGGAATGCACAGGTATGCAGGGAGCACCGTCAGGAACACAGGAATACACAGGTATACAGTCAGCTCAGTCAGAAAAACAAAAATACATATGTAACCAGGGAGCACAGTCAAAAACACAGGAATACACATGTAAGCAGGGAGCATAGTCAGAAACACAGAAATGCACAGGTATGCAGGGATCACAGTCAGAAACACAGGAATGCACAGCTATGCAGGGAGCACAGTCAGAAACACAGGAATACACAGGTATACAGGAAACGCGGTCAGAAACACAGGAATACACAGGTATGCAGGTAACACAGTCAGAAACACAGGAATGCACAGGTATACAGGGAGCACAGTCAGAAACACAGGAACACGCAGGTATACAGAGAGCACAGTCAGAAACACAGGAATACACAGGAATACACGGGGAACAGTCAGAAACACAGGAACACACAGGTATACAGGGAGCACAGTCAGAAACACAGGAATACACAGGTATGCAGGGAGCACAGTCAGAAACACTGGAATACACAGGTATGCAGGGAGCACAGTCAGAAACACGAGAGTGTGAGGACTACATTCAGGAACACAGGAATACACAGGTATACAGGGAGCACAGTCAGAAACACATAATAACATATGTAACCAGGGAGCACAATCAAAAACCCAGGAATACACAGGTAAGCAGGGAACATAGCCAGAAACACAGGAATACATAGGTATACAGGGAGCACAGTCAGAAACACAGGAATACACAGGTATACAGGGAACATAGTCAGAAACAGAGGAATACATAGGTATACATGGAGCACAGTCAGAAACACAGGAATACACAGGTATGCAGGGAGCACAGTCAGAAACACAGGAATACACAGGTATGCAGGGAGCACAGTCAGAAACACAGGAATACACAGGTATGCAGGGAGCACAGTCAGAAACACAGGAATACACAGGTATGCAGGGAGCACAGTCAGAAACACAGGAATACACCAGTATACAGGGAGCACAGTCAGAAACGCAGGAATACACAGGTGTGCAGGGAGCACAGTCAGAAAGGCAGGAACACACAGGTATGAAAGAATGGTGGCAGTATTGAGCCAGCGTACCTTGAGGCTGCAGAAGGCGATGGGATCCAGGCTCCTGTAATCCGGCTCTCTAGAGTACAGCTCATACAGCTGCTGCAAGGGCTCAGGCACCAGCAACCTGTGGTCTACAAAATAACACACAATCACACAACCACAAACACACATGACACAAACAACACACAAAAAACCACAAATGCACATTACACAATCACACAACCACAAACACACACATTACACAACACACACACACAACCACAAACGCGCATTACACAAACATCACACAATCACATAACCACAAACACGCGCATTACACAAACAACACACACACAACCACAAACACACAAATTACAGAGACAACACACAATCAAACAACCACAAACATGCGCATTACAGAACCAACACACACACAACCACAAACGCACATTACACAATCACACAACCACAAACACGCACATTCGACAAACAAGACACACACAACCACAAACACGCATTACACAATCACACAACCACAAACACACATTATAGAAACAACACACAATCACACAACCACAAACATACACATTACAGAGACAACACACAATCACACAACCACAAACATGCACATTACAGAGACAACACACAATCACACAACCACAAGCACGCACATTACACAAACAGCACAATCACACAACCACAAACAGGTGCAGTACACAAATAACACACAATCACACAACACCAAACCCGCACATTACACAAACAACACACACACACAACCACAAACACACACATTACACAAAAAAAACACACAATCACACAACCACAAACGTGCTTTACACAAACAACACACAATCACACAACCACAAACCCACACATTACACAAACAACACACAATCACACAACCACAAACACACACATTACACAAATAACACAATCACATAACCAAACATGCGCATTACACAAACAACACACAATCACACAACCACAAACACGCACGTTACACAAACAACGCACAATCACACAACCACTAACCCGAATAGTACACAAACAACACACAATCACACAACCACAAACATGCACATTACACAAACAAAACACAGTCACACAACTAAAACATGCGCATTACACAAACAACACACAGTCACACAACCACAAACATGCACGCTTACACAAACAACACATAATCACACAACCACAAACACGCGCATTACACAAACAACACACAATGATACAACCACAAACCTGCACATTACACAAACAACACACATTCACACAAACACGAACATTACACAAATAATACACAATCACACAACCACAAACATGCGCATTACACAAACAACACACAATCACATAACCACAAACACGCTCATTACACAAACAACACACACACAACCACAAACACACAAATTACAGAGACAACACACAATCACACAACCACAAACATGCGCATTACAGAACCAACACACACACAACCACAAACGCACATTACACAATCACACAACCACAAACACGCACGTTCGACAAACAAGACACACACAACCACAAACACGCATTACACAATCACACAACCACAAACACGCACATTATAGAAACAACACACAATCACACAACCACAAACATACACATTACAGAGACAACACACAATCACACAACCACAATCATGCACATTACAGAGACAACACACAATTAAACAACCACAAGCACGCACATTACACAAACAACACACAATCACACAACCACAAACAGGTGCAGTACACAAATAACACACAATCACACAACCACAAACCCGCACATTACACAAACAACACACACACACAACCACAAACACACACATTACACAAAAAAAACACAATCACACAACCACAAACGTGCTTTACACAAACAACACACAATCACACAACCACAAACCCGCACATTACACAAACAACACACAATCACACAACCACAAACACACACATTTCACAAATAACACAATCACACAACCAAACATGCGCAGTACACAAACAACACACAATCACACAACCACAAACACGAACGTTACACAAACAACACACAATCACACAACCACTAACCCGAATATTACACAAACAACACACCATCACACAACCACAAACATGCACATTACACAAACAAAACACAGTCACACAACTAAAACATGCGCATTACACAAACAACACACAGTCACACAACCACAAACATGCATGTTACACAAACAATACACAATCACACAACCACAAACACGCGCATTACACAAACAACACACAATAATACAACCACAAACCTGCACATTACACAAACAACACACATTCACACAAACACGAACATTACACAAATAATACACAATCACACAACCACAAACATGCGCATTACACAAACAACACACAATCACACAATCATAAACACGTGCATTACACAAAAAACAATCATACACACAAACATAAACAGGCGCATGAAAAAAATCAATCACACAACCATTAACGCACATCACACGAACAACACACAATCAATAGCACAACCACAAACATTCATTTCACACAAACACACAATCAATCGCATAACCATAAACACACATCACGCATAGAATACATAGTCACATAACCACAAATAAACACATTACACAAACAAGATACAATCAATCACACAAAGATCAAGACTAATATCACACAAACAATTCACAATGACACAACCACTAACATGCAGACCTTACACAAACAACACACAATCAATCACACAGCCAGAAACACAAACATCACACAAACAAGATATACTGTGTTGCTGTCATTTGCGTGCAGTGTTGACAGTATATAGCTGATAAACTGCTTCTGTTGCTGTGTAATTTCTGTTTCGTTGCAAATGTACCATTGATAACAGTTGCTGTGTAATTTTTGTACATTGTTGAAAGTGATCCATTGGTAAACGGTCTCTATTGTTGTATAATTTGTGTACTCTGTTGATAGTGCACATTGATTAACTGTATCCATTGCTGTATATTTTGTGTGCTTTGTTGAAAGCATAAATTGCTTAAATGTCTCTGATGCTGTGTAATTAGTTTTCTTGGATGAAAGTATGCCATCAAACTGTCTCTTTTGCTGTATAATTTTTATGCTTTATTAAAAGCCTAAATTCGTAAACCGTCTCTGTTGCTGTATGATTTGTGCAGTGTTGATAGCGTATCATAAATAAACCATCTCTGTTGCTGTATGATTTGTGCAGTGCTAATAGCGTACCATCAATAAACTGTCTCTGTTGCTGTATGATTTGTGCAGTGCTGATAGCGTACCATAAAAAACCGTCTCTGTTGCTGTATGATTTGTGCAGTGCTAATAGCGTACCATCAATAAACTGTCTCTGTTGCTGTATGATTTGCACAGTGCTAACAGCACACCATAAAAAAACTCTCTGTTGTTGTATGATTTGTGCAGTGCTAATAGCGTACCATAAATAAACCATCTCTGTTGCTGAATGATTTGCACAGTGCTAAAAGCACACCATAAAAATAAACCATCTCTGTTGTTGTATGATTTGCACAGTGCTAACAGCACACCATAAAATGACCGTCTCTGTTGTTATATGATTTGTGCAGTGCTGATAGCGTACCATCATTAAACTGTCGTTGTTGTATGATTTGCACTGTGCTAACAGCACACCATAAAAAACCATCTCTGTTATTTCATGAATTGTGCAGTGCTAACAGCACACCATAAAAAAACTGTCTCTGTTGTTGGATGATTTGTGCAGTGCTGATAGCGTACCATAAATAAACTGTATCTGTTGTTGTATGATTTGCACAATGCTAACAGCACACCATAAAAAAAACCGTCTCTGTTGCTGTATGATTTGTGCAGTGCTGATAGCGTACCATCAATAAACCGTCTCTGTTGTTGTATGATTTGTGCAGTGCTGACAGCGTATCATAAATAAACCATCTCTGTTGCTGTATGATTTGTGCAGTGCTGATAGCATATCATAAATAAACCATCTCTGTTGCTGTATGATTTGTGCAGTGCTAATAGCGTATCATCAATAAACTGTCTCTGTTGCTGTATGATTTGTGCAGTGCTGATAGGGTACCATAAAAAACCGTCTCTGTTGTTGTATGATTTGCACAGTGCTAACAGCACACCATAAAAAAACCATCTCTGTTGTTGTATGATTTGCACAGTGCTGATAGCGTACCATCAATGAACTCTCTGTTGCTGTATGATTTGTGCAGTGCTGATAGCGTACCATAAAAAATCGTCGCTGTTGTTGTATGATTTGTGCAGTGCTGATAGCGTACCATCAATAAACTGTCTCTGTTGCTGTATGATTTGTGCAGTGCTGATAGCGTACTATAAAAACCGCTCTGTTGTTGTATGATTTGCACAGTGCTGATAGCGTACCATCAATAAACCGTCTCTGTTGTTGTATGATTTGTGCAGTGCTGATAGCGTACCATCAATAAACTGTCTCTGTTGCTGTATGATTTGTGCAGTGCTGATAGCGTCCCATAAAAAACCGTCTCTGTTGTTGTATGATTTGCACAGTGCTGATAGCGTACCATCAATAAACCGTCTCTGTTGTTGTATGATTTGTGCAGTGCTGATAGCGTACCATCAATAAACTGTGACTGTTGCTGTATGATTTGCACAGTGCTAATAGCGTACCATCAATAAACTGTGACTGTTGTTGTATGATTTGTGCAGTGCTGATAGGGTACCATCAATAAACTGTGACTGTTGTTGTATGATTTGTGCAGTGCTGATAGCGTACCATCAATAAACTGTGACTGTTGCTGTATGATTTGCACAGTGCTAATAGCGTACCATCAATAAACTGTGACTGTTGTTGTATGATTTGTGCAGTGCTGATAGCGTACATCAATAAACTGTCTCTGTTGTTGTATGATTTGTGCAGTGCTAATAGCGTACCATCAATAAACTGTGACTGTTGTTGTATGATTTGTGCAGTGCTGATAGCGTACCATCAATAAACTGTGACTGTTGTTGTATGATTTGCACAGTGCTGATAGCGTACCATCAATAAACTGTGACTGTTGCTGTATGATTTGCACAGTGCTAATAGCGTACCATCAATAAACTGTGACTGTTGTTGTATGATTTGTGCAGTGCTGATAGCGTACCATCAATAAACTGTGACTGTTGCTGTAAGATTTGCACAGTGCTGTTAGCGTACCATCAATAAACTGTGACTGTTGTTGTATGATTTGTGCAGTGCTGATAGCGTACCATCAATAAACTGTCTCTGTTGTTGTATGATTTGTGCAGTGCTAATAGCGTACCATCAATAAACCGTCTCTGTTGCTGTAAGATTTGCACAGTGCTGTTAGCGTACCATCAATAAACTGTGACTGTTGTTGTATGATTTGTGCAGTGCTAATAGCGTACCATCAATAAACTGTCTCTGTTGTTGTATGATTTGTGCAGTGCTGGTAGCGTACCATCAATAAACTGTGACTGTTGCTGTATGATTTGCACAGTGCTAATAGCGTACCATCAATAAACTGTGACTGTTGTTGTATGATTTGTGCAGTGCTGATAGCGTACCATCAATAAACTGTGACTGTTGTTGTATGATTTGCACAGTGCTGATAGCGTACCATCAATAAACTGTGACTGTTGCTGTATGATTTGCACAGTGCTGATAGCGTACCATCAATAAACTGTGACTGTTGTTGTATGATTTGTGCAGTGCTAATAGCGTACCATCAATAAACTGTCTCTGTTGTTGTATGATTTGCACAGTGCTGATAGCGTACCATCAATAAACTGTGACTGTTGCTGTATGATTTGCACAGTGCTTATAGCGTACCATCAATAAACCGTGACTGTTGTTGTATGATTTGTGCAGTGCTGATAGCGTACCATCAATAAACTGTGACTGTTGCTGTATGATTTGCACAGTGCTGATAGCGTACCATCAATAAACTGTGACTGTTGTTGTATGATTTGTGCAGTGCTAATAGCGTACCATCAATAAACTGTCTCTGTTGTTGTATGATTTGTGCAGTGCTGGTAGCGTACCATCAATAAACTGTGACTGTTGCTGTATGATTTGCACAGTGCTTATAGCGTATCATCAATAAACCGTGACTGTTGTTGTATGATTTGTGCAGTGCTGATAGCGTACCATCAATAAACTGTCTCTGTTGTTGTATGATTTGTGCAGTGCTGGTAGCGCACCATCAATAAACCGTGACTGTTGCTGTTGATTTGCACAGTGCTTATAGCGCATCATCAATAAACCGTGACTGTTGTTGTATGATTTGTGCAGTGCTGATAGCGTACCATCAATAAACTGTCTCTGTTGTTGTATGATTTGTGCAGTGCTGGTAGCGTACCATCAATAAACCGTCTCTGTTGTTGTATGATTTGGTCCTCCTGTGCTGCAGAGGAGCAGCTGCTCCAGGAATCTCAGCAGCAATGCACAGTGTGAAGACCCAGGCTGTCCTTCAGCAGAGTGTGCGACTGCATCTCCGCATTCTCCATCTCCAGCTCGTGCACCTTACAGAGCAGGCCCAGAATTATTTTCAGCTCCTCTGAATGCTCACCATTTATATCAGGGCCTCCACTTTCAGAGTAATGCTGAATGCACTCCCAACTATCAGGGCCTCAGCTGATTATTTTTCAACAGTAATGCTGAATGCACACTCATTTATATCAGGGCCTCTGTGATTATTTTCAGAGTAATGCTGAATGCACACTCATTTATATCAGGGCCTCTGTGATTATTTTCAGAGTAATGCTGAATGCACACTCATTTATATCAGGGCCTCTGTGATTATTTTCAGAGTAATGCTGAATGCACACTCATTTATATCAGGGCCTCTGTGATTATTTTCAGAGTAATGCTGAATGCACACTCATTTATATCAGGGCCTCTGTGATTATTTTCAGAGTAATGCTGAATGCACACTCATTTATATCAGGGCCTCTGTGATTATTTTCAGAGTAATGCTGAATGCACACTCATTTATATCAGGGCCTCTGTGATTATTTTCAGAGTAATGCTGAATGCACACTCATTTATATCAGGGCCTCTGTGATTATTTTCAGAGTAATGCTGAATGCACACTCATTTATATCAGGGCCTCTGTGATTATTTTCAGAGTAATGCTGAATGCACACTCATTTATATCAGGGCCTCTGTGATTATTTTCAGAGTAATGCTGAATGCACACTCATTTATATCAGGGCCTCTGTGATTATTTTCAGAGTAATGCTGAATGCACACTCATTTATATCAGGGCCTCTGTGATTATTTTCAGAGTAATGCTGAATGCACACTCATTTATATCAGGGCCTCTGTGATTATTTTCAGAGTAATGCTGAATGCACACTCATTTATATCAGGGCCTCTGTGATTATTTTCAGAGTAATGCTGAATGCACACTCATTTATATCAGGGCCTCTGTGATTATTTTCAGAGTAATGCTGAATGCACACTCATTTATATCAGGGCCTCTGTGATTATTTTCAGAGTAATGCTGAATGCACACTCATTTATATCAGGGCCTCTGTGATTATTTTCAGAGTAATGCTGAATGCACACTCATTTATATCAGGGCCTCTGTGATTATTTTCAGAGTAATGCTGAATGCACACTCATTTATATCAGGGCCTCTGTGATTATTTTCAGAGTAATGCTGAATGCACACTCATTTATATCAGGGCCTCTGTGATTATTTTCAGAGTAATGCTGAATGCACACTCATTTATATCAGGGCCTCTGTGATTATTTTCAGAGTAATGCTGAATGCACACTCATTTATATCAGGGCCTCTGTGATTATTTTCAGAGTAATGCTGAATGCACACTCATTTATATCAGGGCCTCTGTGATTATTTTCAGAGTAATGCTGAATGCACACTCATTTATATCAGGGCCTCTGTGATTATTTTCAGAGTAATGCTGAATGCACACTCATTTATATCAGGGCCTCTGTGATTATTTTCAGAGTAATGCTGAATGCACACTCATTTATATCAGGGCCTCTGTGATTATTTTCAGAGTAATGCTGAATGCACACTCATTTATATCAGGGCCTCTGTGATTATTTTCAGAGTAATGCTGAATGCACACTCATTTATATCAGGGCCTCTGTGATTATTTTCAGAGTAATGCTGAATGCACACTCATTTATATCAGGGCCTCTGTGATTATTTTCAGAGTAATGCTGAATGCACACTCATTTATATCAGGGCCTCTGTGATTATTTTCAGAGTAATGCTGAATGCACACTCATTTATATCAGGGCCTCTGTGATTATTTTCAGAGTAATGCTGAATGCACACTCATTTATATCAGGGCCTCTGTGATTATTTTCAGAGTAATGCTGAATGCACACTCATTTATATCAGTGCCTCTGTGATTATTTTCAGAGTAATGCTGAATGCACACTCATTTATATCAGGCCTCTGTGATTATTTTCAGAGTAATGCTGAATGCACACTCATTTATATCAGGGCCTCTGTGATTATTTTCAGAGTAATGCTGAATGCACACTCATTTATATCAGGGCCTCTGTGATTATTTTCAGAGTAATGCTGAATGCACACTCATTTATATCAGGGCCTCTGTGATTATTTTCAGAGTAATGCTGAATGCACACTCATTTATATCAGGGCCTCTGTGATTATTTTCAGAGTAATGCTGAATGCACACTCATTTATATCAGGGCCTCTGTGATTATTTTCAGAGTAATGCTGAATGCACACTCATTTATATCAGGGCCTCTGTGATTATTTTCAGAGTAATGCTGAATGCACACTCATTTATATCAGGGCCTCTGTGATTATTTTCAGAGTAATGCTGAATGCACACTCATTTATATCAGTGCCTCTGTGATTATTTTCAGAGTAATGCTGAATGCACACTCATTTATATCAGGGCCTCTGTGATTATTTTCAGAGTAATGCTGAATGCACACTCATTTATATCAGGCCTCTGTGATTATTTTCAGAGTAATGCTGAATGCACACTCATTTATATCAGTGCCTCTGTGATTATTTTCAGAGTAATGCTGAATGCACACTATTTATATCAGGGCCTCTGTGATTATTTTCAGAGTAATGCTGAATGCACACTCATTTATATCAGGGCCTCTGTGATTATTTTCAGAGTAATGCTGAATGCACACTCATTTATATCAGAGCCTCTGTGATTATTTTCAGAGTAATGCTGAATGCACACTCATTTATATCAGGGCCTCTGTGATTATTTTCAGAGTAATGCTGAATGCACACTCATTTATATCAGTGCCTCTGTGATTATTTTCAGAGTAATGCTGAATGCACACTCATTTATATCAGTGCCTCTGTGATTATTTTCAGAGTAATGCTGAATGCACACTCATTTAATCAGGGCCTGTGATTATTTTCAGCACATGCTGAATGCACACTCATTTATATCAGTGCCTCTATATTTTCAGAGTAATGCTGAATGCACACTCATTTATATCAGTGCCTCTGTGATTATTTTCAGAGTAATGCTGAATGCACACTCATTTATATCAGGGCCTCTGTGATTATTTTCAGAGTAATGCTGAATGCACACTCATTTATATCAGGGCCTCTGTGATTATTTTCAGAGTAATGCTGAATGCACACTCATTTATATCACTTATTTTCATTTATATCAGGGCCTCTGTGATTATTTTCAGAGTAATGCTGAATGCACACTCATTTATATCAGGGCCTCTCAGTGAGTAATGCTGAATGCACACTCATTTATATCAGTGCCTTTCAGAGTAATGCTGAATGCACACTCATTTATATCAGGGCCTCTGTGATTATTTTCAGAGTAATGCTGAATGCACACTCATTTATATCAGGGCCTCTGTGATTATTTTCAGAGTAATGCTGAATGCACACTCATTTATATATCATTATTTTCAGGTAATGCCACACTCATTTATATCAGGATTATTATTTTCAGAGTAATGCTGAATGCACACTCATTTATATCAGGGCTCTGTGATTATTTTCAGAGTAATGCTGAATGCACACTCATTTATATCAGGGCCTCTGTGATTATTTTCAGAGTAATGCTGAATGCACACTCATTTATATCAGGGCCTCTGTGATTATTTTCAGAGTAATGCTGAATGCACACTCATTTATATCAGGGCCTCTGTGATTATTTTCAGAGTAATGCTGAATGCACACTCATTTATATCAGGGCCTCTGTGATTATTTTCAGAGTAATGCTGAATGCACACTCATTTATATCAGGGCCTCTGTGATTATTTTCAGAGTAATGCTGAATGCACACTCATTTATATCAGGGCCTCTGTGATTATTTTCAGAGTAATGCTGAATGCACACTCATTTATATCAGGGCCTCTGTGATTATTTTCAGAGTAATGCTGAATGCACACTCATTTATATCAGGGCCTCTGTGATTATTTTCAGAGTAATGCTGAATGCACACTCATTTATATCAGGGCCTCTGTGATTATTTTCAGAGTAATGCTGAATGCACACTCATTTATATCAGGGCCTCTGTGATTATTTTCAGAGTAATGCTGAATGCACACTCATTTATATCAGGGCCTCTGTGATTATTTTCAGAGTAATGCTGAATGCACACTCATTTATATCAGGGCCTCTGTGATTATTTTCAGAGTAATGCTGAATGCACACTCATTTATATCAGGGCCTCTGTGATTATTTTCAGAGTAATGCTAGATATCAGGCCTCTATGCACACTCATTTATATCAGGGCCTCTGTGATTATTTTCAGAGTAATGCTGAATGCACACTCATTTATATCAGGGCCTCTGTGATTATTTTCAGAGTAATGCTGAATGCACACTCATTTATATCAGGGCCTCTGTGATTATTTTCAGAGTAATGCTGAATGCACACTCATTTATATCAGGGCCTCTGTGATTATTTTCAGAGTAATGCTGAATGCACACTCATTTATATCAGGGCCTCTGTGATTATTTTCAGAGTAATGCTGAATGCACACTCATTTATATCAGGGCCTCTGTGATTATTTTCAGAGTAATGCTGAATGCACACTCATTTATATCAGGGCCTCTGTGATTATTTTCAGAGTAATGCTGAATGCACACTCATTTATATCAGGGCCTCTGTGATTATTTTCAGAGTAATGCTGAATGCACACTCATTTATATCAGGGCCTCTGTGATTATTTTCAGAGTAATGCTGAATGCACACTCATTTATATCAGTGCCTCTGTGATTATTTTCAGAGTAATGCTGAATGCACACTCATTTATATCAGGGCCTCTGTGATTATTTTCAGAGTAATGCTGAATGCACACTCATTTATATCAGGGCCTCTGTGATTATTTTCAGAGTAATGCTGAATGCACACTCATTTATATCAGGGCCTCTGTGATTATTTTCAGAGTAATGCTGAATGCACACTCATTTATATCAGGGCCTCTGTGATTATTTTCAGAGTAATGCTGAATGCACACTCATTTATATCAGGGCCTCTGTGATTATTTTCAGAGTAATGCTGAATGCACACTCATTTATATCAGGGCCTCTGTGATTATTTTCAGAGTAATGCTGAATGCACACTCATTTATATCAGGGCCTCTGTGATTATTTTCAGAGTAATGCTGAATGCACACTCATTTATATCAGGGCCTCTGTGATTATTTTAGAGTAATGCTGAATGCACACTCATTTATATCAGGGCCTCTGTGATTATTTTCAGAGTAATGCTGAATGCACACTCATTTATATCAGGGCCTCTGTGATTATTTTCAGAGTAATGCTGAATGCACACTCATTTATATCAGGGCCTCTGTGATTATTTTCAGAGTAATGCTGAATGCACACTCATTTATATCAGGGCCTCTGTGATTATTTTTCAGAGATTATTTTCAGAGTAATGCTGAATGCACACTCATTTATATCAGGGCCTCTGTGATTATTTTCAGAGTAATGCTGAATGCACACTCATTTATATCAGGCCTCTGTGATTATTTTCAGAGTAATGCTGAATGCACACTCATTTATATCAGTGCCTCTGTGATTATTTTCAGAGTAATGCTGAATGCACACTCATTTATATCAGGGCCTCTGTGATTATTTTCAGAGTAATGCTGAATGCACACTCATTTATATCAGGGCCTCTGTGATTATTTTCAGAGTAATGCTGAATGCACACTCATTTATATCAGGGCCTCTGTGATTATTTTCAGAGTAATGCTGAATGCACACTCATTTATATCAGGGCCTCTGTGATTATTTTCAGAGTAATGCTGAATGCACACTCATTTATATCAGGGCCTCTGTGATTATTTTCAGAGTAATGCTGAATGCACACTCATTTATATCAGGCCCTCTGTGATTATTTTTTCAGAGTAATGCTGAATGCACACTCATTTATATCAGGGCCTCTGTGATTATTTTCAGAGTAATGCTGAATGCACACTCATTTATATCAGGGCCTCTGTGATTATTTTCAGAGTAATGCTGAATGCACACTCATTTATATCAGTGCCTCTGTGATTATTTTCAGAGTAATGCTGAATGCACACTCATTTATATCAGGGCCTCTGTGATTATTTTCAGAGTAATGCTGAATGCACACTCATTTATATCAGTGCCTCTGTGATTATTTTCAGAGTAATGCTGAATGCACACTCATTTATATCAGGCCTCTGTGATTATTTTCAGAGTAATGCTGAATGCACACTCATTTATATCAGGGCCTCTGTGATTATTTTCAGAGTAATGCTGAATGCACACTCATTTATATCAGGGCCTCTGTGATTATTTTCAGAGTAATGCTGAATGCACACTCATTTATATCAGTGCCTCTGTGATTATTTTCAGAGTAATGCTGAATGCACACTCATTTATATCAGTGCCTCTGTGATTATTTTCAGAGTAATGCTGAATGCACACTCATTTATATCAGGGCCTCTGTGATTATTTTCAGAGTAATGCTGAATGCACACTCATTTATATCAGGGCCTCTGTGATTATTTTCAGAGTAATGCTGAATGCACACTCATTTATATCAGGGCCTCTGTGATTATTTTCAGAGTAATGCTGAATGCACACTCATTTATATCAGTGGCTTGTGATTATTTTCAGAGTAATGCTGAATGCACACTCATTTATATCAGGGCCTCTGTGATTATTTTCAGAGTAATGCTGAATGCACACTCATTTATATCAGGGCCTCTGTGATTATTTTCAGAGTAATGCTGAATGCACACTCATTTATATCAGAATGCCTCTTTGATTATTTTCAGAGTAATGCTGAATGCACACTCATTTATATCAGGGCCTCTGTTATTTTCAGAGTAATGCTGAATGCACACTATTTATATCAGTGCCTCTGTGATTATTTTCAGAGTAATGCTGAATGCACACTCATTTATATCAGGGCCTCTGTGATTATTTTCAGAGTAATGCTGAATGCACACTCATTTATATCAGGGCCTCTGTGATTATTTTCAGAGTAATGCTGAATGCACACTCATTTATATCAGGGCCTCTGTGATTATTTTCAGAGGCTGAATGCACACTCATTTATATCAGGGCCTCTGATTATTTTCAGAGTAATGCTGAATGCACACTCATTTATATCAGGGCCTCTGAATGATTATATTTCAGAGTAATGCTGAATGCACACTCATTTATATCAGGGCCTCTGTGATTATTTTCAGAGTAATGCTGAATGCACACTCATTTATATCAGGGCCTCTTTCAGAGTGATTATTTTATCAGAGTAATGCTGAATGCACACTCATTTATATCAGGGAATGCCTCTGTTATTATTTTCAGATTATTTTCAGTAATGCTGAATGCACACTCATTTATATCAGGGCCTCTGTGATTATTTTCAGAGTAATGCTGAATGCACACTCATTTATATCAGGGCCTCTGTGATTATTTTCAGAGTAATGCTGAATGCACACTCATTTATATCAGGGCCTCTGTGATTATTTTCAGAGTAATGCTGAATGCACACTCATTCATATCAGGGCCTCTGTGATTACTTTCAGAGTAATGCTGAATGCACACTCATTCATATCAGGGCCTCTGTGATTATTTTCAGAGTAATGCTGAATGCACACTCATTTATATCAGGGCCTCTGTGATTATTTTCAGAGTAATGCTGAATGCACACTCATTTATATCAGGGCCTCTGTGATTATTTTCAGAGTAATGCTGAATGCAATACAATTATAACATTACTAATAGGCCATTGACAGGCCATTCTGCCACAACTTTATAACAATCACAGAGTACCCAACACTGAAAATAATTATGGACTAAAGGGTATCAGCTCCACATCAAGTTTAGTCTTAAAAAATCCCAGAGTTTCTGCCTCAAAGACATGACTAGGAAAGTTGTTCCACACTGTAACTGCTCTCAATCATAAAATACAAATGCAATTAGATGATAATAATAATAATGTCTGGGCACCTTCTTTTTCTGTATTTTCTGTTGTTCTGCCATTAGCGTTTGCAGACTCTCTCTAGCTCTGGTGACGTCTGGAGTCTCCGTGATGTCCGGTGGGGTTTCCGGCGACTCACAGGCCTCGCTCTCATCCTTACTCTCCATCTCTTTACAGCGCTCGGCGCGCCATTTACGAGTGCGACGGCTCTGCTCCTGCTCCCAGCTACAGCACACATGCACAACATTTCAGCAGGTGTGTGATGGCGAGCACGTATTTGAATATGTGCAGGTGTGTGAAAGTGAGAGGGTGTTTGATTACAAACCCCAGTTCCAATGAAGTTGGGAAGTTGTGTAAAATGTGAATAAAAACAGAATACAATGATGTGCAAATCCTCTCTTCTTTTAACAACAGTCTGTAAACGTCTGGGAAGTGAGGAGACCAGTTGCTGGAGTTTTGGGAGGGGGATGTTGTCCCACTCTTGACTGATGTAGGATTCTAGCTGCTCAACAGTCCTGGGTCGTCTTTGCTGGATTGTCATTTTATGATGTGCCAAATGTTTTCTGTTGGTGACAGGTCTGGACTGCAGGCAGGCCATTTCAGCACCCGGACTCCTACTGCAAAGCCATGCTGTTGTGATGGATGCAGTATGTGGTTAAGCATTGTTTTGCTGAAATATGCAAGGCCTTCCCTGAAAGGGACATTGTTGTAAAACCTCTATTTACTTTTCAGCATTGATAGTGCCTTTCCAGATGTGTAAGCTCCCCACCCCAGAGGCACTAATGCAACCCCATACCATCAGAGATGCAGGCTTTTGAACTGAGCGCTGATAACAAGCTGGATGGTCCCTCTCCTCTTTAGTCTGCACGACACAGCATCCGTCGTTTCCAAAAAGAATTTCAAATTTTGATTCATCTGACCACAGAACAGTTTTCCATTTTGCCTCAGTCCATTTTAAATGAGCTTTGGCCCAGAGAAGACCGCGGCGTTTCTGGATCGTGTTCACATGTGGCTTCTTCTTTGCGTGATACAGCTTTAGCTTGTATTTGTGGATTGCACGGCGAACTCTGTTCACAGACAATGATTTCTGGAAGTGTTCCTGAGCCTCGCAGTAAATTCCAGCGTGGAATTATGCCTGTTTTTAATGCAGTGCCGCCTGGGGGCCTGAAGATCATAAGCATCCAATATTGACCTTCGACCTTGTCCCTTGTGCACAGAGATTTCTCCAGATTTTCTGAATCTTTTGACGATATTAAGTACTGTAGATGGTGGGACATTCAGAGCCTTTGCAATTTTACATTGAGGAACATTTTTCTAAAATTGTTCCACAATTTTTAGATGCAGTTTTTCACAGATTGGTAAATATCTGCCCATCTTTACTTCTGAGAGACTCTGCCTCCCTAAAATGTTCTTTTTGTACCCAGTCATGTTACTGACCTGTTGCCAATTAACCTAATTAGTTGTAAAATGCTTCTCCAGTTGTTTTTTTATTAGTACCACTTACATTTCCAGCCTTTTATTGCCCTTGTCCCAACTTTTTTGAGACTTGTAGCTGCCATCAAATTCAAAGAGCTAATAATTCTCATGAAATGGGAAAATGTCTCACTTTTAACATCTCATATGTTTTCTATGCTGTATTGTGAATACAATGTGGGTTAATGAGATTTGCAAATTATTGCATTCTAGTTTTATTCACGTTTTACACAGCGTCCCAACTTCATTGGAATTGGGGTTTGTATGAGCAGATATGTGATGGCGAGCAGGTGTTCGATTATGAGTGAGCAGGTGTGAGATAGTGAGCAGGTGTCTTGATATGTGCAGGTGTGTGATGGCGAGCAGAGTTTGGTTTGTGAGCAGGTGTAATTGTGAGCAGAGGTTTTGTTTGTGAGCTGGTGTAATTGTGAGCAGGAGTTTTGTTTGTGAGCTGGTGTAATTGTGAGCAGCAGTTTTGTTTGTGAGCTGGTGTAATTGTAAGCAGGAGTTTTGTTTGTGAGCTGGTGTAATTGTGAGCAGGAGTTTGGTTTGTGAGCTGGTGTATTTGTGAGCAGGAGTTTGGTTTGTGAGATGGTGTGATTTTGAGCAGGAGTTTTGTTTGTGAGCTGGTGTAATTGTGAGCAGCAGTTTTGTTTGTGAGCTGGTGTAATTGTGAGCAGGAGTTTTGTTTGTGAGCTGGTGTAATTGTGAGCAGGAGTTTGGTTTGTGAGCTGGTGTATTTGTGAGCAGGAGTTTGGTTTGTGAGATGGTGTGATTTTGAGCAGGAGTTTTGTTTGTGAGCTGGTGTAATTGTGAGCAGGAGTTTGGTTTGTGAGCTGGTGTATTTGTGAGCAGGAGTTTGGTTTGTGAGATGGTGTAATTGTGAGCAGGAGTTTGGTTTGTGAGCTGGTGTGATTTTGAACAGGAGCTTGTTTGTGAGCTGGTGTAATTGTGAGCAGGAGTTTTGTTTCTGAGCTGGTGTAATTGTGAGCAGGAGTTTTGTTTCTGAGCTGGTGTAATTGTGAGCAGGAGTTTTGTTTCTGAGCTGGTGTAAGTGTGAGCAGGGGTTTTGTTTCTGAGCTGGTGTAATTGTCAGCAGGAGTTTGGTTTGTGAGCTGGTGTAATTGTGAGCAGGAGTTTGGTTTGTGAGCTGGTGTAATTGTGAGCAGGAGTTTTGTTTGTGAGCTGGTGTAATTGTGAGCAGGAGTTTGGTTTGTGAGCTGGTGTGATTTTGAGCAGGAGTTTTGTTTGTGAGCTGGTGTAATTGTGAGCAGGAGTTTTGTTTTTGAGCTGGTGTGATTTTGAGCAGGAGTTTTGTTTGTGAGCTGGTGTAATTGTGAGCAGGAGTTTTGTTTCTGAGCTAGTGTAATTGTGAGCAAGAGTTTTGTTTGTGAGCTGGTGTGCACTTGTGTTTTAGTACATGATGATGACAGGTAGGTATTTGTTGGTGAGCAGTTCTCACTCTGTGATGGTGAGCAGGTGTTTGGACGTGTCCACCTGGATCTCCACACTGCAGTTCTCCAGCTCCATCAGGGCTTTACGGATCTCCATCTGCTGGCGGAAAGCATGAATCAGCTGCTCTCTCAGGTGGTCCATCTCCGCCCGGGTTTGGAGCGAGGAGTGCGCCTGCACCTGGGCTGGAGCGAGAGAGGAGATCAAATAACCCAAAACTCCTAACCCTATACACGGTCCTTAAATCTTATCGGCATTCCCAACTATTATCCTACTGTATACCATAGCCCAAAACTCCTAACCCTAAACACAGTCCTTAAATCTTATCGACATTCTCAACCATCATCCTACTGCATACCATAACCCAAAACTCCTAACCCTAAACACGATCCTTAAATCTTATCGACATTCCCAACTATTATCCTACTGTATACCATAAACCAAAACTCCTAACCCTAAACACGGTCCTTAAATCTTATCGACATTCCCAACTATTATCCTACTGTATACCATAACCCAAAACTCCTAACCCTAAACACGGTCCTTAAATCTTATCGACATTCCCAACTATTATCCTACTGTATACCATAACCCAAAACTCCTAACCCTAAACACAGTCCTTAAATCTTATCGACATTCCGAACTATCATCCTACTGTATACCATAACCCAAAACTCCTAACCCTAAACACGGTCCTTAAATCTTATCGACATTCCGAACTATCATCCTACTGTATACCATAACCCAAAACTCCTAACCCCTAAACCCCTAAACCCAACTATTATCCTACTCAAATCTTCCTAACCCTAAACACGGTCCTTAAATCTTATCGACATTCCCAACTATTATCCTACTGTATACCATCACCCAAAACTCCTAACCCTAAACACGGTCCTTAAATCTTATCGGCATTCCCAACTATTATCCTACTGTATACCATAACCCAAAACTCCTAACCCTAAACACGGTCCTTAAATCTTATCGGCATTCCCAACTATCATCCTACTGTATACCATAACCCAAAACTCCTAACCCTAAACACGGTCCTTAAATCTTATCGACATTCCCAACTATTATCCTACTGTATACCATCACCCAAAACTCCTAACCCTAAACACGGTCCTTCAATCTTATCGACATTCCCAACTATTATCCTACTGTATACCATCACCCAAAACCCAAAAACACGGTCCTTAAATCTTATCGGCATTCCCAACTATCATCCTACTAAACACGGTCCTTAAATCTTATCGATTCCCATTCCCAACCATCTAAAACTCCTAACCCTAAACACGGTCCTATCGGCATTCCCAACTATTATCCACTATATACCATAACCCAAAACTCCTAACCCTAAACACGGTCCTTAAATCTTATCGACATTCCCAACTATTATCCTACTGTATACCATAACCCAAAACTCCTAACCCTAAACACGGTCCTTAAATCTTATCGACATTCCCAACTATTATCCTACTATATACCATAACCCAAAACTCCTAACCCTAAACACGGTCCTCAAATCTTATCGACATTCCCAACTATTATCCTACTGTATACCATAACCCAAAACTCCTAACCCTAAACACGGTCCTTAAATCTTATCGACATTCCCAACTATTATCCTACTGTATACCATAACCCAAAAACTCCTAACCCTAAACACGGTCCTTAAATCCTTAAATCTTATCCTACTGTATTAACCCAAAACTATAAACATCCTTAAATGTACCACCATAACCCTAAAAACTCCTAACCCTAAACCTAAACACGGTCCTTAAATCTTATCGGCATTCCCAACTATTATCCTACTGTATACCATAACCCAAAACTCCTAACCCTAAACACGGTCCTTAAATCTTATCGGCATTCCCAACTATTATCCTACTGTATACCATAACCCAAAACTCCTAACCCTAAACACGGTCCTTAAATCTTATCGACATTCCCAACTATTATCCTACTGTATACCATAACCCAAAACTCCTAACCCTAAACACGGTCCTTAAATCTTATCGACATTCCCAACTATTATCCTACTGTATACCATAACCCAAAACTCCTAACCCTAAACACAGTCCTTAAATCTTATCGACATTCCCAACCATCATCCTACTGTATACCATAACCCAAAACTCCTAACCCTAAACACGGTCCTCAAATCTTATCGACATTCCCAACTATTATCCTACTGTATACCATCACCCAAAACTCCTAACCCTAAACACGGTCCTTAAATCTTATCGGCATTCCCAACTATTATCCTACTGTATACCATTAACCCTAAACACGGTCCTTAACTTATCATTCCCAACTATATATCCTACTATATACCCCCAAAACTCCTAACCCTAAACACAGTCCTTAAATCTTATCAACATTCCCTACTATTATCCTACTAAATCTTATACCCAACCAACCCAAAACTCCTAACCCTAAACACAGTCCTTAAATCTTATCGACATTCCCAACTATTATCCTACTGTATACTCACCCAAAACTCCTAACCCTAAACACGGTCCTTAAATCTTATCGACATTCCCAACCATTCCCAACTATTATCCTAAACACGGTAAATCTATACATTCCCAACTAATCCTAAAATCCTAAAACTCCTAACCCTAAACAGTCCTTAAATCTTATCGACATTCTCAACTATCATCCTACTGTATACCATAACCAAAAAACTAACCCAAAACTCCTAACCCTAAACACAGTCCTTAAAAAACTCTTAAACACAGTCATTCCCCCAGCTATTATCCTACTGTATACCATAACCCAAAACTCCTAACCCTAAACACAGTCCTTAAATCTTATCGACATTCCCAACTATTATCCTACTGTATACCATAACCCAAAACTCCTAACCCTAAACACAGTCCTTAAATCTTATCGACATTCCCAACTATCATCCTACTGTATACCATAACTCAAAACTCCTAATCCTAAACACGGTCCTTAAATCTTATCGGCATTCCCAACTATTATCCTACTGTATACCATAACCCAAAACTCCTAACCCTAAACACGGTCCTTAAATCTTATTGACATTCCCAACTATTATCCTACTGTTTACCATGCTGCGTGTAGGCTGTGTGCTGTACCCGACACATGACGGATGTCGGCACGATCGGCGCTATTGTTGGCCTGGTGTGTAGTGAGTAAGTTGTGTGTAGTGAGTGTGTAGGCTGCGTGTAAGCTGTGTGCTGTACCCCCGCACGTGACGGATGTCGGCATGATCGGGCGCTATTGTTGGCCTGGTGTGTAGTGAGTAAGTTGTGTGTAGTGAGTGTGTAGGCTGCGTGAAAGCTGTGTGCTGTACCCTGCACATGACGGATGTCGGCATGATCAGCGCTATTGTTGGCCTGGTGTGTAGTGAGTAAGTTGTGTGTAGTGAGTGTGTAGGCTGCGTGTAAGCTGTGTGCTGTACCCTGCACATGACGGATGTCGGCATGATCGGCGCTATTGTTGGCCTGGTGTGTAGTGAGTAAGTTGTGTGTAGTGAGTGTGTAGGCTGCGTGTAAGCTGTGTGCTGTACCCTGCACATGACGGATGTCAGCACGATCGGCGCTAGTGTTGGCCTGGCGTTCGCTCTGCTCTGAGATCTTGTTCTTCAGGCGCTGAATCTGAACCCAAAACTCCTAACCCTAAACACGGTCCTTAAATCTTATCGGCATTCCCAACTATTATCCTACTGTATACCATAACCCAAAACTCCTAACCCTAAACACGGTCCTTAAATCTTTTCGGCATTCCCAACTATTATCCTACTATATACCATAACCAAAAACTCCTCACCCTAAACACAGTCCTTAAATCTTATCGACATTCCCAACTATTATCCTACTGTATACCATAACCCAAAACTCCTAACCCTAAACACAGTCCTTAAATCTTATCGACATTCTCAACCATCATCCTACTGTATACCATAACCCAAAACTCCTAACCCTAAACACGGTCCTCAAATCTTATCGACATTCCCAACTATTATCTTACTGTATACCATCACCCAAAACTCCTAACCCTAAACACGGTCCTTAAATCTTATCGGCATTCCCAACTATTATCTTACTGTATACCATCACCCAAAACTCCTAACCCTAAACATGGTCCTCAAATCTTATTGACATTCCCAACTATTATCCTACTGTATACCATCACCCAAAACTCCTAACCCTAAACACGGTCCTCAAATCTTATCGACATTCCCAACTATTATTCTACTGTATACCATCACCCAAAACTCCTAACCCTAAACACAGTCCTTAAATCTTATCAACATTCCCAACTGTCATCCTACTCCATACCATCACCCAAAACTCCTAACCCTAAACACAGTCCTTAAATCTTATCAACATTCCCAACTATCATCCTACTGTATACCATAACCCAAAACTACTAACCCTAAACACGGTCCTTAAATCTTATCGGCATTCCCAACTATTATCCTACTGTATACCATAACCCAAAACTCCTAACCCTAAACACGGTCCAGTAATCTTAACCTCATTCCGAAGCCATAAGGTCATGCCTATAACCCAAAACTCCTAACCCTAAACATGGTCCTCTAATCTTAACCTCATTCCGAAGCCATAACGTCATGCCTATAACCCAAAACTCCTAACCCTAAACATGGTCCTCTAATCTAACCACATTCCCAAACCATAATCCTATACCCATTACTCAAAACCCTTAATCCTAAAGATGGTCCAATAATCCTCACCGCATTCCGAAACCATAACCCTGTCCCTAACCCAAAACCTTTAATCCCAACTACGGTCCTATAATCTGAAGCACATTCCCAAACCATAACCCTATACCGGTGTTTTCCAAACCTCTCCTGGCGTACCCCTTGTCCTGCAGGCTTTAGATATCTCCCTGCTCCAGCCCAGGTGATTCAAATGATTTGCTCATGATCAAGCAGCTTCTGGGGTTAATTATGACCTGATCATTTGAATCACCTGTGCTGGAGCAGGGAGCTATCTAAAGCCTGCAGGACAAGGGGTACGTCAGGAGAGGTTTGGGAAACACTCCAATATACCCATAACCCAAAGCTCCTGACCCTAAACACAGTCCTATAATCCTAACCTGGAGTGTATGCATGAGTGCAGTGTGTTTCTGAGTGTGTGTTGTGTGAGAAGGCTGTGCGTAGTCTGCATGACTTGTGTGTAGTAGGTGTACTAAGTGTCATGAGTGTGTACCCTATTTGTGTACATTTGGTGTGTTTGGAGTGTGAACTGTGTGTGCAGGCTATAACTGAAGTGAGCGAGTAGTCTGCCAGTAGGCCGTATGTAATGTTTATTCTGTGTCCGCGTGCAGTGTATGCGCAGGCTTTGTGTCGCATATGTAGCGTATGTGTAGGTTGGATTTGTAGTGAGTGTAGTGTAGGCATTGGCTGGATGTGACGTTAAAGTGTAATGTGTGAGTAGGCTATGTGTAGGCTTTCTGTTGTGTTTATAGGGAGTGTGTATGTTGTGTTTGTAGTACATGCGTAGGTTGTCAGCATACTGGAACGTGTAGTGTGTGAATAATGTGTGCGTGTAGGCTATATGAAGTGAGTATGTAGCGTGTGTGTGGCTTTTATGTGGTTCATATAGGCTGTGTGTAGTCTGTGTTGTGTTTGCATTTGTGTAATATGTCTAGCATGTAGCATGTATGTTTGTTGTACAGAGATTGTGTAGTGTGCTTTTAGAATGTAGTGCGTATATAAATTATATGTAGCGAGTGGAGCATGTAGCGTGTATGTCGACTGTGTATTTAAGTTGTCTGTAGTGAATGTGAAGTGCAATTTTCTCATGTAGAACATGATGTAAACTGTGTGTAGCGAGTGTGCAGTGTCCAGCAAATAGTGTGTATGTTTGTAGTGTAGAGTGAATGGCGCGTTTTAGAATGTAATGCAGATGTAAGTTGTGTGTCATGAGTGTGCAGTGGACTATTAGCATGTAGTGCATATGTTTGTTGTAGAGAAAGTGCGTAATGCGCTTTTAGCATGTAGTGCAGCATATAATTTCCGTGCAATGAGTGCGAAATCAAGTCCTTTGTAGTGAGTAGGTACTGCACTTTAATCGTGTACTTCGTAAATTGTGTGCAGTGAGTGTGTAGGTGGTGTGCTGTAACCTGCACATGACAAATATTGGCACAATCAGCGCTGGTGTTGACCTGATGTGTCGTGAGTAAGTTGTGTGTAATGAGCGTAAAGGTTGTGTGCTGTTCCCTGAACATGATGGATATCAGCATAATCTGCGCTGGTGTTGGCCTGGTGTATAGTGAGTAAGATGTGTATAGTGAGTGTTTAGGTTGCGTGCAGGTTGTGTGCTGTACCCTGCACATGACGTATGTCGGTATGATCAGCGCTAGTGTTGGCCTGGTGTGTAGTGTGTGTAAGTTGTGTGTTGTTGTGAGTGGGTAGTGAGTAAGTTGTGTGTAATGAGTGCGTACATTGTGTGCTATAACCTGGACATGACGAATATCGGCATGATCTGCACCGGTGTTGGCCCGGTGGGCAGTGAGTAAGTTGTGTGTTGTGAGTGTGAAGTGAGTAAGTTGTGTGTAATGAGTGTGTAGGCTGTGTGCTGTACCCTGCACATGACAGATGTTGGCATGATTAGCGCTCGTGTTGGCCTGGAGTGTAGTGTGTGTAAGTTGTGTATTGTGAGTGAGTAGTGAGTAAGTTGAGTGTAGTGAGTGTGTAGTCTGCATGTAGGCTGTGTGCTGTACCCTGCACATGACTGATGTCATTATGATCTGCGCTGGTGTTGGCCTGGTGTGTAGTGTGTGTAAGTTGTGTGTAGTGAGTGTGTAGGCTGCGTGTAGGCTGTGTGCTGTACCCTGCACATGAGGGATGTCAGCACGATCAGCGCTAGTGTTGGCCTGGTGTGTACTGAGTAAGTTGTGTGTCGTGAGTGTGTAGGCTGCGTGTAGGCTGTGTGCTGTACCCTGCACATGAGGGATGTCAGCACGATCAGCGCTAGTGTTGGCCTGGTGTGTACTGAGTAAGTTGTGTGTAGTGAGTGTGTAGGCTGCGTGTAGGCTGTGTGCTGTACCCGACACATGACGGATGTCGGCACGATCTGCGCTATTGTTGGCCTGGTGTGTAGTGAGTAAGTTGTGTGTAGTGAGTGTGTAGGCTGCGTGTAAGCTGTGTGCTGTACCCTGCACATGACGGATGTCGGCATGATCGGCGCTATTGTTGGCCTGGTGTGTAGTGAGTAAGTTGTGTGTAGTGAGTGTGTAGGCTGCGTGTAAGCTGTGTGCTGTACCCTGCACATGACGGATGTCGGCATGATCGGCGCTATTGTTGTCCTGGTGTGTAGTGAGTAAGTTGTGTGTAGTGAGTGTGTAGGCTGCGTGTAAGCTGTGTGCTGTACCCTGCACATGACGGATGTCGGCATGATCGGCGCTATTGTTGGCCTGGTGTGTAGTGAGTAAGTTGTGTGTAGTGAGTGTGTAGGCTGCGTGTAAGCTGTGTGCTGTACCCTGCACATGACGGATGTCAGCACGATCGGCGCTAGTGTTGGCCTGGCGTTCGCTCTGCTCTGAGATCTTGTTCTTCAGGCGCTGAATCTCACTGCGCAGGTCAGAGATGATGCTGGTGTACTGAGCGATGTGGTATGACACATTCAGTAGGTTCTTCTTCACCTGCAGACACAAACAAGCATTAACACACCCACACAAACAGCAAGGACCCATCACGACAGAACTCCTCTCACACATCCAACTCACCCTCTTTCCCCTTATCTGAATCAGGGGTTATCTGAACTGGAGGTGAAGCTGAGTAAAATATTGCGGGCGTAAAAAGCTGATCTTCACTAAAGACTTCACCACAGACGCCTTACTGCTGGGAATCCAATTCTGACTTAAATTAGTCTCAGTTTTATGCCTGTTACCATCTCACCACATTTAATAAAAACTACACAAAACACAAAAAACAGCACCACCTTTGTGTACTGTGTGTGACAGATCGCGTACATTTCTTTCTGTGTAAACACACGACTCAGAAACACCTTTGTGTAATGTGCTGTGCGTGTCAGATCGCGTATATTTCTTTCTGTCTAAACAAACATGACTCAGCACCACATTTGTGTAATGTACTGTCTGTGTCAGATCGCGTACATTTCTTTGTCTAAACACACATGACTCAGCACCACCTTTGTGTAATGTACTGTGTGAGTCAGAGCCCGTACATTTCTTTCATTCTAAACACATGACTCAGCACCACCTTTGTGTAATATATTGTGTGTGTCAGATCGCGTACATTTCTTTCTGCCTAAATACACAAGAATCAGCACCAGCTTTGTGTATATTGTGTGTCAATGTACTGTGTGTTTCTGCCTCAATGAATCAGCACCAGCTGTGTGTAATGTACTGTGTGTATTGTTCTGTTCTGTCTAAACAGACATGACTCAGCACCACCTTTGTGTAATGTACTGTCTGTCAGACTGCGTACATTTCTTTCTGTCTAAACAAACATGACTCAGCACCACCTTTGTGTAATGTACCGTCTGTGTTAAAACGCGAACATTTCTTTCTGTTTAAACACACATGACTTAGCACGACCGTTGTGTAATGTACCGTCTATGCCAGACTGCGTACATTTCTATCTGTCTAAACACACATGACTCAGCACCACTTTTGTGTAATGTACCGTCTGTGTTAAAACGCGAACATTTCTTTCTGTTTAAACACACATGACTTAGCACGACCGCTGTGTAATGTACCGTCTATGCCAGACTGCGTACATTTCTATCTGTCTAAACACACATGACTCAGCAACACCATTGTGTAATGTACAGTCTGTGTCAGATCACGTACGTTTCTTTCTTTCTAAACACAGGACTCAGCACCACCTTTGTGTAATGTACTGTGTGTGTCAGATCGCTTTCATTTCTATGTCTAAACACACATGAGTCAACACCACCCTTGTGTAATGTACTGTGTGAGTCAGAACGCAATCATTTCTTTCGGTCCAAACACACAACTCAGCACCACCTTTGTATAATGTACTGTCTGTGTCAGACCGCATACATTTATTTCCGTCGAAACAAACATGACTCAGCACCACCTTTGTGTAATGTACTGTCTGAGTCAGACCGCATACATTTCATTCTGTCTAAACACACATGACTCAGCACCACCATTGTGTAATGTACCGTCTGTGTCAGATCGCGTACATTTCATTCTGTCTAAACAAACATGACTCAGCACCACCTTTGTGTAATGTACTGTGTGTGTCAGATACCGTACATTTCTTTCTGTCTAAATACACATGACTCAGCACCACCTTTGTGAAATGTACAGAGTCAGATCACGAACATTTCTTTCTGTCAAAAAACACATGACTCAGCACCAGCTGTGTGTAAGGTACTGTCTGAGTCAGACCGCATACATTTCCCGCTGTCTAAACACACATGACTCAGCACCACCTTTGTGTAACGTACTGTCTGTGTCAGATTACATGCATTTCATTCTGTCTAAACAAACATGACTCAGCACCACCTTTGTGTAATGTACGGTTTGTGTCAGACCGCGTACATTTCTTTCTGTCTAAACACACATGACTCAGCACCACCTTTGTGTAATGAACTGTGTCAGACCGCCTACATTTCTTTCTGTCTAAACACACATGACTCAGCACCACCTTTGTGTAATGTACTGTCTGTGTCAGATCGCGTACATTTCTTTGTCTAAACACACATGACTCAGCACCACCTTTGTGTAATGTACTGTCTGTGCAGACCGCGTACATTTCTTTGTCTTAACACACATGACTCAGCACCACCTTTGTGTAATGTACTGTGTGAGTCAGAACGCGTACATTTCTTTCATTCTAAACACACGACTCAGCACCACCTTTGTGTAGCATATTGTGTGTCAGATCGCGTACATTTCTTTCTGCCTAAACACACATGACTCAGCACCAGCTGTGTGTAATGTACTGTGTGAGTCAGACTGCGTACATATTGTTCTGTCTAAACACACATGACTCAGCACCACCTTTGTGTAATGTACTGTCTGTGTCAGATCGCGTACATTTCTTTGTCTAAACACACATGACTCAGCACCACCTTTGTGTAATGTACTGTCTGTGTCAGATCGCGTACATTTCTTTGTCAAAACACACGACTCAGCACCACCTTTGTGAAATGTACTGTGTGAGTCAGAACGCGTACTTTCTTTCATTCTAAACACACGACTCAGCACCACCTTTGTGTAATATATTGTGTGTGTCAGATCGCGTACATTTCTTTCTGCCTAAACACACATGAATCAGCACCAGCTGTGTGTAATGTACTGTGTGTGTCAATCCGCGTACATATTGTTCATTCTAAACACACATGACTCAGCACCACCTTTGTGTAATGTAATTTGTGAGTCAGAACGCAATCATTTCTTTCGGTCCAAACACACAACTCAGCACCACCTTTGTATAATGTACTGTCTGTCTCAGACCGCTAACATTTATTTCTGTCGAAACAAACATGACTCAACACCACCTTTGTGTAATGTACTGTCTGAGTCAGACCGCATACATTTATTTCTGTCGAAACAAACATGACTCAGCACCACCTTTGTGTAATGCACTGTCTGAATCAGACCGCATACATTTCCCTCTGTCTAAACCCACATGACTCAGCACCACCTTTGTGTAATGTACCGTCTTTGTCAGATCGCGTACATTTCTTTCTGTCGAAATACACATGACTCAGCACCACCTTTGTGAAATGTACAGAGTCAGATTGCGAACATTTCTTTCTGTCAAAAAACACGACTCAGCACCAGCTGTGTGTAAGGTACTGAGTCAGACCGCATACATTTCCCGCTGTCTAAACACACATGACTCAGCACCACCTTTGTGTAATGTACTGTCTGTGTCAGATCGCATACATTTCATTCTGTCTAAACAAACATGACTCAGCACCACCTTTATGTAATGTACGGTTTGTGTCAGACCGCGTACATTTCTTTCTGTCTAAACACACATGACTCAGCACCACCGTTGTGTAATGTACTGTCTGTGTCAGATCGCGTACATTTCTTTGTCTAAACACACATGACTCAGCACCACCTTTGTGTAATGTACTGTCTGTGCAGACCGAGTACATTTCTTTGTCTTAACACTAATGACTCAGCACCACCTTTGTGTAATGTACTGTGTGAGTCAGAACACGTACATTTCTTTCATTCTAAACACACGACTCAGCACCACCTTTGTGTAATATATTGTGTGTGTCAGATCGCGTACATTTCTTTCTGCCTAAACACACATGACTCAACACCAGCTTTGTGTAATGTACTGTGTGTGTCAATCCGCGTACATATTGTTCTATCTAAACATACATGACTCAGCACCACCTTTTTGTAATGTGCTGTCTGTGTCAGATCGCATACATTTCTTTCTGTCTAAACACATGACTCAGCACCACCTTTGTGTAATGTACTGTCTGTGTCAGACTGCGTACATTTCTTTCTGTCTAAACAAACATGACTCAGCACCACCTTTGTGTAATGTACTGTCTGAGACAGACCGCATACATTTCTTTCTGTCTAAACACACATGACACAGCACCACCTTTGTGTAATGTACTGTCTGTGTTAAAACGCAGACATTTTTTTCTGTTTAAACACACATGACTTAGCACGACCTTTGTGTAATGTACTGTCTGAGACAGACCGCATACATTTCCCTCTGTCTAAACACACATGACTCAGCAACACCATTGTGTAATGTACAGTCTGTGTCAGATCGCGTACATTTCTTTCTTTCTAAACACAGGACTCAGCACCGCCTTTGTGTAATGTACTGTGTGTGTCGGATCGCTTTCATTTCTTTGTCTAAACACACATGACTCAACACCACCTTTGAGTAATGTACTGTGTGAGTCAAAACGCATACATTTCTTTCGGTCCAAACACACAACTCAGCACCACCTTTGCATAATGCACTGTCTGTGTCAGACCCCCTACATTTCTTTCTGTCTAAACACACATGACTCAGCACCAACTTTGTGTAATGTACCGTCTGTGTCAGACCGCGTACATTTCTTTCTGTCTAAACAAACATGACTCAGCACCACCTTTGTGTAATGTACTGTCTGAGTCAGACCGCATACATTTCCCTCTGTCTAAACACACATGACTCAGCACCACCTTTGTGTAATGTACCGTCTGTGTCAGATCGCGTACATTTCATTCTGTCTAAACAAACATGACTCAGCACTACCTTTGTGCAATGTACTGTGTGTGTCAGATAGCATACATTTCTTTCTGTCTAAATACACATGACTCAGCACCACCTTTGTGAAATGTACTGAGTCAGATCGCGTACATTTCTTTCTGTCAAAAAACACATGACTCAGCACCAGCTGTGTGTAATATACTGTCTGAGTCAGACCGCATACATTTCCCGCTGTCTAAACACACATGACTCAGCACCACCTTTGTGTGATGTACTGTCTGTGTCAGATCGCGTACATTTCTTTCTGCCTAAACACACGACTCAGCACCAACTGTGTATAATGTACTGTGTGTGTCAGACCGCGTACATATTGTTCTGTCTAAACACACGACTCAGCACCACCTTTGTGTAATGTGCTGTCTGTGTCAGATCGCATACATTTCTTTCTCTCTAAACACACGAATCAACACCACCTTTGTGTAATATACTGTCTGTGTCAGATCGCGTACATTTCATTTGTCTAAACACACAGGACTCAGCACCACCTTTGTGTAATGTACTGTCTGTGTCAGACCGCCTACATTTCTTTCTTTCTAAACACACATGACTCAGTACCAACTTTGTGTAATGTACCGTCTGTGTCAGACCGCATACATTTATTTCCGTCTAAACACACATGACTCAGCACCAACTTTGTGTAATGTACTGTCTGTGTCAGACCGCTTACATTTCTTTCTGTCTAAACAAACATGACTCAGCACCACCTTTGTGTAATGTACTGAGTCAGATCGCGTACACTTCTTTCTGTCAAAAAACACGACTCAGCACCAGCTGTGTGTAATATACTGTCTGAGTCAGACCGCATACATTTCCCGCTGTCTAAACACACATGACTCAGCACCACCTTTGTGTAATGTACTGTCTGTGTCAAATTGCATACATTTCATTCTGTCTAAACAAACATGACTCAGCACCACCTTTGTGTAATGTACTGTGTGTGTCAGATAGCATACATTTCTTTCTGTCTAAACACACATGACTCAGCACCACCTTTGTGAAATGTACTGAGTCAGATCGCGTACATTTCTTTCTGTCTATACAAACATGACTCAGCACCACCTTTGTGTAATGTGCTGTCTGAGTCACACCTCATACATTTCCCTCTGTCTAAACACACATGACTCAGCACCACCATTGTGTAATGTACAGTCTGTGTCAGATCGCGTACACTTCTTTCTGCCTAAACACACGACTCAGCACCAACTGTGTATAATGTACTGTGTGTGTCAGACCGCGTATATATTGCTCTGTCTAAACACACATGACTCAGCACCACCTTTGTGTAATGTGCTGTCTGTGTCAGATCGCATACATTTCTTTCTCTCTAAACACACGACTCAACACCACCTTTGTGTAATATACTGTCTGTGTCAGATCGCGTACATTTCTTTGTCTAAACACACAGGACTCAGCACCACCTATGTGTAATGTACTGTGTGTCAGATCGCGTACATTTTTTTCTGTCTAAACACACATGACTCAGCATCATCTTTGTGTAATGTACTGTGTGTGTCAGATCGCGTATATTTCTTCCTGTCTAAACTTACATGACTCAACACCACCTTTGTGTAATGTACTGTGTGAGTCAGATCGCGCACATTTCTTTCTGTCAAAACACACATGACTCAGCACCACCTTTGTGTAATGTACCTCGGCGTCAGATCACGTCCATTACTTTCTGTCTTAACACACATGACTCAGCACCACCTTTGTGTAATGTACTGTGCGTGTAAGATCGCGTACCTTTCTTTCTGTCTTAACACACACGACTCAGCACCTCCTTTGTGTAATGTACTGTGTGTCAGACCGCGTACATTTCTTTTTGTCTAAACACACGACTCAGCACCACCTTTGTGTAATGTACTGTATGCGTCAGATCGCCTACATTTCTTTCTGTCTAAACACACATGACTCAGCACCACCTTTGTGTAATGTACTGTATGTGTCAGATCGCCTACATTTCTTTCTGTCTAAACACACATGACTCAGCACCACCTTTGTGTAATGTACTGTCTGTGTCAGATCGCGTACATTTCTTTCTGTCTAAACACACATGACTCAGCACCACCTTTGTGTAATGTACTGTGTGTGTAAGATCGCGTACATTTCTTTCTGTCTAAACACACGACTCAGCACCACCTTTGTGTAATGTACTGTGTGTGTAAGATCGCGTACATTTCTTTCTGTCTAAACATGTTATGATTCTGCTATGTCTGTCGTGTTTCTGCCATGTTTATTATGATTCTGCCATGCTTGTTATGTTTTCCCTATTCCCTGTTATGTTTATGATTATGTTTGTTAGGTTTTGCCATGTTCTGTTCAGTTTTTGTACTTTGCCATGTTTTCATTTTTGCCATTCCCAATCCACTTTTCTGTTATAGTCCGGTCCATGTTTTGCCATGCCCTTCTTTGCACTTTGTCTCCCCTGTCTGGTCTTTTGTAAGCTACAGCTTCTCCCCAGTCCTGCATGTCACATGTTTAGGTGATTTCATGGTTTCTGGGTTTCAAACATTCCTTCCAATCTCGTTTGCTTCCTTTGCCTCTCTTTTCTATATTACTAACCCATACTAACAGTTTGTTATTTTGTTAAAGTTACTAACCAAGACTAACATTGTATATAATACTAACTTACTAACAAGCACTAGGGATTGTATAGCTGCACTTACTAATTGATTAACAAGCTCTCAGCACTCGCCCTGTTCTAGTCTCCGCCTCTTGCCTTCTCTTAGTCTTTGCTGCAATTCAGCGGATCCTCCGCACCTGCTCTACTCCGTCCTGCCTCTCATTATCTGTGCACATTAGAACTCCCTAACCGGAGCTGTATGTTTTGTCATAGGTTGTCTCGTGATCCCTGTCCGCGTTTTGGCTTTTGCCAATTTCATGTGATTAGGTTCTCCCTCATGTTCCCTCCTTTGTAATTAGTCTGATCCTCCTCACCTGATCCTAATCATAGCATGTGACTTCCCTTGAGTGTATTTAAGCTGTCTTCTCACTGCAGTTCCCCGTCAGAACGTTTCCCTTGTTTACCTGTGCTGCTCTTGTTTCTCGCCTTGTACTCATAGTGTTTCTCTTCTGACTGCACCGCCCGACTACCTCTTTTTGTCTCTGATTTGGCTTTATATCTGCTCCTGTGTATCGAACCCTTTTTTTGTCTGACCACGATTTGTGTATTGCTGCCCTGGTTTTTCGACTCTGGATTCTGCCCCTAGGATTGTGATTTTGGATTGTGGACTTTGTACTTTTGCCTTCGGTCCTGCGGGGGTTTACCCCCTGGCTAATAAAATCACATCTTTTGCTATTTCTGGTTATCGCGACTGGTTCCTGAACGATACCTCACAAAACACACATGACGGGAACTAAGAAAGGACACTTTCAGCATATTTCCTTTAGTAATTTTTTTGTCAAACATAAGCAAACCTCTCTTTTCTTGTACAATTATTCGCTGTCTCAGTTTTTTGTGAAAGCCATTTCAAGTTGTAGGCATCAAGTTCTATAATAAAAAAGAACTGCAAATATTTTAATAGACATACATCAAAAATGTGAGAAGATTGTACCAAACTGAAAACAGAAGGAGTGGACTCACCCGATTGCGGATGTTCTTGGCACGATCCGCATAGGTCAGCGTGTTCCGTGACTCCTCAAATGCCAAAGAGGCAGGGCTAATGTGTGCAATCATCACCGTGCGACTGTTACCACCCAAAGAGTCCTGTCAACCAAAACAGTGTGTTTAAACCAGGTGTGTGTGCTCTGAACAGGTGTGGTTGTACCTGGGACAGGTGTGTGCGTTTAGACCAGGTGTGTGTGCTCTGAACAGGTGTGGTTGTACCTGGGACAGGTGTGTGCGTTTAGACCAGGTGTGTGTGCTCTGAACAGATGTGGTTGTACCTGGCACAGGTATGCGCGTTTAGACCAGGTGTGTGTGCTCTGAACAGGTGTGGTTGTACCTGGCACAGGTATGTGCGTTTAGACCAGGTGTGTGTGCTCTGAACAGGTGTGGTTGTACCTGGGACAGGTGTGTGATTAGACCAGGTGTGAGTGCTCTAAACAGGTGTGTTTGTACCTGGCAAGGGTGTGTGCGATTAGACCAGGTGTGTGTGATCTGACCAGGTCTGGTTGTACCTGGCACAGTGTGTGTTTAGACCAGGTGTGTGTGCTCTGAACAGGTGTGGTTGTACCGGGCATAGTGTGTGCGTTTAGACCAGGTGTGTGTGCTCTGAACAGGTGTGGTTGTACCTGGGACAGGTGTGTGCGTTTAGACCAGGTGTGTGTGCTCTGAACAGGTCTGGTTGTACCTGGCACTGGTGTGTGCGATTAAACCAGGTGTTTGTGCACTGAACAGTTATGGTTGTACCTGGCACAGGCATGTGCGTTTAGACCCCGTGTGTGTGCACTAAACAGGTGTGGTTGTACCTGGCACAGGTGTGTGCGATTAGACCAGGTGTGTGTGCTCTGAACAGGTGTGGTTGTACCTGGCACAGGTGTGTGCGTTTAGACCAGGTGTGTGTGCTCTGAACAGGTGCGGCTGTACCTAGTAATGGTGTGTGCGTTAAGACCAGGTGTGTGTGCTCTGAACAGGTGCAGCTGTACCTAGCAATGGTGTGTGCATTTAGACCAGGTGTGTGTGCACTGAACAGGTGTGGTTGTACCTGGCTCAGGTGTGTGCGTTTAGACCAGGTGTGTGTGCTCTGAACAGGTGTGGTTCTACCTGGCACAGGTGTGTGTTTTTAGGCCAGGTGTGTGTGCTCTGAACAGGTGTGGTTGTACATGGCACAGGTATTTGCGTTTAGACCAGGTGTGTGTGCTATGAACAGGTGTGGTTGTACCTGGCAAAGGTGTGTGTTTTTAGGCCAGGTGTGTGTGCTCTGAACAGGTGTGGTTGTACCTGGCACAGGTGTGTGTGTGTTTAGACCAGGTGTGTGTGCTCTGAACAGATGTGGTTGTACCTGGCACAGGTGTGTGCAATTAGACCAGGTGTGTGTGCTCTGAACAGGTGTGGTTGTACATTGCACAGGTGTGTGCGTTTAGACCAGGTGTGTGTGCTCTGAACAGGTGTGGTTGTACATTGCACAGGTGTGTGCGTTTAGACCACGTGTCTTTGCTCTGAACAGGTCTGGATGTATCTGGCACAGGTGTGTGTGCTCTGAACAGGTGTTTTTGTACCTGGCACAGGTGTTTGAGAAAAGACCAGGTGTGTGTGCTCTGAACAGGTGTGGTTGTCCCTGGCACAGGTGTGTGCATTTAGACCAGGTGTGTGTGCTCTGAACAGGTGTGATTGTACCTGGCACAGGTGTGTGCATTTAGACCAGGTGTGTGTGCTCTGAACAGGTATGGTTTTACCTTGAGCAAGTATGTGCTTTTAGACCGGGTATATGTGTTTCAGAGAAGTATAGTTGCACCTGGCGCAGGTTTGTGTTTTAACTGGGTGCGTGTGCTCTGAATAGGTATGGTTGGGCCTTGTGCAAGAGTGTGTGTTTAGACCAGGTCTGAGTATTTTGATTAAGTCCAGTTGTACTTGGTGCAGGAGTGTGTGTTTGGAACAAGTGTAGTTATACCTGGCGCAGGTGTGTGTGTTTTCAACAGGTATAGTGGTACCTGGTGCAGGTGTGTGTGTTTTGAACAGGTAAACTTGTACCTTGCACAGGTGTGTGTGTTGAACAGGAAGAGTTATACATGGCGCAGGTGTGTGTGTGTTTTGAACAGGCATAGTTGTACCTTGCAATGGTGTGTGTGTGTTTTGAAAAGGTGTGGTTGTACCTGGCACAGGTGTGTGTGTGTTTAGACCAGGTGTGTGTGCTCTGAACAGATGCGGTTGTACCTGGCACAGGTGTGTGCAATTAGACCAGGTGTGTGTGCTCTGAACAGGTGTGGTTGTACATAGCACAGGTGTGTGCGTTTAGACCAGGTGTGTGTGCTCTGAACAGGTGTGGTTGTACATTGCACAGGTGTGTGCGTTTAGACCACGTGTCTTTGCTCTGAACAGGTCTGGTTGTATCTGGCACAGGTGTGTGTGCTCTGAACAGGTGTTTTTGTACCTGGCACAGGTGTTTGAGAAAAGACCAGGTGTGTGTGCTCTGAACAGGTGTGATTGTACCTGGCACAGGTGTGTGCGTTTAGACCAGGTGTGTGTGCTCTGAACAGGTATGGTTTTACCTTGAGCAAGTATGTGCTTTTAGACCGGGTATATGTGTTTCAGAGAAGTATAGTTGCACCTGACGCAGGTTTGTGTTTTAACTGGGTGCGTGTGCTCTGAATAGGTATGGTTGGACCTTGTGCAAGAGTGTGTGTTTAGACCAGGTCTGAGTATTTTGAACAAGTCCAGTTGTACTTGGTGCAGGAGTGTGTGTTTGGAACAAGTGTAGTTATACCTGGCGCAGGTGTGTGTTTTCAACAGGTATAGTGGTACCTGGTGCAGGTGTGTGTGTTTTGAACAGGTAAACTTGTACCTTGCACAGGTGTGTGTGTTGAACAGGAAGAGTTATACATGGCGCAGGTGTGTGTGTGTTTTGAACAGGCATAGTTGTACCTTGCAATGGTGTGTGTGTGTTTTGAAAAGGTATGGTTGTGCCTGGCACAGGTGTGTGTGTTTTGAGCAGGTATAGTTGTACCTTGCAATGGTGTGTGTGTTTTGAAAAGGCATAGTTGTACCTGGTGCAGGTGTGTGTGTTTTGAACAGGTATAGTTGTACCTTGCAATATTGTGTGTGTTTTCAAAAAGCATAGTTGTACTTGGCATCGGTGTGGGTGTTTTGAGCAGGAATAGTTGCACCTGGTGCAGGTGAATGTGTCTTGCTCAGGTATGGTTGTACCTGGTGCAGGTGTGTGTGTTTTGAACAGGTATAGTTGTACCTGGGGCAGGTGAATGTGTTTTGCTCAGGTAGAGTTGTACCTGGCGCAAGTGAGTGTGTTTTGCTCAGGTTTAGTTGTACCTGGTGCAGGTGAGTGTGTTTTGATCAGGTATAGTTGTACCTGGCGCAGGTGTGTGTGTTTTGAACAAATATAGTTGTAACTGGTGCACGTGTGTGTGTTTTGCTCAGGAATAGTTGTACCTGGTGCAGGTGTCTGTGTTTTGCTCAAGTATAGTTGTACCTAGCAAAGGGTGTGTGTGTTTTGAACAGGTATAGTTGTACCTGGTGCAGCTGTGTGTGTTTTAAACAGGAGTAGTTGTTCCTGCGCCAGGTGAGAGTGTTTTGAACAGGTATAGTTATACCTGGAACAGGTGTTTGTGTTTTGTGCAGGAATAGTTGTTCCTGGGGCAGGTGTGTGCCTTTTGAAAAGGTATAGTTGTACCTGGCACCGGTGTGTGTTTTTTGAACAGGTATAGTTGTATCTGGGGCATGTGCGTATATGTTTTGAACAGGTAGAGTTGTACCTGGCGCAGTTGTGCGTGTTTTGAACAGGCATAGTTGTACCTGGTGCAGGTGTGTGTGTTTTGAACAGGTATAGTTGTACCTGGCGCAGGTGAGTGTGTTTTGATCAGGCATAGTTGTACCTGGCGCAGGTGAGTGTGTTTTGATCAGGTATAGTTGTACCTGGCGCAGGTAAGTGTGTTTTGTAGAGGTATAGTTGTACCTGGTGCAGGTGAGTGTGTTTTGATGAGCTATAGTAGTTCCTAGTGCAGGTGTGGGTGTTTTGAACAGGTAAAGTTGTAACTGGTGCAGCTGAGTGTATTTCGCTCAGGTATAGTTGTAGCTGATGCAGGTGAGTGTGTTTTTCTCAGGTATAGTTGTACCTGGTACAGGTGTGTGTTTTGAACAGGCATAGTTGTACCTGGCGCCGGTGGGTGTGTTTTGATCAGGTTAAGTTTTACCTGGTGCAGGAGTGTTTGTATTGAACAGGTATAGTTGTACCTGGTGCAGGAGAGTGTGTTTTGCTCAGGTATAGTTGTACCTGGTGCAGGTGTGTGTGTTTTGAATAGGTATAGTTGTACCTGGTGTAGGTGTGTGTGTTTTGATCAGGTCTAGTTGAATGTGGTGCAGGTGAGTGTGTTTTCAACAGGTATAGTTGTACCTGGTGCAGGTGTGTGTTTTTTGAACAGGTATAGTTGTACCTGGTGCAGGTGTGTGTGTTTTGATCAGGGATAGTTGTACGTGGCGCAGGTGACTGTGTTTTGATCAGTTATAGTTGTACTTGGTGCAGCTGAGTGTGTTTTGATCAGGTATAGTTGTACCTGATGCAGGAGTGAGTGTTTTGAACAGGTATAGTTGTACCTGATGCAGGTGAGTGTGTTTTGATCAGGTATAGTTGCACCTGGCGCAGGTGTGTGTGTTTTGAACAGGTTTAGTTGTACCTGGAGCAAGTGAGTGTGTTTTTTTCAGGTATATTTGTACCTGGGGCAGGTGTGTGTGTTTTGAACAAGTTGAGTTGTACCTGGTGCAGGTGAATGTGTTTTCCTCAGGGATAGTTGAACGTGGCGAAAGTGAGTGTGTTTTGCTCAGGTATAGTTGTACCTAGTGCAGGTGAGTGTGTTTTGATCAGGTAAAGTTTTACCTAGTGCAGGTGAGTGTGTTTAGATCAGGTATTGTTGTACGTGGTGCAACTGAGTGTTTGTTGATTAGACATAGCTGTACCTGGTGCAGGTGTGTGTGCTTTGCTCAGGTATAGTTGTACGTGGCGCATGGTGTGTGTGTTTTGAACAGGTATAGCTGAACCTGGCACAGGTGTGTGTGTTTTGAACAAATATAGTTGTACCAGGTGCAGGTGTGGGTCTTTTGAACAGGTATAGTTGTACCTGGCACAGGTGTGTGTGTTTTGCTCAGGTATAGTTGATCTTCGTGTAGGTGTGGGTGTTTTGAACAGGTATAGTTGTACTTGGCACAGGTGTGTGTGTTTTGACCAGGTATAGATCTACCTTACAAAAAGGTGTGTGTGTTGAACAGGAAGAGTTATACATGGCGCAGGTGTGTGTGTGTTTTGAACAGGTATAGTTTTACCTTGCAATGGTGTGTGTTTTTTGAAAAGGCATAGTTGTACCTGGTGCAGGTGTGTGTGTTTTGAACAGGAATAGTTGTACCTTGCAATATTGTGTGTGTTTTCAAAAGGCATAGTTGTACTTGGCACCGGTGTGAGTGTATTGAGCAGGAATAGTTGCACCTGGTGCAGGTGAATGTGTCTTGCTCAGGTATGGTTGTACCTGGAGCAGGTGTGTGTGTTTTGAACAGGTATAGTTGTACCTGGCGCAGGTGAGTGTGTTTTGCTCAGGTATAGTTGTACCTGGGGCAGGTGAGTGTGTTTTGCTCAGGTATAGTTGCAACTGGCGCAGGTGTGTGTGTTTTGAACAGGTTTAGTTGTACCTGGTGCAGGTGAATGTGTTTTGCTCAGGTATAGTTGTACCTGGCGCAAGTGAGTGTGTTTTGCTCAGGTTTAGTTGTACCTGGTGCAGGTGAGTGTGTTTTGATCAGATATAGTTGTACCTGGTGCAGGTGTGGGTCTTTTGAACAGGTATAGTTGTACCTGGCACAGGTGTGTGTGTTTTTGAACAAATATAGTTGTACCAGGTGCAGGTGTGTGTGTTTTGCTCAGATATAGTTGTACCTGGTGCAGGTGTGGGTCTTTTGAACAGGTATAGTTGTACTTGGCACAGGTGTGTGTGTTTTGCTCAGGTATAGTTGATCTTCGTGTAGGTGTGGGTGTTTTGAACAGGTATAGTTGTACTTGGCACAGGTGTGTGTGTTTTGACCAGGTATAGTTCTACCTTACAAAAAGGTGTGCGTGTTGAACAGGAAGAGTTATACATGGCGCAGGTGTGTGTGTGTTTTGAACAGGTATAGTTTGACCTTCCAATGGTGTGTGTTTTTTTGAAAAGGCATAGTTGTACCTGGTGCAGGTGTGTGTGTTTTGAACAGGTATAGTTGTACCTTGCAATATTGTGTGTGTTTTCAAAAGGCATAGTTGTACTTTGCACCGGTGTGGGTGTATTGAGCAGGAATAGTTGCACCTGGTGCAGGTGAATGTGTCTTGCTCAGGTATGGTTGTACCTGGAGCAGGTGTGTGTGTTTTGAACAGGTATAGTTGTACCTGGCGCAGGTGAGTGTGTTTTGCTCAGGTATAGTTGAATGTGGTGCAGGTGAGTGTGCTTTGAACAGGTATAGTTGTACCTGGTGCAGTTGTGTGTGTTTTTTGAACAGGTATAGTTGTACCTGGTGCCGGTGTGTGTGTTTTGAACAGGTAAAGTAGTACTTTACGCAGGTGTGTGTGTTTTGATCAGGTATAGTTGTACCTGGCACAGGTGACTGTGTTTTGATCAGGTATAGTTGTACCTGGTGCAGCTGAGTGTGTTTTGATCACGTAGAGTTGTACCTGATGCAGGCGTGAGTGTTTTGAACAGGTATAGTTGTACATGATGCAGGTGACTGTGTTCTGAACAGGTATAGTTGTAACTGGTGCAGGTGAGTGTGTTTTTCTCAGGTGTAGTTGTACCTGGGGCAGGTGAGAGTGTTTTGCTCAGTTATGGTTGAACCTGGCGCAGGTGTGTGTGTTTTGAACAGGTGCAGTTGTACCTGATGCAGGTGAGTGTGTTTTGAACAGGTATCGTTGTACCTGGTGCAGGTGAATGTGTTTTTCTCAGATATAGTTGTACCTGGGGCAGGTGAGTGGGGTTTGAACAGGTATCATTGTACCTGGTGCAGGTGAATGTGTTTTTCTCAGGTATAGTTGTACCTGGGGCAGGTGAGTGTGTTTTTATCAGGTAAAGTTGCACCTGGCGCAGGTCTGTGTGTTTTGAACAGGTTTAGTTGTACCTGGTGCAGGTGAATGTGTTTTGCTCAGGTATAGTTTTACCTGGCGCAATCGAGTGTGTTTTGCTCAGGTATAGTTGTATCTGGTGCAGGTGAGTGTGTTTTGATCAGGTATAGTTGTGCCTGGCGCAAGTGATTGTGTTTTCCTCAGGTATAGTTGTACCTGGAGCAAGTGACTGTGTTTTATTCAGGTATAGTTGTACCTGGGGCAGGTGTGTGTGTTTTGAACAAGTTCAGTTGTACCTGGTGCAGGTGAATGTGTTTTCCTCAGGGATAGCTGTACGTGGCGCAAGTGAGTGTGTTTTGCTCAGGTATTGTTGTACCTAGTGCAGGTGAGTGAGTTTAGATCAGGTATTGTTGTACGTGGTGCAACTGAGTGTTTGTTGATCAGACATAGTTGTACCTGGTGCAGGTGAGTGTGTTTTGCTCAGATATAGTTGTACCTGGTGCAGGTGTGGGTCTTTTGAACAGGTATAGTTGTACCTGGCACAGGTGTGTGCGTTTTGCTCGTGTATAGTTGAACTTGGTGTAGGTGTGGGTGTTTTGAACAGGTATAGTTTGTACTTGGCACAGGTGTGTGTGTTTTGACCAGGTATAGTTCTACCTTGCACAGGTGTGTGTGTTGAACAGGAAGAGTTATACATGGCTCAGGTGTGTGTGTGTTTTGAACAGGTATAGTTGTACCTTGCAATGGTGTGTGTGTGTTTTGAAAAGGTATGGTTGTGCCTGGCACAGCTGTGTGTGTTTTGAGCAGGTATAGTTGTACCTTGCAATGGTGTGTGTTTTGAAAAGGCATAGTTGTACCTGGTGCAGGTGTGTGTGTTTTGAACAGGTATAGTTCTACCTGGCGCAGGTGTGTGTTTTTTGAACAGGTATAGTTGTAACTGGTGCAGGTGAGTGTGTTTCGCTCAGGTATAGTTGGAGCTGGTGCAGGTGCCTGTGTTATGCTCAGGTATAGTTGTACCTGGTTCAGGTGTGTGTTTTGAACAGTCATAGTTGTACCTGGCCCCGGTGGGTGTGTTTTGATCAGGTATAGTTGTACCTGGTGCAGGTGTGTTTGTTTTGAACAGGTATAGTTGTTCTTGGTGCAGGTGAGTGTGTTTTGCTCAGGTGTAGTTGTACCTGGTGCAGGTGTTTGCGTTTTGAACAGGAATAGTTGTACCTGGTGCAAATGAGTGTGTTTTGCTCAGGTATAGTTGTACCTGGTGCAGTTGAGTATGTTTTGAACAGATACAGTTGTATCTGTTGCAGGTGTGTGTGTTTTCAACGTTTTGGTGCTCAGGTTGTATGAACAGGTATAGTTGTACCTGGTGCAGGTGTGTGTGATTTGATCAGGTGTAGTTGTACCTGGTGCAGCTGAGTGTGTTTTGATCAGGTAAAGTTGTACCTGATGCAGGAGTCAGTGTTTTGATCAGGTATAGTTGTACCTGGTGCAGGTGAGTGTGTTTTGAACAGGTATAGTTGTACCTGGGCAGGTGAGTGTGTTTTGAACAGGTATAGTTTTACCTGGCGCAATTGAGTGTGTTTTGCTCAGGTATAGTTGTGTCTGGCGCAAGTGATTGTGTTTTGCTCAGGTATAGTTGTACCTGGTGCAGGTGTGTGTGTTTTGAACAAATATAGTTGTACCTGGTGCAGGTGTGCGTGTTTTGATCAGGTATAGTAGTAGCTGGCACAGGTGTGTGTGTTTTGCGCAGGTATAGTTGTACCTGGTGCAGTTGTGGGTGTTTTAATCCGGTATAGTTGTACCTGGCACAGGTTTGTGTGTTTTGCTCAGGTATATTTGTACCTGGTACAGGTGTGTGTGTGTTTTGAACAGGTATAGATTTATCTGGAGCAGGTGTGTGTGTTTTGATCAGGTATAGTTGTACCTGGCACAGGTGTGTGTGTTTTGAACAGGTATAGTTGTACTTGGTGCAGGTGTGTGTGTGTGTGTGTGTGTGTGTGTGTGTGTGTTGATCAGGTATAGTTGTACCTGGTGCAGGTGTGTGTTTTGAACAGGTTTAGTTGTACCTGGTGCAGGTGTGTATGTGTGTTTTGATCAGGTATAGTTGTAGCAGATGCAGGTTTGTGTTTTGAACCAGGTATAGTTGTACCTGGTGCAGGTGTGTGTTTTGATCAGGTATAGTTGTACCTGGTGCAGGTGTGTGTTTTGAACAGGTATAGTTGTACCTGGAGCAGGTGTGTGTGTTTTGAACAGATATAGTTGTACCTGGAGCAGGTGTGTGTGTTTTGATCAGGTATAGTTGTACCTGGCGCAGGTGAGTGTGTTTTGCTCAGGTAGAGTTGTACCGGGTGCAGGTGTGTGTGCTCTGAACAGGTATTGTTGTACCTGGTGCAGGTGAGTGTTTTGATCAGGTATACTTGTACCTGGCACAGGTGTGTGTGTTTTGAAGAGGTATAGTTGTGCCTGGTGCAGCTGAGTGTGTTTTGAAAAAGGAATAGTTGTTCCTGGTGCAGGTGAGTGTGTTTTTTGATCAGGTATAGTTGTACCTGGTGTAGGTGTGTGTGTTTTGAACAGGTATAGTTGTACCTGGTGCAGGTTTGTGTGATCTGCTCAGGTATAGTTGTACATGGTGCACGTGTGTGTGTTTTGCTCAAGTATACTTGTACCTGGCGCAGGTGTCTGTGTGTTTTGATCAGGTATATTTGTACCTGGTGCAGGTGTGTGTGGTTTTGAACAGGTATAGTTGTACCTGGCGCAGATGAGTGTGTTTTGAACAGGTATAGATGAACTTGGTGGTAATGTGTGTTTTTTGATCAGGTATAGTTGTACCTGGTGCAGATGTGTGTGTCTTGAACAGGTATAGTTGTACCTGGTGCAGGTGTGTGTGATTTGATCAGGTATAATTGTACCTGGCACAGGTGTGTGCTTTTTGATCAGGTATAGTTGTACCTGGAGCAGGTGACTGTGTTTTGATCATGTATACTTGTACCTGGTGCAGCTGAGTGTGTTTTGATCAGGTATAGTTGTACCTGATGCAGGTGTCTGTGTGTTTTGATCAGGTATAGTTGTACCTGGTGCAGGTGTGTGTGTTTTGCACAGGTATGGTTGTACCTGGTGCAGGTGAGTGCGTTTTGCTCAGGTATAGTTGAATGTGGTGCAGGTGAGTTTGCTTTGAACAGGTATAGTTGTACCTGGTGCAGTTGTGTGTGTTTTTGAACAGGTATAGTTGTACCTGGTGCCGGTGTGTGTGTTTTGAACAGCTAAAGTAGTACTTTACGCAGGTGTGTGTGTTTTGATCAGGTATAGTTGTACCTGGTGCAGGTGTGTGTGTTTTGCACAGGTATGGTTGTACCTGGCACAGGTGACTGTGTTTTGATCAAGTATAGTTGTACCTGGTGCAGCTGAGTGTGTTTTGATCAGGTATAGTTGTACCTGATGCAGGCGTGAGTGTTTTGAACAGGTATAGTTGTACATGATGCAGGTCACTGTGTTCTGAACAGGTATAGTTGTAACTGGTGCAGGTGAGTGTGTTATGATTCTGATCTGTTTTGTCATGATTCTGCCATGCTTGTCATGTTTTCCTTGTTCCCTGTTATGTTATTGATCTGTTCTGTTAGGTTTTGCCATGTTCTGTTTAGTTTTTGTATTTTGCCATGTTTTAAGCTTTTGCCATTCCCAATCCACTATTCTGTTAGATTCGGTCCATGTCTTTGTTCATGCCCTTCATTGCACTTTGTCTCCCCTGTCTGGTCTTTTTGTTAAGCTACAGCTTCTCCCCAGTCCTGCGTGTCACATGCTTAGGTGATTTCATGGTTTCTGGGTTTCAAACATTCCTTCCAATCTCGTTTGCTTCCTTCGCCTCTCTTTTCTGTTTTACTAACCAATACTAATAGTTTGTTATTTTTGTTAAAGTTACTAACCCAGACTAACATTGTATATAATACTAACTTACTAACGAGCACTAGGGATTGTATAGCTGCACTTACTAATTGATTAACAAGCTCTCAGCACTTGCCCTGTTCTAGTCTCCGCCTCTTGCCTGCACTTAGTCTTTGCTGCAATTCAGCAGATCCTCTGCACCTGCTCCACTCTGTCCTTCCTCTCATCTGTGCACATTAGAACTCCCTAACCGGAGCTGTATGTTTTGTCATAGGTTGTCTCGTGTTCCCTGTCCGCGTTTTTGGCTTTTGCCAATTTCATGTGATTAGGTTCTCCCTCATGTTCCCTCCTTTGTAATTAGTCTGATCCTCATCACCTGATCCTAATCATAGCATGTGACTTCCCTTGAGTGTATTTAAGCTGTCTTCTCACTGCAGTTCCCGTCAGAACGTTTCCCTTGTTTACCTGTGCTGCTTTTGTTTCTCGCCTTGTACTCATTGTGTTACCTTTCTGACTGCACGCCCGACTACCTCTTTTTTGTCTCTGATTTGGCTTTATATCTGCTCCTGTGTATCGAACCCTTTTTTGTCTGACTCGATTTCTGTATTGCTGCCCTGGTTTTTTCGACTCTGGATTCTGCCCTAAGGATTGTGATTTTGGATTGTGGACTTTGTACTGTTGCCTTTGGTCCTGCGGGGGTTTACCCCCTCGCTAATAAAATCACATTCTTTGCTACTTCTGGTTATCGCGACTGGTTCCTGATCGATACCTCACAGAGTGTGTTTTTCTCAGGTGTAGTTGTACCTGGTGCAGGTGGGTGTGTTTTGCTCAGGTATAGTTGTACCTGGTGCAGGTGAGCGTGTTTTGATCAGGTATAGTTGTACCTGGTGTGTGTGTTTTTTGATCAGGTATAGTTGTACCTGATGCAGGCGTGAGTGTTTTGAACAGGTATAGTTGTACATGATGCAGGTGACTGTGTTCTGAACAGGTATAGTTGTAACTGGTGCAGGTGAGTGTTTTGCTCAGTTATGGTTGAACCTGGCGCAGGTGTGTGTGTGTGTGTGTGTGTGTGTGTGTGTGTGTGTGTTTTGAACAGGTGCAGTTGTACCTGATGCAGGTGAGTGTGTTTTGAACAGGTATCGTTGTACCTGGTGCAGGTGAATGTGTTTCTCAGATATAGTTGTACCTGGGGCAGGTGAGTGTGTTTCTCAGGTATAGTTGTACCTGGGGCAGGTGAGTGTGTTTTTATCAGGTAAAGTTGCACCTGGCGCAGGTCTGTGTGTTTTGCTCAGGTATAGTTTTACCTGGCGCAATCGAGTGTGTTTTGCTCAGGTATAGTTGTATCTGGTGCAGGTGAGTGTGTTTTGATCAGGTATAGTTGTGCCTGGCGCAAGTGACTGTGTTTTGTTCAGGTATAGTTGTACCTGGGGCAGGTGTGTGTGTTTTGAACAAGTTCAGTTGTACCTGGTGCAGGTGAATGTGTTTTCCTCAGGGATAGCTGTACGTGGCGCAAGTGAGTGTGTTTTGCTCAGGTATTGTTGTACGTGGTGCAACTGAGTGTTTGTTGATCAGACATAGTTGTACCTGGTGCAGGTGAGTGTGTTTTGCTCGTGTATAGTTGAACTTGGTGTAGGTGTGGGTGTTTTGAACAGGTATAGTTGTACTTGGCACAGGTGTGTGTGTTTTGACCAGGTATAGTTCTACCTTGCACAGGTGTGTGTGTTGAACAGGAAGAGTTATACATGGCTCAGGTGTGTGTGTGTGTGTGTTTTTGAACAGGTATAGTTGTACCTTGCAATGGTGTGTGTGTGTGTTTTGAAAAGGTATGGTTGTGCCTGGCACAGGTGTGTGTGTTTTGAGCAGGTATAGTTGTACCTTGCAATGGTGTGTGTTTTGAAAAGGGATAGTTGTAACTGGTGCAGGTGAGTGTGTTTCGCTCAGGTATAGTTCGAGCTGGTGCAGGTGCCTGTGTTTTGCTCAGGTATAGTTGTACCTGGTTCAGGTGTGTGTTTTGAACAGTCACAGTTGTACCTGGTCCCGGTGGGTGTGTTTTGATCAGGTATAGTTGTACCTGGTGCAGGTGTGTTTGTATTGAACAGGTATAGTTGTTCCTGGTGCAGGTGAGTGTGTTTTGCTCAGGTGTAGTTGTACCTGGTGCAGGTGTATGCATTTTGAACAGGAATAGTTGTACCTGGTGCAGGTGAGTGTGTTTTGCTCAGGTATAGTTGTACCTGGTGCAGTTGAGTATGTTTTGAACAGATACAGTTGTATCTGTTGCAGGTGTGTGTGTTTTGCTCAGGTCTAATTGAATGTGGTGCAGGTGAGTGTGTTTTCAACGGGTATAGTTGAAACTGGTGCAGTTGTTTGTGTTTTATGAACAGTTATAGTTGTACCTGGTGCAGCTGAGTGTGTTTTGATCAGGTATAGTTGTACCTGATGCAGGAGTCAGTGTTTTGAACAGGTATAGTTGTACCTGATGCAGGTGAGTGTGTTTTGAACAGGTATAGTTGCAACTGGTGCAGGTGAGTGTGTTTTTCTCAGGTATAGTTGTACGTGGGGCAGGTGAGTATGTTTTGCTCAGGTATAGTTTTACCTGGCGCAATTGAGTGTGTTTTGCTCAGGTATAGTTGTGTCTGGCGCAAGTGATTGTGTTTTGCTCAGGTATAGTTGTACCTGGTGCAGGTGTGTGTGTTTTGAATAAATATAGTTGTACCTGGTGCAGGTGTGCGTGTTTTGATCAGGTATAGTAGTAGCTGGCACAGGTGTGTGTGTTTTGCGCAGGTATAGTTGTACCTGGTGCAGTTGTGGGTGTTTTAATCCGGTATAGTTGTACCTGGCACAGGTTTGTGTGTTTTGCTCAGGAATATTTGTACCTGGTGCAGGTGTGTGTGTGTTTTGAACAGGTATAGATTTATCTGCAGCAGGTGTGCGTGTTTTGATCAGGTATAGTTGTACCTGGCACAGGTTTGTGTGTTTTGAACAGGTATAGTTGTACTTGGTGCAGGTGTGTGTGTGTGTGTGTGTGTGTGTTGATCAGGTATAGTTGTACCTGGTGCAGGTGTGTGTTTTGAACAGGTTTAGTTGTACCTGGTGCAGGTGTGTGTGTGTGTGTGTGTGTGTGTGTGTTTTTTGAGATCAGGTATAGTTGTACCTGGTGCAGGTGTGTGTTTTGAACCAGGTATAGTTGTACCTGGTGCAGGTGTGTGTTTTGAACCAGGTATAGTTGTACCTGGTGCAGGTGTGTGTTTTGATCAGGTATAGTTGTACCTGGTGCAGGTGTGTGTTTTGAACAGGTATAGTTGTACCTGGAGCAGGTGTGTGTGTTTTGATCAGGTATAGTTGTACCTGGCGCAGGTGAGTGTGTTTTGCTCAGGTAGAGTTGTACCGGGTGCAGGTGTGTGTGTTCTGAACAGGTATTGTTGTACCTGGTGCAGGTGAGTGTTTTGATCAGGTATACTTGTACCTGGCACAGGTGTGTGTGTTTTGAAGAGGTATAGTTGTGCCTGGTGCAGCTGAGTGTGTTTTGAACAGGAATAGTTGTTCCTGGTGCAGGTGAGTGTGTTTTGATCAGGTATAGTTGTACCTGGTGTAGGTGTGTGTGTTTTGAACAGGTATAGTTGTACCTGGTGCAGGTTTGTGTGATCTGCTCAGGTATAGTTGTATATGGTGCACGTGTGTGTGTTTTGCTCAAGTATACTTGTACCTGGCGCAGGTGTCTGTGTGTTTTGATCAGGTATATTTGTACCTGGTGCAGGTGTGCGTGTGTTTTGATCAGGTATAGTTGTACCTGGTTCAGGTGTGTGTTTTGAACAGTCATAGTTGTACCTGGCCCCGGTGGGTGTGTTTTGATCAGGTATAGTTGTACCTGGTGCAGGTGTGCGTGTGTTTTGATCAGGTATAGTTGTACCTGGTGCAGGTGTGTGTGGTTTTGAACAGGTATAGATGAACTTGGTGGTAATGTGTGTTTTTTGATCAGGTATAGTTGTACCTGGTGCAGATGTGTGTGTCTTGAACAGGTATAGTTGTACCTGGTGCAGGTGTGTGTGATTTGATCAGATATAGTTGAACCTTGCACAGGTGTGTGCGTTTTGATCAGGTATAGTTGTTCCTGGAGCAGTTGACTGTGTTTTGATCAGGTATAGTTGTACCTGGTGCAGGTGTGGGTGTTTTGATCAGGTATAGTTGTACCTGATGCAGGAGTCAGTGTTTTGAACAGGTATAGTTGTACCTGATGCAGGTGAGTGTGTTTTGAACAGGTTTATTTGTAACTGGTGCAGGTGAGTGTGTTTTTCTCAGGTATAGTTGTACGTGGGGCAGGTGAGTGTGTTTTGCTCAGGTATAGTTTTACCTGGCGCAATTGAGTGTGTTTGGCTCAGGTATAATTGTATCTGGTGTAGGTGAGTGTGTTTTGATCAGGTATAGTTGTGCCTGGTGCAAGTGATTGTGTTTTGCTCAGGTATAGTTGTACCTGGTGCAGTTGTGTGTGTTTTGAACAAATATAGTTGTACCTGGTGCAGGTGTGCGTGTTTTGATCAGGTATAGTAGTAGCTGGCACAGGTGTGTGTGTTTTGCGCAGGTATAGATGTACCTGGTGCAGTTGTGGGAGTTTTAATCTGGTATAGTTGTACCTGGCACAGGTTTGTGTGTTTTGCTCAGGTATATTTGTACCTGGTACAGGTGTGTGTGTGTTTTGAACAGGTATAGTTGTACCAGGTGCAGGTGTGTGTGTTTGGAACAAATATAGTTGTACCTGGTGCAGGTGCGTGTGTTTTGAACAGGTATAGTTGTACTTGTTGCAGGTGTGTGTTTTGAACAGGTATGGTTGTACCTGGTGCGGGTGTGTGTGTGTGTGTGTGTGTGTGTGTGTGTTTTTTGATCAGGTATAGTTGTACCTGATGCAGGTGTTTGTTTTGAACAGGTATAGTTGTACCTGGTGCAGGTGTGTGTTTTGATCAGGTATAGTTGTACCTGGTGCAGGTGAGTGTCATTTGAACAGGTATCGTTGTACCTGGTGCAGGTGTTTGTGTTTTGAACAGGTATAGTTGTACCTGGAGCAGGTGTCTGTGTTTTGAACAGATATAGTTGTACCTGGAGCAGGTGTCTGTGTTTTGATCAGGTATAGTTGTACCTGGCGCAGGTGTGTGTGTTCTGCTCAGGTAGAGTTGAACCGGGTGCAGGTGAGTGTGTTTTGAACACGTATAGTTGTACCTGGAGCAGGTGAGTCTGTTTTGAACAGGTATAGCTGTACCTGGCACAGGTGTTTGTATTTTGATCTGGTATAGCTGTACCTGGTGCAGGTGTCTGTGTTTTGAACAAATATAGTTGTTCCTGGTGCAGGTGTGTGTGTTTTGCACAGGTATAGTTGTCCCTGGTGCAGGTGTGGGTGTTTTGAACAGGTATATTTGTACCTGGTGCAGGTGTGTGTGTGTTTTGATCAGGTACACTTGTACCTGGCGCAGGTGTGTGTGTTTTGCTCAGGTTTTTTTGCACCTGGTGCAGGTGTGGGTGTTTTGAACAGGTATTGTTGTACCTGGTGCAGGTATGCGTGTGTTTTGATCAGGTATAGTTGTACATGGTGTAGGTGTGTGTGTTTTGAACAGGTATATTTGTACCTGGCGCAGGTTTGTGTGTTCTGCTCAGGTATAGTTGTACATGGTGCACGTGTGTGTGTTTTGCTCAAGTATACTTGTACCTGGCGCAGGTGTCTGTGTGTTTTGATCAGGTATAGTTGTACCTGGTGCAATCGTGCGTGTGTTTTGATCAGGTATAGTTGTACCTGGTGCAGGTGTGTGTGGTTTTGAACAGGTATAGTTGTACCTGGCGCAGATGAGTGTGTTTTGAACAGGTATAGATGAACTTGGTGGTAATGTGTGTTTTTTGATCAGGTATAGTTGTACCTGGTGCAGATGTGTGTGTCTTGAACAGGTATAGTTGTACCTGGTGCAGGTGTGTGTGTTTTGAACAGGTATCGTTGTACCTGGTGCAGGTGTGGGTGTTTTGAACAGGTTTAGATGTGCCTGGTGCAGGTGTGTGTGTCTTGAACAGGTATATTTGTACCTGGAGCAGGTGTGTGTGTCTTCAGCAGGTATAGTTGAACTTGGTGCTGATGTGTTTTTTGACAGGTATATTTGTACCTGGTGCAGGTGTGGGTGTTTTGCTCCGGTATGTTTGTACCTGGCATGGGTGTGTGTGTTTTGATCAGGTGTAGTTGTACCTGGTGCAGTTGTGTGTGTTTTGATCAGTTATAGTTGTACCTGGTGCAGGAGTGGGTGTTTTGATCAGGTATATATGTACCTGATACAGGTGTGTGTGTTTGGAACAAATATAGGTGTACCTGGTGCAGGTGCATGTGTTTTGATCAGGTATGGTTGTACCTGCTACAGGTGACTGTGTTTTGAAAAGGTATAGTTGTACCTGGTGCAGTTGAGTGTGTTTTGATCAGGTTTAGTTGTACCTGGTGCAGGAGTGTGTGTGTTTTGATCAGGTACAGTTGTACCTGGCGCAGGTGTGTGTGTTTTGCTCAGGTATATTTGTATCTGGTGCAGGTGTGGGTGTTTTGAACAGGTATAGTTGTACCTGGGACAGCTGTGTGTGTTTTGATCAGGTCTAGTTGAACCTGGTGCAGGTGTGTGTGTGATTTGAACAAATATAGTTGTAACAGGTGCAGGTGTGGTTGTTTTGAACAGGTATAGTTGTACCTGGAGCAGGTGTGTATGTCTTGAACAGGTATAGTTGTACCTTGCGCAGTTGAGTGTTTTTTGACAGGTATAGTTGTACCTGACGCAGGTGTGCGTGTTTTGCTCCGGTATAGTTGTACCTGGCACAGGTGTGTGTGTTTTGATCAGGTATAGTTGTAACTGGTGCAGGTGTGTGTGTTTTGATCAGGCATAGTTGTAAATGGCGCAGGTGAGTGTGTTTTGCTCAGGTATCGTTGTAAATGGCGCAGGTGAGTGTGTTTTGCTCAGGACTATTTGTACCTGGTGCTGGTTTGGGTGTTTTGAACAGGTGCAGTTGTACCTGGCGCAGGTGTGTGTGTTTTGCTCAGGTATAGTTGTACATGGTGCACGTGTGTGTGTGTTTTGAGCAGGTATAGTTGTACCAGGTGCAGGTGTGTGTGTTTTGATCAGGTATAGTTGTACCTGGTACAGGTGAGTGTGTTTTGATCAGGTCTAGTTGTACCTGGTGCAGGTGTGTGTGTGTTTTGATCAGGTACAGTTGTACCTGGCGCAGGGCTGTGTGTTTTGCTCAGGTATAGTTGTACATGGTGCACGTGTGTGTGTTTTGAACAGGTATAGTTGTCCCTGGTGCAGGTGTGGGTGTTTTGAACAGGTATAGTTGTATCTGGTGCAGGTGTGTGTGTTTGGAACAAATATAGTTGTACCTGGTGCAGGTGCGTGTGTTTTGATTAGGTATAGTTGAACCTGGTACAGGTGAGTGTGTTTAGAACAGGTATAGTTGTACCTGGTGCAGGTGTGTGTGTGTGTTTTGATCAGATACAGTTGTACCTGGAGCAGGTGTGTGTGTCTTGAGCAGGTATAGTTGAACCTGGTGCTGATGTGTTTTTTGACAGGTATATTTGTACCTGGTGCAGGTGTGGGTGTTTTGATCAGTTATAGTTGTACCTGGTGCAGGTGTGGGTGTTTTGATCAGGTATAGTTGTACCTTATGCAGGAGTCAGTGTTTTGAACAGGTATAGTTGTACCTGATGCAGGTGAGTGTGTTTTGAACAGGTTTAGTTGTAACTGGTGCAGGTGAGTGTGTTTTTCTCAGGTATAGTTGTACGTGGGGCAGGTGAGTGTGTTTTGCTCAGGTATAGTTTTACCTGGCGCAATTGAGCGTGTTTGGCTCAGGTATAGTTGTATCTGGTGTAGGTGAGTGTGTTTTGATCAGGTATAGTTGTGCCTGGTGCAGGTGTGTGTGTTTTGAACAGGTATAGTAGTAGCTGGCACAGGTGTGTGTGTTTTGCGCAGGTATAGTTGTACCTGGTGCAGTTGTGGGTGTTTTAATCCGGTATAGTTGTACCTGGCACAGGTTTGTGTGTTTTGCTCAGGTATATTTGTACCTGGTACAGGTGTGTGTGTGTGTTTTGAACAGGTATAGATTTATCTGGAGCAGGTGTGTGTGTTTTGATCAGCTATAGTTGTACCTGGCACAGGTGTGTGTGTTTTGAACAGGTACAGTTGTACTTGGTGCAGGTGTGTGTGTGTGTGTGTGTGTGTGTGTGTTGATCAGGTATAGTTGTACCTGGTGCAGGTGTGTGTTTTGAACAGGTATGGTTGTACCTGGTGCGGGTGTGTGTTTGTGTGTTTTGATCAGGTATAGTTGTACCTGATGCAGGTGTGTGTTTTGATCAGGTTTAGTTGTACTTGGTGCAGGTGTGTGTGTGTTTTGCTCAGGTATAGTTGTAACTGGCGCAGGTGAGTGTGTTTTGCTCAGGTATAGTTGTACCTTTTGCAGTTGAGTGTGTTTAGATCAGGTTTAGTTGTACCTGGTGCAGGTGTGTGTGTGTTTTGATCAGGTACAGTTGTACCTGGTGCAGGTATGTGTGTGTTTTGATCAGGTATAGTTGTTCCTGGGGCAGGTGTGTGTTTTGAACATGTATAGTTGCACCTGGTGCAGGTGAGTGTCATTTGAACAGGTATCGTTGTACCTAGTGCAGGTGTTTGTGTTTTGAACAGATATAGTTGTACCTTGTGCAGGTGTGTGTGTTTTGATCAGGTATAGTTGTACCTGGCGCAGGTGAGTGTGTTTTGAACACGTATAGTTGTACCTGGAGCAGGTGAGTGTGTTTTGAACAGGTATAGTTGTACCTGGCACAGGTATGTGTGTTCTGCTCAGGTTTTTTTGTACCTGGTGCAGGTGTGGGTGTTATGAACAGGTATTGTTGTACCTGGTGCAGGTTTGTGTGTGTTTTGATCAGGTATAGTTGTACATGGTGTAGGTGTGTGTGTTTTGAACAGGTATAGTTGTACCTGGCGCAGGTTTGTGTGTTCTGCTCAGGTATAGTTGTACATGGTGCACGTGTGTGTTTTGCTCAAGTATACTTGTACCTGGTGCAGGTGTCTGTGTGTTTTGATCAGGTATAGTTGTACCTGGTGCAGGTGTGCGTGTGTTTTGATCAGGTATAGTTGTACCTGGTGCAGGTGTGTGTGGTTTTGAACAGGTATAGTTGTACCTGGTGCAGGTGTGGGTGTTTTGAACAGGTTTAGATGTGCCTGGTGCAGGTGTGTGTGTCTTGAACAGGTATAGTTGTACCTGGAGCAGGTGTGTGTGTCTTCAGCAGGTATAGTTGAACTTGGTGCTGATGTGTTTTTTGACAGGTATATTTGTACCTGGAGCAGGTGTGTGTGTTTTGCTCAGGTAGAGTTTTACCAGGTGCAGGTGTATGTGTTCTCAACTGGTATAGTAGTACCTGGCGCAGCTGAGTGTGTTTTGAATAGGAATAGTTGTTCCTGGTGCAGGTGAGTGTGTTTTGAACAGGTATAGTTGTACCTGGCGCAGGTTTGTGTGTTCTGCTCAGGTATAGTTGTACATGGTGCACGTGTGTGTGGTTTTGAACAGGGATAGTTGTACCTGGTGCAGGTGTGTGTGTGTTTTTGAACAGGTATCGTTGTACCTGGTGCAGGTGTGGGTGTTTTGAACAGGTTTAGATGTGCCTGGTGCAGGTGTGTGTGTCTTGAACAGGTATAGTTGTACCTGGAGCAGGTGTGTGTGTCTTCAGCAGGTATAGTTGAACTTGGTGCTGATGTGTTTTTTGACAGGTATATTTGTACCTGGTGCAGGTGTGGGTGTTTTGCTCCGGTATATTTGTACCTGTCACGGGTGTGTGTTTTGATCAGGCCAAGTTGTACCTGTTGCAGCTGAGTGTGTTTTGATCAGGTTTAGTTGTACCTGGTGCAGGTGTCTGTGTGTTTGGATCAGGTACAGTTTTACCTGGCGCAGGTGTGTGTGTTTAGCTCAGGTAGAGTTGAACCGGGTGCAGGTGAGTGTGTATTGAACACGTATAGTCGTACCTAGAGCAGGTGAGTGTGTTTTGATCTGGTATAGCTGTACCTGGTGCAGGGGTCTGTGTTTTGCTCAGGTATAGTTGTCCCTGGTGCAGGTGTGGGTGTTTTGAAGAGGTATATTTGTACCTGGTGCAGGTGTGTGTGTGTTTTGATCAGGTACAGTTGTACCTGGCGCAGGTGTGTGTGTTTTGCTCAGGTATTTTTGTACCTGGTGCAGGTGTGGGTGTTTTGAACAGGTATAGTTGTACCTGGTGCAGGTGTGTGTGTTTTGAACAGGTATAGTTGTACCTTTTGCAGTTGAGTGTGTTTTGATCAGGTTTAGTTGTACCTGGTGCAGGTGTGTGTGTGTGTTTTGATCAGGCATAGTTGTACCTGTTGCAGTTGAGTGTGTTTTGATAAGGTTTAGTTGTACCTGGGGCAGGTGTGTGTGTGTTTTGATCAGGTACAGTTTTACCTGGCGCAGGTGTGTGTGTTTTGCTCAGGTATAGTTGTAACTGGCGCAGGTGAGTGTGTTTTGCTCAGGTACAGTTGTACCTTTTGCAGGTGAGTGTGTTTTGATCAGGTTTAGTTGTACCTGGTGCAGGTGTGTGTGTGTTTTGATCAGGTACAGTTGTGCCTGGTGCAGGTATGTGTGTGTTTTGATCAGGTATAGTTGTACCTGGTGCAGGTGTGTTTTGAACATGTATAGTTTTACATGGTGCAGGTGAGTGTCATTTGAACAGGTATCGTTGTACCTGGTGCAGGTGTTTGTGTTTTGAACTGGTATAGTTGTACCTGGAGCAGGTGTCTGTGTATTGAACAGATATAGTTGTACCTGGTGCAGTTGTGTGTGTTTTGATCAGGTATAGTTGTACCTGGCGCAGGTGAGTGTGTTTTGAACAGGTATAGCTGTACCTGGTGCAGGTGTCTGTGTTTTGAACAAATATAGTTGTTCCTGGTGCAGGTGTGTGTGTTTTGCTCAGGTATAGTTGTCCCTGGTGCAGGTGTGGGTGTTTTGAACAGGTATTTTTGTACCTGGTGCAGGTGTGTGTGTGTTTTGATCAGGTACAGTTGTACCTGGCGCAGGTGTGTGTGTTTTTCTCAGGTTTTTTTGTATCTGGTGCAGGTGTGGGTGTTTTGAACAGGTATTGTTGTACCTGGTGCAGGTATGTGTGTTTTGATCAGGTATAGTTGTACATGGTGTAGGTGTGTGTGTTTTGAACAGGTATAGTTGTACCAGGCGCAGGTTTGTGTGTTCTGCTCAGGTATAGTTGTACATGGTGCACGTGTGTGTGTTTTGCTCAAGTATACTTGTACCTGGCGCAGGTGTCTGTGTGTTTTGATCAGGTATAGTTGTACCTGGCGCAGATGAGAGTGTTTTGAACAGGTATAGATGAACTTGGTGGTAATGTGTGTTTTTTGATCAGGTATAGTTGTACCTGGTGCAGATGTGTGTGTCTTGAACAGGTATAGTTGTACCTGGTGCAGGTGTGTGTGTTTTGAACAGGTATCGTTGTACCTGGTGCAGGTGTGGGTGTTTTGAACAGGTTTAGATGTGCCTGGTGCAGGTGTGTGTGTCTTGAACAGGTATAGTTGTACCTGGAGCAGGTGTGTGTGTCTTCAGCAGCTATAGTTGAACTTGGTGCTGATGTGTTTTTTGACAGGTATATTTGTACCTGGTGCAGGTGTGGGTGTTTTGCTCCGGTATATTTGTACCTGGCACGGGTGTGTGTGTTTTGATCAGGTATAGTTGTACCTGGTGAAGGTGTGTGTGTTTTGATCAGTTATAGTTGTACCTGGTGCAGGTGTGGATGTTTTGATCAGGTATAGATGTACCTGATACAGGTGTGTGTGTTTGGAACAAACATAGGTGTACCTGGTGCAGGTGCCTGTGTTTTGATCAGGTATAGTTGTACCTGGTACAGGTGAGTGTGTTTTGATCAGGTTTAGTTGTACCTGGTGCAGGTGTGTGTGTTTTGATCAGGTACAGTTGTACCTGGCGCAGGTGTGTGTGTTTTGCTCAGGTATAGTTGTACATGGTGCATGTGTGTGTGTTTTGAACAGGTATAGTTGTCCCTGGTGCAGGTGTGGGTGTTTTGAACAGGTATAGTTGAATCTGGTGCAGGTGTGTGTGTTTGGAACAAATATAGTTGTACCTGGTGCAGGTGCGTGTGTTTTGATCAGGTATAGTTGAACCTGGTACAGGTGAGTGTGTTTAGATCAGGTATAGTTGTACCTGGTGCAGTTGAGTGTGTTTTGATCAGGTTTAGTTGTACCTGGTGCAGGTGTGTGTGTCTTTTGATCAGGTACAGTTGTACCTGGAGCAGGTGTGTGTCTTGAGCAGGTATAGTTGAACCTGGTGCTGATGTGTTTTTTGACAGGTATATTTGTACCTGGTGCAGGTGTGGGTGTTTTGCTCCGGTATATTTGTACCTGGCACGGGTGTGTGTATTTTGATCAGGTATAGTTGTACCTGGTGCAGGTGTGTGTGTTTTGATCAGTTATAGTTGTACCTGGTGCAGGTGTGGGTGTTTTGATCAGGTATAGATGTACCTGATACAGGTGTGTGTGTTTGGAACAAATATAGGTGTACCTGGTGCAGGTGCGTGTGTTTTGATCAGGTATGGTTGTACCTGCTACAGGTGAGTGTGTTTTGAACAGGTATAGTTGTACCTGGTGCAGTTGAGTGTGTTTTGATCAGGTTTAGTTGTACCTGGTGCAGGAGTGTGTGTGTTTTGATCAGGTCCAGTTGTACCTGGCGCAGGTGTGTGTGTTTTGCTCAGGTATATTTGTACCTGGTGCAGGTGTGGGTGTTTTGAACAGGTATAGTTGTACCTGGGACAGCTGTGTGTGTTTTGATCAGGTCTAGTTGAAACTCGTGCAGGTGTGTGTGTGTTTTGAACAAATATAGTTGTAACTGGTGCAGGTGTGGTTTTTTTTGAACAGGTATAGTTGTACCTGGAGCAGGTGTGTGTGTCTTGAACAGGTATAGTTGTACCTGGTGCAGGTGAGTGTCTTTTGAACAGGTATCGTTGTACCTGGTGCAGGTGTTTGTGTTTTGAACAGGTATAGTTGAACCGGGTGCAGGTGAGTGTGTTTTGAACACGTATAGTTGTACCTGGAGCAGGTGAGTGTGTTTTGAACAGGTAGAGTTGTACCTGGCACAGGTGTGTGTGTTTTGATCTGGTATAGCTGTACCTGGTGCAGGTGTCTGTGTTTTGCTCAGGTATAGTTGTACCTGATGCAGGTGTGGGTGTTTTGCTCCGGTATAGTTGTACCTGGCACAGGTGTGTGTGTTTTGATCAGGTATAGTTGGAACTGGTGCAGTTGAGTGTGTTTTGATCAGGTTTAGTTGTACCTGGCGCAGGTGTGTGTGTTTTGCTCAGGCATAGTTGTAAATGGCGCAGTTGATTGTGTTTTGATCAGGTTTAGTTGTACCTGGCGCAGGTGTGTGTGTTTTGCTCAGGTATAGTTGTAAATGGCGCAGGTGAGTGTGTTTTGCTCAGGTGTATTTGTACCTGGTGCCGGTGTGGGTGTTTTGAACAGGTGTAGTTGTACATGGTGCACGTGTGTGTGTGTTTTGAACAGGCATAGTTGTACCAGGTGCAGGTGTGTGTGTTTGGAACAAATATAGTTGTTCCTGGTGCAGGTGCGTGTGTTTTGATCAGGTATAGTTGTACCTGGTACAGGTGAATGTGTTTTGATCAGGTTTAGTTGTACCTGGTGCAGGTGTGTGTGTGTTTTGATCAGGTACAGTTGTACCTGGCGCAGGTGTGTGTGTTTTGCTCAGGTATAGTTGTACATGGTGCACGTGTGTGTGTTTTGAATAGGTATAATTGTCCCTGGTGCAGGTGTGGGTGTTTTGAACAGGTATAGTTGTATCTGGTGCAGGTGTGTGTGTTTGGAACAAATATAGTTGTACCTGGTGCAGGTGCGTGTGTTTTGATCAGGTATAGTTGAACCTGGTACAGGTGAGTGTGTTTAGAACAGGTATATTTGTACCTGGTGCAGTTGAGTGTGTTTTGATCAGGTTTAGTTGTACCTGGTGCAGGTGTGTGTGTGTTTTGATCAGGTACAGTTGTACCTGGGGCAGGTGTGTGTGTCTTGAGCTGGTATAGTTGAACCTGGTGCTGATGTGTTTTTTGACAGGTATATTTGTACCTGGTGCAGGTGTGGGTGTTTTGCTCCGGTATATTTGAACCTGGCACGGGTGTGTGTGTTTTGATCAGTTATAGTTGTACCTGGTGCAGGTGTGGGTGTTTTGATCAGGTATAGATGTACCTGATACAGGTGTGTGTGTTTGGAACAAATATAGGTGTACCTGGTGCAGGTGCGTGTTTTTTGATCAGGTATGGTTGTACCTGCTACAGGTGAGTGTGTTTTGAACAGGTATAGTTGTACCTGGTGCAGTTGAGTGTGTGTGTTTTGATCAGGTCCAGTTGTACCTGGCGCAGGTGTGTGTGTTTTGCTCAGGTATATTTGTACCTGGTGCAGGTGTGGGTGTTTTTAACAGGTATAGTTGTACCTGGGACAGCTGTGTGTGTTTTGATCAGGTCTAGTTGAACCTCGTGCAGGTGTGTGTGTGTTTTGAACAAATATAGTTGTAACTGGTGCAGGTGTGGTTGTTTTGAACAGGTATAGTTGTACCTGGAGCAGGTGTGTGTGTCTTGAACAGGTATGGTTGTACCTGGTGCAGGTGAGTGTCTTTTGAACAGGTATCGTTGTACCTGGTGCAGGTGTTTGTGTTTTGTACAGGTATAGTTGAACCGGGTGCAGGTGAGTGTGTTTTGAACAGGTATCATTGTACCTGGTGCAGGTGTTTGTGTTTTGAACACGTATAGTTGTACCTGGAGCAGGTGAGTGTGTTTTGATCTGGTATAGCTGTACCTGGTGCAGGTGTCTGTGTTTTGCTCAGGTATAGTTGTCCCTGGTGCAGGTGTGGGTGTTTTGAACAGGTATATTTGTACAAAACCCAAAACCAGTGAAGTTGGCACGTTATGTAAATCGTAGATAAAAACAGAATACAATGATTTGCAAATCCTTTTCAACTTATATTCAATTGAATACACTGCAAAAGACAAGATGTTTAATGTTCAAACTGAGAAACTTTATTTTTTTTTTTTTTTTGCAAATAATCATTAAATTAGAATTTAAAGGCAGCAACACATTGCAAAAAAGTTGGCACAGGGGCCTTTTTACCACTGTGTTACATCACCTTTCCTTTTAACGACACTCAGTAAACGTTTGGGAACTGAGGAGACCAATTTTGAAGCTTTTCAGGTGGAACTCTTTCCCATTCTTGCTTGATGTGCAGCTTGTTGTTCAACAGTCCGGGGTCTCCGTTGTCGTATTTTACGCTTCATAATCGCCACACATTTTCAATGGGAGACAGGTCTGGACTACAGGCAGGCCAGTCTAGTACCCGCACTCTTTTACTACGGAGCCATGCTGTTGTAACACGTGCAGAATGTGGCTTGGCATTGTCTTGATGAAATAAGCAGGGGCGTCCATGAAAAGAGCGTTGCTTGGATGGCAACATATGTTGCTCCAAAACCTGTATGTACCTTTCAGCATTAATGGTGCCTTCACATATGTGTAAGTTGCCCATGCCTTGGGCACTAATACACCCCATACCATCACAGATGCTGGCTTTTGAACTTTAGCCCTATAACAGTCCGGATGGTTCTTTTCCTCTTTGGTCCGGAGGACCACGGCGTCCACAGTTTCCAAAAACAATTTGAAATGTGGACTCGTCAGACCACAGAACACTTTTCCACTTTGCATCAGTCCATCTTAGATGAGCTTGGGCCCAGCGAAGCCGGCGTTCTGGGTGCTGTTGATAAATGGCTTTCGCTTTGCATTGTAGAGTTTTAACTTGCACTTGCAGATGTAGCGGCGAACTGTAGTTACTGACAGTGGTTTTCTGAAGTGTTCCTGAGCCCATGTGGTGATGTCCTTTACACACTGATGTCGGTTTTTGATGCAGTACCGCCTGAGGATCGAAGGTCACGGGCATTCGATGTTGGTTTTCGGCCTTGTCGCTGTACGTGGAGTGATTTCTCCAGATTCTCTGAACCTTTTGACGATATTACGGACCGTAGATGATGAAATCCCTAAATTTCTTGCAATAGCTCGTTGAGGAATGTTGTTTTTAAACTGTTCGACAATCAGCTCACGCATTTGTTCACTAAGTGGTGACCCTCGCCCCATCCTTGTTTGTGAATGACTGAGCATTTCAGGAAGCTGCTTTTATACCCAATCATGGCACCCACCTGTTCCCCAATTAGCCCGTTCACCTGTGGGATGTTCCAAATAAGTGTTTGATGAGCATTCCTCAACTCTCTGTCTTTTTTGCCACTTGTGCCAGCTTTTTTTTGAAACATGTTGCAGGCATCAAATTCCAAATGAGCTAATATTTGCAAAAAATTACAAAGTTTACCTGTTCGAACATTAAGTAACTTGTCTTTGCAGTGTATTCAATTGAATATAGGTTGAAAAGGATTTGGAAATCATTGTATTCTGTTTTTATTTACGATTTACACAACGTGCCAACTTCACTGGTTTTGGGTTTGTACCTTGTGCAGGTGTGTGTGTGTTTTGATCAGGTACAGTTGTACCTGGCGCAGGTGTGTGTGTTTTGCTCAGGTATTTTTGTACCTGGTGCAGGTGTGGGTGTTTTGAACAGGTATTGTTGTACCTGGTGCAGGTATGTGTGTGTTTTGATCAGGTATAGTTGTACCTGGTGCAGGTGTGTGTGTTTTGAACAGGTATAGTTGTACCTGGTGCAGGTGAGTGTCTTTTGAACAGGTATAGTTGTACCTGGTGCAGGTGAGTGTCTTTTGAACAGGTATAGTTGTACCTGGTGCAGGTGTGTGTGTTTTGAACAGATATAGTTGTACCTGGTGCAGGTGTGTGTGTTTTGATCAGGTATAGTTGTACCTGGTGCAGGTGTGGGTGTTCTAATCAGCTATAGATGTACCTGATACACGTGTGTGTGTGTGTGTGTATTGAATAGGTATAGATGTACCTGGTGCAGGTGTGTGTGTTTGGAACAAATATAGGTGTACCCGGTGCAGGTGCGTGTGTTTTGATCAGGTTTTGTTGTACCTGGCGCAGGTGTGTGTGTTTTGCGCAGGTATAGTTGTTCCTGGCGCAGGTGTGGGTGTTTTGATCAGGTACAGATGTACCTGATACAGGTGTGTGTGTGTGTGTGTGTGTATTGAACAAATATATTTGAACCTGGTGCAGGTGTGTGTGTGTTTTGATCAGGTATAGTTGTACCTGGTGCAGCTGAGTGTGTTTTGAACAGGAATAGTTGTGCCTGGTGCAGGTGAGTGTGTCTTGAACAGGTATGGTTGTACCTGGTGCAGGTGAGTGTCTTTTGAACAGGTATCGTTGTACCTGGTGCAGGTGTTTGTGTTTTGTACAGGTATAGTTGAACCGGGTGCAGGTGAGTGTGTTTTGAACAGGTATCATTGTACCTGGTGCAGGTGTTTGTGTTTTGAACACGTATAGTTGTACCTGGAGCAGGTGAGTGTGTTTTGATCTGGTATAGCTGTACCTGGTGCAGGTGTCTGTGTTTTGCTCAGGTATAGTTGTCCCTGGTGCAGGTGTGGGTGTTTTGAACAGGTATATTTGTACTTTTGTACCTTGTGCAGGTGTGTGTGTGTTTTGATCAGGTACAGTTGTACCTGGCGCAGGTGTGTGTGTTTTGCTCAGGTATTTTTGTACCTGGTGCAGGTGTGGGTGTTTTGAACAGGTATTGTTGTACCTGGTGCAGGTATGTGTGTGTTTTGATCAGGTATAGTTGTACCTGGTGCAGGTGTGTGTGTTTTGAACAGGTATAGTTGTACCTGGTGCAGGTGAGTGTCTTTTGAACAGGTATAGTTGTACCTGGTGCAGGTGTGTGTGTTTTGAACAGATATAGTTGTACCTGGTGCAGGTGTGTGTGTTTTGATCAGGTATAGTTGTACCTGGTGCAGGTGTGGGTGTTCTAATCAGCTATAGATGTACCTGATACACGTGTGTGTGTGTATTGAATAGGTATAGATGTACCTGGTGCAGGTGTGTGTGTTTGGAACAAATATAGGTGTACCCGGTGCAGGTGCGTGTGTTTTGATCAGGTTTTGTTGTACCTGGCGCAGGTGTGTGTGTTTTGCGCAGGTATAGTTGTTCCTGGCGCAGGTGTGGGTGTTTTGATCAGGTACAGATGTACCTGATACAGGTGTAGGTGTGTGTGTGTGTGTGTGTGTGTATTGAACAAATATATTTGAACCTGGTGCAGGTGTGTGTGTGTTTTGATCAGGTATAGTTGTACCTGGTGCAGCTGAGTGTGTTTTGAACAGGAATAGTTGTGCCTGGTGCAGGTGAGTGTGTTTTGATCAGGTATAGTTGTACCTGGTGTAGGTGTGTGTGTTTTGAACAGGTATAGTTGTACCTGGCGCAGGTTTGTGTGTTCTGCTCAGGTATAGTTGTACATGGTGCACGTGTGTGTGTTTTGCTCAAGTATACTTGTACCTGGCGCAGGTGTCTGTGTGTTTTAAACAGGTATAGCTGTACCTGGTGCAGGTGTGTGTGTTTTGAACAGGTATCGTTGTACCTGGTGTAGGTGTGGGTGTTAGAAATCAGTGATTTGTATGTTTTAAGCTTGTTTTTAGTTTCTGGTTTTAGTTTCTAGTTTTATTATGTTTCTTGTTTGTTTTTTTAGTATTGCTATTATTATTATATTTATTCGTTAGAGCATGTGTGTTTTGGATGATTGCTCTGTCTCTGGTCTTCAGTGTTTTCCTCCGTTTCTGTCTCATGTTTTGTCTTTATCATCATAGTTCTTCCCTGTAATTTGGTTTTGTGTTTCCAAATATCCTTCTCTCTCGGTGTTCTCATGACTATCCGCACCTGGTAGAGTAGTTTACCTGGCACAGGTGTTTAGTTAGATTAGAGTTAGAACTCCACCTGGTTCCCCTCTCTCTCCTTTGACCAGTCCTTGTTTTTCTAGTTCCACCTTTGTGTGTCCTGTGTTTAGCTGGGATTCCACTTAATTAGTTTGTTTAAAAGACCCACTTTCCCTAGTTTCTTGTCGACTGTTTCTACCACAGCTTTTGGTCAGTCTCGTTTCTGGCTATTCTTCTCATTTCGATTGTTGGTGCAGGTTTCTTGTGATTCTCCGTAAGTCTTGTATTTGATTGTTTGTATTGGGTGCAGAGATTGTTTGATTGATTAGGTACTTCGTTCTCCCTAATTCCCATTTGTATCCATCTGTTTAGTATCTCCTGTGTTTTCCCTTATCCCATCCAACTCCCTTTTTTTCCCTTCCATTCCCTTAGTTTCAACCCTCTTTGTTACTGTCTTTGTCAGATTGATTATTCTGCTTACTGGATCATTTTGTTGTCCCTGACTTGATTCTGCCCATTCTGCATATCTCTGTTTGCCTGGCTATTGATCCATTTCTGTCTTGACCATGAGCTTGGTTAATCCCAATAAACGTGTGTTTTGAACTGGTTTTGTTGTCTATGCCCGTTCCTTTCAGTGGGTGTTTTGAACAGGTTTAGATGTGCCTGGTGCAGGTGTGTGTGTTTCTTGAACAGGTATAGTTGTACCTGGCGCAGATGAGTGTTTTGAACAGGTATAGATGAACTTGGTGGTAATGTGTGGTTTTTGATCAGGTATAGTTGTGCCTGGAGCAGATGTGTGTGTCTTGAACAGGTATAGTTGAACCTGGTGCTGATGTGTTTTTTGACAGGAATATTTGTACCTGGTGCAGGTGTGGGTGTTTTGCTCCGGTATATTTGTACCTGGCACGGGTGTGTGTGTTTTGATGAGGTATAGTTGTACCTGGTGCAGGTGTGTGTGTTTTGATCAGTTATAGTTGTACCTGGTGCAGGTGTGGGTGTTTTGATCAGGTATAGATGTACCAGATACAGGTGTGTGTGTTTGGAACAAATATAGGTGTACCTGGTGCAGGTGCTGGTGTTTTGAACAGGTATAGTTGTACCTGGTGCAGTTGAGTGTTTTGATCAGGTACAGTTGTACCTGGCGCAGGTGTGTGTGTTTTGCTCAGGAATATTTGTACCTGGTGCAGGTGTGGGTGTTTTGAACAGGTATAGTTGTACCAGGGACAGCTGTGTGTGTTTTGATCAGGTCGAGTTGAACCTGGTGCAGGTGTGTGTGTGTTTTGAACAAATATAGTTGTAACTGGTGCAGGTGTGTGAACAGGTATAGTTGTACCTGGTGCAGGTGTGTTTTGAACAGGTATAGTTGTACCTGGAGCAGGTGTGTGTTTTTGAACAGGTTTAGTTGGCCTAGGTGTGGGTGTGTTTTGAACAGGTATAGTTGTTTGACCTGGTGCAGGTGAGTGTTTTTTGACAGGTATAGTTGTACCTGATGCAGGTGTGGGTGTGTGTTTGAACAGGTATAGTTGTACCTGGTGCAGGCATTTTGAACAGGTCTAGTTGTACCTGGTGCAGGTGTGTTTTTGATCAGGTTTAGATGTACCTGGTGTGTTTGTTTGAACAGGTATAGTTGTAGGTGTGGCGATCAGGTTTAACAGGTGTGGTGTGTTTTTTGAACAGGTATAGTTGTACCTGGTGCAGGTGTGTTTTTTGAACAGGTGTAGTGAACTGGTGCAGGTAGTTGTAGGTGTGTGTGTTTTTTGGAACAGGTATAGTTGTGTGTTTTGATCAGGTGCTACCTGAGTTGTTTTGATCAGGTGACTGTGTGTGTGTTTTGATCAGGTATAGTTGTACCTGGGTGCAGGTGTTTTGTTTTGTACCTGGTGCAGGTGTATTTTTACCTGGTTGTACCTGGGACAGGTGTGTGTGTTTTGATCAGGTATAGTTGTTACCTGAACCTGGTTGCAGGTGTGTGTGTGTTTTGAACAAATTAGTTGTAACTGGTGCAGGTGTGTGTTGTTTTGAACAGGTATAGTTGTACCTGGTGCAGGTGTGTGTGTTTTGAACAGGTGTAGTTGAACAGGTGATAGTTTGACAGGTATATTGTGTGCAGTACCTGTGGGTGTTTGTTCAGTTGTACCTGGACAGGTGTGTTTTAGTTGTACCTGGTGCAGGTGTGTTTTTGATCAGGTATAGTTGTACCTGGTGCAGGTGTGTGTGTTTTTTTAATCAGATCAGGTGTAGTTTTACCTGGTTTAGCAGGGTGTGTGTTTTGTGTAGTTGTGTGGTTTGTGTGTGTTTGAACCTGGTTGCAGGTGCAGGTGTGTGTTTTGATCAGGTATAGTTGTACCTGGTGCAGTTGTTGTACCTGGAGCAGGTGTTTTTGAACAGGTCAGGTATAGTAGGTGTGGTGTGTTTTTTTTACAGGTGTTGCAGGTGTGTGTGTTTTGATCAGTTGTATAGTTGTAAATTTTTTGTGTTTTGAACAAAGTGTGTGTGTTTTGTGCAGGTGTGTGTGTTTGGTCAGGAACAGGTGTTAGTTGTACCTGGTTGCAGGTGTGTGTGTTTTGATCAGGTATAGTTGTACCTGGTGCAGGTGTGTGTGTTCTGAACAAATGTTGTTTGGTGAACAGTTTTTTTGAACAGGTATAGTTGTACCTGGTGCAGGTGTGTGTGTTTTGAACAGGTATTGTTGTACCTGGTGCAGGTGTGTGTTTTGAACAGGTATTGTTGTACCTGGTGCAGGTGTGTGTGTTTTGTTTTTTGATCAGGTATAGTTGTACCTGGTGCAGGTGCAGGTGTTTTGAACAGGTATAGTTGTACCTGGTTAAGGTGTGTGTGTTTTGAACAGGTATAGTTGTACCTGGCAGGTGTGTGTGTTTTGATCAGGTATAGTTGTACCTGGTGCAGGTGTGTGTGTTTTGAAGAAATATAGTTGTACCTGGTGCAGGGTGTGTGTGTTTTGATCAGGTATAGTTGTACCTGGAGCAGGTGTGTGGGTGTTTTGAACAGGTATATTTGTACCTGGTGCAGGTGTGTGTTTGTTTTGGTGCAGTTGTGTTTGAACCTGTTGTACCTGGTGTGGTGTGTGTTTTGAACAGGTATAGTTGTACCTGGTGCAGGTGTGTGTTTTTGAACAGGTATAGTTGTACCTGGTGCAGGTGTGTGTGTTTTGAACAGGTATAGTTGTACCTGGTGCAGGTGTGTTTTTGAACAGGTTTAGTTGTACCTGGTGCAGGTGTGTGTGTTTTGAACAGGTATAGTTGTACCTGGTGCAGGTGTTGTGTGTGTGTGGTGTGTGTGTTTTGAACAGGTATAGTTTTACCTGGTGCAGGTGTGGGTGTTTTGATCAGGTATAGATGTACCTCTGATACAGGTGTGTGTGTATTGAACAGGTTTAGTTGTTCCTGGCACAGGTGTTTTTTGATCAGGTATAGTTGAACCTGGCACAGGTGTGTGTGTTTTTGAACAGGTATAGTTGGTGTTTTCCCAGGTGTTGTGAGCAGGTGTGTGTGTTTTGTTTTGTCCCTAGGTGTTTTGACAGGTATAGTTGTACCTGGTACAGGTGTGTGTGTGTTTGATCAGGTTTAGTTGTACATGGTGCAGGTGTGTGTTTTGATCAGGTACAGTTGTACCTGGGCGCAGGTGTGTGTGTTTTGCTCAGGTATATTTGTACCTGGTGCAAGTGTGTGTGTTTTGAACAAATATAGTTGAACCTGGTGCAGGTGTGTGTGTTTTGCTCAGGTATAGTTGTACCTGGTGCAGGTGTGTGTGTTTTGAACAGGTTTACTTGTACATGGTGCAGGTGAGGGTGTTTTGATCAGGTATAGTTGTACCTGGTGCAGGTGTGTGTGTTTTGATCAGTTATAGTTGTACCTGGTGCAGGTGTGGGTGTTTTGATCAGGTATGGTTGTACCTGCTACAGGTGAGTGTGTTTTGAACAGGTATAGTTGTACCTGGTGCAGTTGAGTGTTTTGATCAGGTTTAGTTGTACCTGGTGCAGGAGTGTGTGTGTTTTGATCAGGTCCAGTTGTACCTGGCGCAGGTGTGTGTGTTTTGCTCAGGCATATTTGTACCTGGTGCAGGTGTGGGTGTTTTGAACAGGTAAAGTTGAACCTGGTGCAGGTGTGTGTGTGTTTTGAACAAATATAGTTGTAACTGGTGCAGGTGTGGTTGTTTTGAACAGGTATAGCTGTACCTGGAGCAGGTGTGTGTGTCTTGAACAGGTATAGTTGTACCTTGCGCAGGTGAGTGTTTTTTGACAGGTTTAGTTGTAACTGGTGCAGGTGTGTGTGTTTTAATCAGGCATAGTTGTAAATGGCGCAGTTGAGTGTGTATTGATCAGGTTTAGTTGTACCTGGCGCAGCTGTGTGTGTTTTGTTCAGGTATAGTTGTAAATGGCGCAGGTGAGTGTGTGTGTTTTGAACAGGTATAGTTGTACCAGGTGCAGGTGTGTGTGTTTGGAACAAATATAGTTGTACCTGGTGCAGGTGCGTGTGTTTTGATCAGGTATAGTTGAACCTGGTACAGGTGAGTGTGTTAAGAACAGGTATAGTTGTACCTGGTGCAGTTGAGTGTGTTTTGATCAGGTTTAGTTGTACCTGGTGCAGGTGTGTGTGTGTTTTGATCAGGTACGGTTGTACCTGGCGCAGGTGTGTGTGTTTTGCTCAGGTATATTTTGTACCTGGTGCAGGTTTTTGTGTTTTGAACAAATATAGTTGTACTTGGTGCAAGTGTGTGTGTTTTGCTCAGGTATAGTTGTAACTGGAGCAAGTGTGTGTGTTTAAATCAGGTACAGTTGTACCTAGAACAGGTGTGTTTTTTGAACAAATATAGTTGTACCTTGTGCAGGTGTGTGTTTTTTTGCTCAGGTATAGTTGTACCTGGTGCGGGTGTGTGTGTTTTGCTCAGGTATTGTTGTACCTGGTGCAGGTATGTGTGTTCTGAATAGGTATTGTTGTACCTGGTGCAGGTGAATGTGTTTTGCTCAGGTAGAGTTGAACCGGGTGCAGGTGTGTGTGTTCTGAACAGGTATTGTTGTACCTGGTGCAGGTGAGTGTGTTTTGAACAGGTACAGTTGTACCTGGCGCAGGTGTGTGTGTTTTGATCAGGTATAGTTGTAACTGGTGCAGGTGTGTGTGTTTTGATCAGGCATAGTTGTAAACGGTGCAGTTGAGTGTGTTTTGATCAGGTTTAGTTGTACCTGGTGCAGGTGTGGGTGTTTTGAACAGGTGTAGTTGTACCAGGTGCAGGTGTGTGTGTTTTGCTCAGGTATAGTTGTACATGGTGCACGTGTGTGTGTGTGTGTGTGTGTGTGTTTTGAACAGGTATAGTTGTACCAGGTGCAGGTGTGTGTGTTTGGAACAAATATAGTTGTACCTGGTGCAGGTGCGTGTGTTTTGATCAGGTATAGTTGTACCTGGTGCAGATGTGTGTGTGTGTGTGTGTGTGTTTTGATCAGGTACAGTTGTACCTGGCGCAGGTGTGTGTGTTTTGCTCAGGTATAGTTGTACATGGTGCACGTGTGTGTGTTTTGAACAGGTATAGTTGTCCCTGGTGCAGGTGTGGGTGTTTTGAACAGGTCTTGTTGTATCTGGTACAGGTGAGTGTGTTTAGAACAGGTATAGTTGTACCTGGTGCAGTTGAGTGTGTTTTGATCAGGTTTAGATGTACCTGGTGCAGGTGTGTTTGTGTTTTGATCAGGTACAGTTGTACCTGGTGCAGGTGTGGGTGTTTTGATCAGGTATAGTTGTACCTGGTGCAGGTGTGTATGTTTTGATCAGTTATAGTTGTACCTGGTGCAGGTGTGGGTGTTTTGATCAGGTATAGATGTACCTGATACAGATGTGTTTTGAACAGGTATAGTTGTACCTGGTGCAGGTGTGTGTGTGTTTTGAACAAATATAGTTGTAACTGGTGCAGGTGAGGTTGTTTTGAACAGGTATAGTTGTACGTGGAGCAGGTGTGTGTGTCGTGAACAGGTATAGTTGTACCTTGCGCAGGTGAGTGTTTTTTGACAGGTATAGTTGTACCTGATGCAGGTGTGGGTGTTTTGCTCCGGTATAGTTGTACCTGGCACGGGTGTGTGTGTTTTGCTCAGGTATATTTGTACCTGGTGCAGGTGTTGGTGTTTTGAACAGGTATAGTTGTACCTGGGACAGCTGTGTGTGTTTTGATCAGGTCTAGTTGAACCTGGTGCAGGTGTGTGTGTGTTTTGAACAAATATAGTTGTAACTGGTGCAGGTGTGGTTGTTTTGAACAGGTATAGTTGTACCTGGAGCAGGTGTGTGTGTCGTGAACAGGTATAGTTGTACCTTGCGCAGGTGAGTGTTTTTTGACAGGTATAGTTGTACCTGATGCAGGTGTGGGTGTTTTGCTCCGGTATAGTTGTACCTGGCACGGGTGTGTGTGTTTTGATCAGGTATAGTTGTAACTGGTGCAGGTGTGTGTGTTTTAATCAGGCATAGTTGTAAATGGCGCAGTTGAGTGTGTTTTGATCAGGTTTAGTTGTACCTGGCGCAGGTGTGTGTGTTTTGTTCAGGTATAGTTGTAAATGGCGCAGGTGAGTGTGTTTTGCTCAGGTGTATTTGTACCTGGTGCAGGTGTGGGTGTTTTGAACAGGTGTAGTTGTACATGGTGCATGTGTGTGTGTGTGTGTGTGTGTGTTTTGAACAGGTATAGTTGTACCTGGTGCAGGTGCGTGTGTTTTGATCAGGTATAGTTGTACCTGGTGCAGTTGAGTGTGTTTTGATCAGGTTTAGTTGTACCTGGTGCAGGTGTGTGTGTGTTTTGATCAGGTAAGGTTGTACCTGGCGCAGGTGTGTGTGTTTTGCTCAGGTATATTTGTACCTGGTGCAGGTTTTTGTGTTTTGAACAAATATAGTTGTACCTGGTGCAGGTGTGTGTGTTTTGATCAGGTATAGTTGTACCTGGCGCAGGTGTGTGTGTTTAAATCAGGTACAGTTGTACCTAGAACAGGTGTGTGTTTTGAACAAATATAGTTGTACCTTGTGCAGGTGTGTGTGTTTTGCTCAGGTATAGTTGTACCTGGTGCGGGTGTGTGTGTTTTGCTCAGGTATTGTTGTACCTGGTGCAGGTATGTGTGTTCTGAATAGGTGTTGTTGTACCTGGTGCAGGTGAATGTGTTTTGCTCAGGTAGAGTTGAACCGGGTGCAGGTGTGTGTGTTCTGAACAGGTATTGTTGTACCTGGTTAAGGTGAGTGTGTTTTGAACAGGTATAGTTGTACCTGGCACAGGTTTGTGTGTGTTTTGATCAGGTATAGTTGTACCTGGTGCAGCTGTGTGTGCTTTGAAGAAATATAGTTGTTCCTGGTGCAGGTGTGTGTGTTTTGCTCAGGTATAGTTGTCCCTGGTGCAGGTGTGGGTGTTTTGAACAGGTATATTTATACCTGGTGCAGGTGTGTGTGTGTATTTTGATCAGGTACAGTTGTACCTGGCGCAGGTGTGTGTGTTTTGCTCAGGTATATTTGTACCTGGTGCTGGTGTGGGTGTTTTGAACAGGTATTGTTGTACCTGGTGCAGGTGTGTGTGTTTTCAACAGGTATAGTTGTACCTGGTGCAGGTGAGTGTCTTTTGAACAGGTTTAGTTGTACCTGGTGCAGGTGTGTGTGTTTTGAACAGATATAGTTGTACCTGGTGCAGGTGTGTGTGTGTGTGTGTGTGTGTTTTTGAACAGGTATAGTTGTACCTGGTGCAGGTGTGGGTGTTTTGATCAGGTATAGATGTATCTGATACAGGTGTGTGTGTATTGAACAGGTTTAGTTGTTCCTGGCACAGCTGCGTGTGTTTTGATCAGGTATAGTTGAACCTGGCACAGGTGTGTGTGTTTTGAACAGGTATAGTTGTCCCTGGTGCGCGTGTGGGTGTTTTGAATAGGTATAGTTGTACCTGGTACAAGTGACTGTGTTTTGATCAGGTTTAGTTGTACATGGTGCAGGTGTGTGTTTTTATCAGGTACAGTTGTACCTGGCGCAGGTGTGTGTGTTTTGCTCAGGTATATTTGTACCTGGTGCAGGTGTGTGTGTTTTGAACAAATATAGTTGAACCTGGTGCAGGTGTGTGTGTTTTGCTCAGGTATAGTTGTACCTGGTGCAGGTGTGTGTGTTTTGAACAGGTTTACTTGTACATGGTGCAGGTGAGGGTGTTTTGAACAGGTATAGTTGTATCTGGTGCAGATGTGGGTGTTTTGAACAGGTATAGATGTACCTTGTGCAGGTGTGTGTGTTTTGAATAAATATAGTTGTACCTGGTGCAGGTGCATGTGTTTTGATCAGGTATAGTTGTACCTGGTACAGGTGAGTGTGTTTTGAATAGGTATAGTTGTACCTGGTGCAGGTGTGGGTGTTTAGATCAGCCATTGTTGTACCTTGTTCAGGTGCGTGTGTTTTTAACAGGTGTAGTTGTACCTGGCTCAGGTGTGGCTGTTTTGATCAGGTATAGTTGTACCTGGTGCAGCTGTGGTTATTTTGAACAGGTATAGTTGTGCCTGGTGCAGGTGTGTGTGTTTTGCTCAGGAATAGTTGGACCTGGTGCAGGTGTATGTGTATTGTTAGGTATAGTTGTATCTGGTGCAGGTGTTTGTTTTGAACAAATATAGTTGTACCTGGTGGAGGTGTGTGTGTTTTCAAAAGGTATAGTTGTACCTGTTGCAGGTGTGTGTGTTTTGATCAGGTATAGTTGTACCTGTTGCAGGTGTGTGTGTTTTGATCAGGTATAGTTGTACCTGGTGCACTTGTGGGTGTTTTGCTCAGGAATAGTTGGACCTGGTGCAGGTGTGTGTGTATTGCTCAGGTATAGTTGTACCTGGTGCAGGTGTGTGTTTTTTGAACAAATATGGTTGTACCTGGTAGAGGTGTGTGTGTTTTGAAAAGGTATAGTTGTACCTGGGCACAGGTCTCTGTGTTAGGCTCAGGTATAGTTGTACCTGGTGCAGGTGAGTGTGTTTTGCTCAGGTATAGTTGTCCCTGGTGCAGGTGTGGGTGTTTTGAACAGGTATAGTTGTATCTGGTACAGGTGAGTGTGTTCAGAACAGGTATAGTTGTACCTGGTGCAGTTGAGTGTGTTTTGATCAGGTTTAGATGTACCTGGTGCAGGTGTGTGTGTGTTTTGATCAGGTACACTTGTACCTGGAGCAGGTGTGTGAGTCTTGAGCAGGTATATTTGTACCTGGTGCAGGTGTGGGTGTTTTGATCAGGTATAGTTGTACCTGGTGCAGGTGTGTGTGTTTTGATCAGGTATAGATGTACCTGATACAGATGTGTATGTTTGGAACAAATATAGGTGTACCTGGTGCAGGTCCGTGTGTTTTGATCAGGTATGGTTGTACCTGCTACAGGTGTGTTTTGAACAGGTATAGTTGTACCTGGTGCAGTTGAGTGTGTTTTGATCAGGTTTAGTTGTACCTGGTGCAGGTGTGTGTGTGTTTTGATCAGGTACGGTTGTACCTGGCGCAGGTGTGTGTGTTTTGCTCAGGTATATTTGTACCTGGTGCAGGTTTTTGTTTTTTGAGCAAATATAGTTGTACCTGGTGCAGGTGTGTGTGTTTTGCTCAGGTATAGTTGTAACTGGAGCAAGTGTGTGTGTTTTGATCAGGTAAAGTTGTACCTGGCGCAGGTGTGTGTGTTTAAATCAGGTACAGTTGTACCTAGAACAGGTGTGTTTTTTGAACAAATATAGTAGTACCTTGTGCAGGTGTGTGTGTTTTGCTCAGGTATAGTTGTACCTGGTGCGGGTGTGTGTGTTTTGCTCAGGTATTGTTGTACCTGGTGCAGGTATGTGTGTTCTGAATAGGTATTGTTGTACCTGGTGCAGGTGAATGTGTTTTGCTCAGGTAGAGTTGAACCGGGTGCAGGTGTGTGTGTTCTGAACAGGTATTGTTGTACCTGGTGCAGGTGAGTGTGTTTTGAACAGGTAAGTGTGTTTTGAACAGGTATAGTTGTACCTGGCACAGGTTTGTGTGTGTTTTGATCAGGTATAGTTGTACCTGGTGCAGATGTGTGTGCTTTGAACAAATATAGTTGTTCCTGGTGCAGGTGTGTGTGTTTTGCTCAGGTATAGTTGTCCCTGGTGCAGGTGTGGGTGTTTTGAACAGGTATATTTGTACCTGGTGCAGGTGTGTGTGTGTTTTGATCAGGTACAGTTGTACCTGGCGCAGGTGTGTGTGTTTTGCTCAGGTATATTTGTACCTGGTGCTGGTGTGGGTGTTTTGAACAGGTATTGTTGTACCTGGTGCAGGTGTGTGTGTTTTCAACTGGTATAGTTGTACCTGGTGCAGTTGAGTGTCTTTTGAACAGGTTTAGTTGTACCTGGTGCAGTTGTGTGTGTTTTGAACAGATATAGTTGTACCTGGTGCAGGTGTGTGTGTGTGTGTGTGTGTGTGTTTTGAACAGGTATAGTTGTACCTGGTGCAGGTGTGTGTGTTTTGCTCAGGAATAGTTGTACCTGGTGCAGGTGTGTGTGTTTTGATCAGTTATAGTTGTACCTGGTGCAGGTGTGGGTGTTTTGATCAGGTATAGATGTACCTGATACAGATGTGTATGTTTGGAACAAATATAGGTGTACCTGGTGCAGGTCCGTGTGTTTTGATCAGGTATGGTTGTACCTGCAACAGGTGTGTTTTGAACAGGTATAGTTGTACCTGGTGCAGTTGAGTGTGTTTTGATCAGGTTTAGTTTTACCTGGTGCAGGAGTGTGTGTTTTTTGATCAGGTCCAGTTGTACCTGGCGCAGGTGTGTGTTTTTTGCTCAAGTATATTTGTACCTGGTGCAGGTGTGGGTGTTTTGAACAGGTATAGTTGTACCTGGGACAGCTGTGTGTGTTTTGATCAGGTCTAGTTGAACCTGGTGCAGGTGTGTGTGTGTTTTGAACAAATATAGTTGTAACTGGTGCAGGTGTGGTTGTTTTGAACAGGTATAGTTGTACCTGGAGCAGGTGTGTGTGTCGTGAACAGGTATAGTTTTACCTTGCGCAGGTTAGTGTTTTTTGACAGGTAAAGTTGTTCCTGATGCAGGTGTGGGTGTTTTGCTCCGGTATAGTTGTACCTGGCACGGGTGTGTGTGTTTTGATCAGGTATAGTTGTAACTGGTGCAGGTGTGTGTGTTTTAATCAGGCATAGTTGTAAATGGCGCAGTTGAGTGTGTTTTGCTCAGGTGTATTTGTACCTGGTGCAGGTGTGTGTGTTTTGAACAGGTATAGTTGTACCAGGTCCAGGTGTGTGTGTTTGGAACAAATATAGTTGTACCTGGTGCAGGTGCGTGTGTTTTGATCAGGTATAGTTGAACCTGGTACAGGTGAGTGTGTTCAGAACAGGTATAGTTGTACCTGGTGCAGTTGAGTGTGTTTTGATCAGGTTTAGTTGTACCTGGTGCAGGTGTGTGTGTGTTTTGATCAGGTACGGTTGTACCTGGCGCAGGTGTGTGTGTTTTGCTCAGGTATATTTGTACCTGGTGCAGGTTTTGTGTTTTGAACAAATATAGTTGTACCTGGTGCAGGTGTGTGTGTTTTGCTCAGGTATAGTTGTAACTGGAGCAAGTGTGTGTGTTTTGATCAGGTATAGTTGTACCTGGCGCAGGTGTGTGTGTTTAAATCAGGTACAGTTGTGCCTAGAACAGTTGTGTGTTTTGAACAAATATAGTTGTACCTTGTGCAGGTGTGTGTGTTTTGCTCAGGTATAGTTGTACCTGGTGCGGGTGTGTGTGTTTTGCTCAGGTATTGTTGTACCTGGTGCAGGTATGTGTGTTCTGAATAGGTATTGTTGTACCTGGTGCAGGTGAATGTGTTTTGCTCAGGTAGAGTTGAACCGGGTGCAGGTGTGTGTGTTCTGAACAGGTATTGTTGTACCTGGTGCAGGTGAGTGTGTTTTGAACAGGTATAGTTGTACCTGGCACAGGTTTGTGTGTGTTTTGATCAGGTATAGTTGTACCTGGTGCAGCTGTGTGTGCTTTGAACAAATATAGTTGTTCCTGGTGCAGGTGTGTGTGTTTTGCTCAGGTATAGTTGTCCCTGTTGCAGGTGTGGGTGTTTTGAACAGGTATATTTGTACCTGGTGCAGGTGTGTGTGTGTGTGTTTTTGATCAGGTACAGTTGTACCTGGCGCAGGTGTGTGTGTTTTGCTCAGGTATATTTGTACCTGGTGCTGGTGTGGGTGTTTTGAACAGGTATTGTTGTACCTGGTGCAGGTGTGTGTGTTTTCAACTGGTATAGTTGTACCTGGTGCAGGTGAGTGTCTTTTGAACAGTTTTAGTTGTACCTGGTGCAGGTGTGTGTGTTTTGAACAGATATAGTTGTACCTGGTGCAGGTGTGTGTGTGTGTGTGTGTGTTTTGAACAGGTATAGTTGTACCTGGTGCAGGTGTGGGTGTTTTGATCAGGTATAGATGTATCTGATACAGGTGTGTGTGTATTGTACAGGTTTAGTTGTTCCTGGCACAGCTGCGTGTGTTTTGATCAGGTATAGTTGAACCTGGCACAGGTGTGTGTGTTTTGAACAGGTATAGTTGTCCCTGGTGCGCGTGTGTGTGTTTTGAATAGGTATAGATGTACCTGGTGCAGGTGTGTGTGTTTGGAACAAACATAGTTGTACCTGGTGCAGGTGCGTGTGTTTTGATCAGGTATAGTTGTACCTGGTACAGGTGAGTGTGTTTTGATCAGGTTCAGTTGTACCTGGTGCAGGTGGTTTTGCAGGTACAGTTGTACCTGGCGCAGGTGTTTTTTGCTCAGGTATAGTTGTACATGGTGCACGTGTGTGTGTTTTGAACAGGTATAGTTGTCCCTGGTGCAGGTGTGGGTGTTTTTAACAGGTATAGTTGTATCTGGTGCAGGCGTGTGTGTTTGGAACAAATATAGTTGTACCTGGTGCAGGTGCGTGTGTTTTGATCAGGTATAGTTGAACCTGGTACATGTGAGTGTGTTTTGATCAGGTTTAGTTGTACCTGGTGCAGGTGTGTGTGTTTTTATCAGGTACAGTTGTACCTGGCGCAGGTGTGTGTGTTTTGCTCAGGTATATTTGTACCTGGTGCAGGTGTGTGTGTTTTGAACAAATATAGTTGTACCTGGTGCAGGTGTGTGTGTTTTGCTCAGGTATAGTTGTACCTGGTGCAGGTGTGTGTGTTTTGAACAGGTTTACTTGTACATGGTGCAGGTGAGGGTGTTTTGAACAGGTATAGTTGTATCTGGTGCAGATGTGGGTGTTTTGAACAGGTATAGATGTACCTGGTGCAGGTGTGTGTGTTTTGAATAAATATAGTTGTACCTGGTGCAGGTGCATGTGTTTTGATCAGGTATAGTTGTACCTGGTACAGGTGAGTGTGTTTTGAATAGGTATAGTTGTACCTGGTGCAGGTGTGGGTGTTTAGATCAGCCATTGTTGTACCTTGTTCAGGTGCGTGTGTTTTTAACAGGTGTAGTTGTACCTGGTTCAGGTGTGGCTGTTTTGATCAGGTATAGTTGTACCTGGTGCAGCTGTGGTTATTTTGAACAGGTATAGTTGTACCTGGAGCAGGTGTGTGTGTTTTGCTCAGGAATAGTTGGACCTGGTGCAGGTGTATGTGTATTGTTAGGTATCGTTGTATCTGGTGCAGGTGTGTGTTTTGATCAAATATAGTTGTACCTGGTGGAGGTGTGTGTGTTTTGAAAAGGTATAGTTGTACCTGTTGCAGGTGTGTGTGTTTTGATCAGGTATAGTTGTACCTGTTGCAGGTGTGTGTGTTTTTGATCAGGTATAGTTGTGGTTTTGCTCAGGAATAGTTGGACCTGGTGCAGGTGTGTGTGTATTGCTCAGGTATAGTTGTACCTGGTGCAGGTGTGTGTTTTGAACAAATATGGTTGTACCTGGTGGAGGTGTGTGTGTTTTGAAAAGGTATAGTTGTACCTGGGCACAGGTCTCTGTGTTAGGCTCAGGCATAGTTGTACCTGGTGCAGGTGAGTGTGTTTTGCTCAGGTATTGTTGTACCTGGTGCAGGTGCGTGTGTTTTGATCAGGTATAGTTGTACCTCGTACAGGTGAGTGTGTTTTGAATAGGTATAGTTGTACCTGGTGCAGGTGTGTGTGTTTTGAACAGGTATAGTTGTACCTGGTGCAGGTGTGGGTGTTTATATCAGCCATAGTTGTACCTTGTTCAGGTGAGTGTGATTTTAACAGGTGTAGTTGTACCTGGTTCAGGCGTGTGTGCTTTGAACAGGTATAGTTGTACCTGGTGCAGGTGTGTGTGTTTTGAACAGGTATAGTTGTACCTGGTTCAGCTGTGGGTGTTTTGAACAGGTATAGATGTCCCCGGTGCAGTTGTGAGTGTTTTGAACAAATATAGATGTACCTGGTGAAAGTGCGTGTGTTTTGATCAGGTATAATTGTACCTGTTGCAGCTGTGGTTATTTTGAACAGGTATATTTGTACCTGGAGCAGGTTTGTGTGTTTTGAACAGGTATAGTTGTACCTGGTGCAGGTGAGTGTGTTTTGAACAGGTATAGTTGTACCTGATGCAGGTGTGGTTGTTCTGCTCCGGTATATTTGTACCTTGCACCATTGTGTGTGTTTTGATCAGGTATAGTTGTACCTGGTGCAGGCGTGGGTGTTTTGAACAGGTATAGTTGTACCTGGCGCAGGTGTGGGTGTATTGATCAAGTATAGTTGTACCTGGTGCAGGTGTGGGTGTTTTGCTCAGCAATAGTTGGACCTGGTGAAGGTGTGTGTGTTTTGCTCAGGTATAGTTGTACCTGGTGCAGGTGTGTGTGTTTTGAACAAATATAGTTGTACCTGGTGCAGGTGTGTGTGTTTTGAAAAGGTTTAGTTGTACCTGTTGCAGGTGTGTGTGTTTTGATCAGGTATAGTTGTACCTGGTGCAGGTGAGTGTGTTTTGAACAGGTATAGTTGTACCTGGGTACAGGTCTCTGTGTTAGGCTCAGGTATAGTTGTACCTGGTGCAGGTGAGTGTTTTTTGCTCAGGTATAGTTGTACCTGATGCAGCTGTTGGTTTTGAACAGGTATAGTTGTACCTGGTGCAGGCGTGGGTATTTTGAACAGGTATAGTTGTACCTGGCGCAGGTGTGGGCGTATTGATCAAGTATAGTTGTACCTGGTGCAAGTGTGTGTGTGTTTTGAACAGGTGTAGTTGTACCTGGTGCAGGCGTGGGTATTTTGAACAGGTATAGTTGTACCTGGCGCCGGTGTGGGCGTATTGATCAAGTATAGTTGTACCTGGTGCAAGTGTGGGTGTTTTGCTCAGGAATAGTTGTTCCTGGTGCAGGTGTGTGTGTTTTGCTCCGGTATAGTTTTACCTGGTGCAGGTGAGTGTGTTTTGCTCGGTATAGTTGTACCTGGTGCAGGTGTGGGTTTATTCATCAGGTATAGATGTAGCTGGTGCAGTAGTGTGTGTTTTGCTCCGGTATAGTTGTACCTGATGCAGGTGCGTGTGTTTTGCTCAGGTATCGTCGTACCTGATCAAGGTGCGTGTCTTTTGCTCAGGTATAGTTGTACCTGGTGCAGGTGTATCTGTGTTTTGATCAGTATAGTTGTACCTGGCGCAGTTGTGTGTGTTTTGCTCAGGTACAGTTGTAAATGGCGCAGGTGAGTGTGTTTTGCTCAGGTGTATTTGTACCTGGTGCAGGTGTGGGTGTTTTGAACAGGTATAGTTGTACCTGGTGCAGGTGTGTGTGTTTTGCTCAGGTATAGTTGTACATGGTGCACGTGTGTGTGTGTTTTGAACAGGTATAGTTGTACCTGGTGCAAGTGTGTGTTTTTTGAGCAGGTATAGTTGTACCTGGTGCAGGTGTGGGTGTTTTGAACAGGTATAGTTGTACCTGGTGCAGGTGTGTGGGTTGAACAGGTATAATTGTACCTGGTTCAGCTGTGGGTGTTTTGAACAAGTATAGTTGTACCTGTTGCAGGTTTGGGTGTTTTGAACAGGTATAGATGTACCTGGTGCAGGTGTGTGTGTTTTGAAGAAATATACAGTGCCTGACAAATGTCTTGTCACTTATCCAAGTTGTAGGAACAACAAATAATAACCTGACTTGTAGTTGATCAATTGGAATCAAAAATGGCTCATATGAAAGGCAAAGCCCTCTAGATTATGCAAAATATACCAAAATGGAGTTTTGTGTCATTGAGTTTTATAATTTAATTTGTACAGAAAGGTCAGATTTTGCTTGGACAAAAGTCTTGTCGCATTGAAAAAAAAATGTGGAAATTGTACATACACTCTATTTTGAATCCACATATATGCCACTATTATCAGAACATAAAGCCATGGTGCCTTGGAATAAAGAATTAATATTGCGTATGACTCCCATGAGCTTGGAGGACTGCATCCATACGTCTTGGCAATGACTGAGATAACTTGATGATGAAATCATCTGGAATGGCATAGAAAGCAGTCTTGCAGGACTCCCAGAGTTCATCAAGATTCTATGGTTTCATCTTCCAAGCCTCCTCCTTCATCTTACCCCTGAAATGCTCAATAATGTTCATGTCAGGTGACTGGGTTTGCCAATCCTGGAGTGCCTTCACCTTCTTCGCTTTTCAGGAACTATGACATGGAGGCAGAAGAATGAGAAGGAGCAGCAGTATAAGTAGGGCAGCAAGAACTTCTTGATATTTCAGGCTGTTGATGTTGCCATCCACTCTGCAGATCTTTTTCACACCCCCATGCTGGATGGAACAACAAACCATGATTTTTCCTCCACCAAACATGATTGTTTTCTGGGAGAATCTTGGGTCCACGAGGGTTCCAACAGGTCTTGTACGGCGACTGGCATGCAGTTCAATGGATGATTCACCAGAAAAATAAACTTTCAGCCACTTTTCCAGTATCAATCCTTTCTGCGAGCTGTGGGCCTTGGCAAATGCAATGCAGGTTTTTTGTTTTCTGTTTATTGTAGACTTCTGTGTACTAATTTGGCTATGAAAACCACTTTGAGAGAGAATTTGACAAACTCTTCTTGTAGATACCGGGATTTTTGGTGACATTTCCTCATGTAGCTTCGCTGTAGTTGAAGAAGGGCTAGCCTTATTCAGTTGAAGCAACAAACGGTCCTTTCAAACAGTTGTCATACCGGGGTCTGTCTGACCTGCGCTTGCCATGAACATCACCAGTTTCTTTTGACTCTTTTCTCATCCCCTCCACTTGACATTTGGATACATTAAAGATGTCTGCCACCTCAGCAGCAGACTCAGTCTTCAGGCTCTTGATGATCAGCACTTTGGTCTGTGGTTGAATCTTTGGTATGTTGTCAGAGGTCTAGTCGCACCTCATATGAAAGTCTGGTGTGCTGAGGTTATTTCTATACACATCTGGGAATGTGTTAATTACAGTATTTGTCATAGGTTAAACTCTAATCTGCGATTTGTTGCATCATCTGAAGGGACAACAAGACTTTTGTCCTAGCAAAAACAGGTGTTATGGGCTTAGCCAAGCTGTGAACATCAGAACACTTTTTGACGGTTTCATTTTGCACCAAATTATTAATGTGAAAGCCCTTGACATTAAAATGGACCATTTATTGTCACAATTGATTGGTTAGAAATAAAGTTATATGCTATTTTTAGTGACTATGTCCTAATGCGACAAGACTTTTGTCAGGCACTGTAGTTGTAACTGGTGCAGGTGCATGTGTTTTGAACAGGTATAGTTGTACCTGGCGCAGGTGTGTGTGTGTTTTGAACAGGTATAGTTGTACCTGGCGCAGGTGTGTGTGTGTTTTGAACAGGTATAGTTGTACCTGGCGCAGGTTGTGTTTTTGAACAGGTATAGTTGTTTTTTTTGAACAGGTATAGTTGTACCTGGCACAGGAACATAGTTGTACCTGGGCACAGGTTTAGTTGTGGCACAGGTGTGTGTTTTTGAACAGGTATAGTTGTACCTGGTTGTTTTGAACAGGTATAGTTGTACCTGTGTGTTTTTTTGAACAGGTATAGTTGTACCTAGGTGAGTTGTTTTGAACAGGTATAGTTGTACCTGGCAGGTGTGTGTGTTTTGAACAGGTATAGTTGTACCTGGCGCAGGTGTGTGTGTTTTGAACAGGTATAGTTGTACCTGGCACAGGTGTGTGTGTTTTGAACAGGTATAGTTGTACCTGGCGCAGGTGTGTGTGTTTTGAACAGGTATAGTTGTACCTGGCGCAGGTTTGTGTGTTTTGAACAGGTATAGTTGTACCTGGCGCAGGTGAGTGTGTTTTGAACAGGTATAGTTGTACCTGGCGCAGGTGAGTGTGTTTTGAACAGGTATAGTTGTACCTGGTGTAGCTGTGTGTTGTTTTGAACAGGTATAGTTGTACCTGGCACAGGTGTGTGTGTTTTGAACAGGTATAGTTGTACCTGGTGCAGGTGTGTGTGTTTTGAACAGGTATAGTTGTACCTGGCGCAGGTTTGTGTGTTTTGAACAGGTTTAGTTGTACCTGGCGCAGGTTTGTGTATTGAACAGGTATAGTTGCACCTGGTGCAGGTGAGTGTGTTTTGAAAAGGGATAGTTGTACCTGGTGCAGCTGTGGTTGTTTTGAACAGGTATAGTTGTACCTGGCGCAGATTTGTGTGTTTTGAACAGGTATAGTTGTACCTGGCGCAGGTGAGTGTTTTGAACAGGTATAATTGTACCTGGTGCAGCTTTGTGTGTTTTGAACAGATATAGTTGTATATGGTGCAGTTCTCTGTGTTTTGAAAAGATATAGTTTTACCTGGTGCAGTTGTGTGTTTTGAACAAATATAGTTGTACCTGGTGCAGATGTGTGTGTTTTGCTCAGGTATAGTTGTACCTGGTGCAGGTGTGGGTGTTTTGATCAGGTATAGTTGTACCTGACGCAGGTGTGTGTGTTTTGAACAGGTAAAGTTTTACCTGGTGCAGTTGAGTGTGTTTTGATCAGGTATAGTTGTTCCTGGCGCAGTTGAGCATGTTTTGATCAGGTATAGTTGTACCTGGTGCAGGTGTGTGTGTGTTTTTGAACAGGTAAAGTTTTACCTGGTGCAGGTGAGTGTGTTTTGATCAGGTATAGTTGTACCTTGTGCAGGTGTGTGTGTGTTTTGAACAGGTAAAGTTTTACCTGGTGCAGGTGTGCGTGTTTTGAACAGGTATAGCTGTACCTGGTGCAGGTGTGCGTGTTTTGAACAGGTTTAGTTGTACTTGGTTGGTTGTCTGTTTTTTGAAAAGATATAGTTGTACCTGGTACAGGTGTGTGTGTTTTGAACAGGTAAAGTTGTACCTGGCGCAGGTGTGCGTGTTTTGAACAGGTATAGCTGTACCTGGTGCAGGTATGTGTGTGTTTTCAACAGGTATAGTTGTATTTGGCACAGGTGTGTGTGTGTGTGTTTTGAACAAGTATAGCTGTACCTGGTGCAGGTATGTGTGTGTTTTCAACAGGTAAAGTTGTACCTGGCACAGGTGTGTGTATTTTGAACAGATATAGTTGTATCTGGTGCATCTGTCTGTGTTTTGAAAAGATATAGTTGTACCTGATGCAGGTGTGTGTGTTTTGAACAGGTATAGTTGTACCTGGTGCAGGTGTGTGTGTTTTGCTCAGGTGTAGTTGTACCTGGCGCAGGTGAGTGTGTTTTCAACAGGTTCAGTTGTACCTGGTCCAGGTGTGTGTGTTTTGAACAGATATAGTTGTATCTGGTGCAGTTGTCTGTGTTTTGAAAAGATATAGTTTTACCTGGCGCACGTGTGTGTGTTTTGAACAGGTAAAGTTGTACCTGGCTTAGGTGTGTGTGTTTTGAACAGGTATAGCTGTACCTGGTGCAGGTGTGTGTGTGTTTTCAACAGGTATAGTTGTACCTGGCACAGGTGTGTGTGTTTTGAACAGGTATTGTTGTACCTGGCGCAGGCTTGTGTGTTTTGAACAGATAGTTTTATCTGGTGCAGTTGTCTGTGTTTTGAAAAGATATAACATAACATAACAGAACATAACATGAATGGCGAGAACAGGCCGTTCATCCCAACTAGGCTCGCCAGTTTCTTTGTATTATCGTGAATATATCACTTCAGATACTCTGACTCAATGGTATCTAACTTTAAGTCAAGCCTGCCCTTGAAAACTCCCAAGGTCTCTGCCTCAACAATATGGTCAGGCAAGCTGTTCCACACCGAAATTACTCTTTGGGTGAAGAAATATTTCCGAATATCAGTGCTAAATTTACCTTTGGTCAGCTTCCATTTGTGACCCCGAGTTCTACTAACAACACTTGGTTGAAGGAATCCTACATAATTCACTTTGTTAATCCCTTTAACATATTTAAAGACCTCAATCAGATCACCCCTTAGTCTCCTTTTCCTAAGACAAAAGAGATTCAGGATCTTCAGCCTCTTCTCATAGCTTTCATCTTTAATACCGGAATTAGCCGGTGGCTCTTCTCTGAACTTTCTCTAAAGCCTCTATGTCTTTCTTAGAGTATGGTCCCCAGAACTGTACACAATACTCCAGATGTGGTCTGACGAATGTGTTGTACAAAAGAAGCATCACCTCCTTGGATTTGAACTCAATACTTTTGGCAATGTATCCCAGCATCTGATTGGCTTTTTTAACTGCTACGGCACAATGGCTAGAGCCTGTGAGGGTTTGGTCAACAATCACTCCGATATTTCTCTTGTGGAGCACATTCCAGTTTAAAACCTCCCATGAAGTAATCCCGTCTAATGTTTTTATTACCTACATGTACTACTTAACATTTCGCTACATTAAATTTCATTTGCCACATTTCTGCCCAATTCTGGATTCTATCCAAATCATCCTGAATCACTTTAGTGGACTCTAAACTATTTGCCAAACCTCCCAATTTAGTATCATCTGCAAATTTCACTAATCTGCTCTCAATATTCCTATCAAGGTCATTAATGTAGATGAGGAACAGCAGGGGTCCCAACACCGATCCCTGGGGGACGCCACTCCCCACCATACCTAGCTCAGATGAGATGCCACTGACCACCACTCTTTGTGTTCTGTCCTGCAACCAGTTTTGAATCCACTTCAGAATACCTCCTGTAACTCCAATTGAGCTCATTTTAAAAATTAGTCTCTTATGCGGTACTGTGTCAAATGCTTTCTGAAAATCCAAATATATGATGTCATAAGTCCTGCTCTGGTCATAAGTCTTGGTGGCCTCTTCAAAAAATTCCAGAAGGTTTGTTAGGCATGACCTTCCTTTACGGAAACCATGTTGGCTATCCCTCAAGATATTGTTACGTTCAAGAAATAAGTCCAGCTCATCTTTTATGATAGATTCCAATATTTTGCACGCAATGCAAGTTAAACTGACTGGCCGGTAATTTCCTGGCTCAGTCCTGTCTTATATATTGGTATTATATTACCCTGATTCCAATCATTTGGTATTTCTCCAGTTTCTAAAGACCGTCTAAAGATGGCGGATAGCGGCTTAAAGATGATCTCACTAACTTCCCTGAGCACTCTAGGATATAGGCCATCAGGACCCACCGCCTTATCTGCCTTTAGTTTATGCAACTTGTCTAATACTTCATTATCCCTAACTTCAATTTCCGCTAAATAATCTTGAGCATTGGACATGCCCTCTGGCCGAATAAAGACCCGCTCTAAGGTAAAATTCTCAACAAAGTAACTGTTTAAGGTGTCCGCAATATCCTTGTTATTATATGGCAGCGATCCATTTTTATTCTTTATGCACTTAACCTGCTCTTTGACTTTCCTTTTTCTACTACAGTACTGAAAGAAGCGCTTAGGGTTAGTTTTTGCCCCCTCTGCAATTTGTCTTTCATACAGTCTTCTAGCATTCCTCAGCTCTTTTTTGACCACAGCCCGCATTTTACAGTATTCGGCCTTAGTAATCTCATTGTAATCCTCTATGTACATCTTATAAAGATTCCTCTTTTCCCTGAAACTCTTACGAATAGCTGCGGTCATCCACTGAGGATTCTGCTTTTTCAGCTTACTTTTGGACACCTTTGGAATGAATTTGCATTGTGAATCAAGTAAAACCCCCTTAAATCTTTCCCACATCTCAGTTACAGACTCACAGTCCAGGAGTGTCTCCCATTTTATTTCATTTAGATATGAGCGCATCCTGTCAAAGTTTGCTCGCCTAAAATTGAAAATTTTTGTTTTTGAATACACCTTTTTAACTTCCCATGAAACCTCAAAATTAATAGTAGAGTGATCACTTGTCCCAAGTGGCTCCCGTACCTCAACATTGCTAATTCTATCTGGGTCATTACAGAGCACTAAGTCTAAAATTGCCTTCTCTCTTGTGGGTTTATTAACATACTGCACCAAAAAATGATCATTTATGACATCTAGAAATTCTTCCTCCCCCCTCCCCTGTCCTTTCACCTTTTCCCAATCAATACCAGGATAATTTAAGTCTCCCATAATAATAGTCCCTCCTCCTCTACCAAGCTTGCGTAATCCTCTTAAAGAGCATTTCATTGACTGTACTGTCCAAAGCTGGTGGTCGATAGCATACACCTATGTTTAAACCAGTCTCGTGTTTGCCAGTGAGCCTGACCCAGATATCTTCGCAGGGCAAGGAATGTTCAATTTCAGGAATTTCCTGCACATTTATGTGTTCGTTCACATAGAGTGCTACACCCCCTCCTCGCCTATTGCATCTATCCTTCCTAAAGAGCTTATAACCTTCTACATTATATTCATCTCCATCCTCTTCACTAAGCCATGTCTCTGTAATCCCAACTATGTCATAGCCTTCACTAATCATAACGGCCTCAAGTTCTCGAAATTTATTTTTAATGCTTCTTGCATTTAGATAAAAACATTTCAGGTTATCACGAACGCTCTTCCCCTTCGATTTCCCATGTGCCTGCTGCTCAAAGCCCCTCACTACCCTTTTTTGCTTTAAAAATATATCATCAATAGTGCATGTAACGCTGTCAGCTTCCATCAGGGCAGTCTGCATTTCCCTCTGTGTAACACTCTCTAACCTCCCTGCCCCCCAAGTCCCTAGTTTAAATAACGCTCTGCTACCCTCAACATACGCTGACCCAGTGCAAAGGTACCCCTCCGGTTCAGGTGCAGCCCATCCGGCTTGAACAGGTCACCCCTGTCCCAGAAGTAGTTCCAGTGCCCCATAAACCTATACCCCTCTTTCCTACACCAGGTTCGTAACCACGTGTTAAACTTCCAGATAAAATTCTGCTTCCCTCTGCTTGCACGTGGTACCGGTAGAATCCCGGAGAACACTACCGTGGAGGATCTGCTCCTAAGCTTTTCAGCTAATTCAACAAATTTGCTTTGCAGAACCTCAAACCTACCCTTACCTATGTCATTAGTCCCAACATGGACCATGACAACTGGATCCCCTCCCGCTCTGGCCAGGGAGCTTGTCCGCCACGCGCTCCAGGAGGTCTCCTACCTGGGCACCAGGCAGGCAACACACCGTCTGAGACTCCTTGTCGCGTGAACAGACTAAACTGTCTATTCCTCTAAGTATTGAGTCCCCCACTATCAATAACTCTCTATTCTGAGGGGTAGAGGCCAACAGGGTGCCCTGCTGCTCATCAGTCCCCTCACTCTCAGGGTCAGGGGCCAATTCGAGTTCCTGCAAGGGCCGGAATCGGTTGGACACCTCAACCACTGGAGGAGCTGTCGCTGTACGGTGTGCACGCCTTTTCCTGCGCTGATGTCCTACCGTCAGCCAACTTTCTCGCCCTGCCTGCTCTAGGGTCCCCACACCACCGTGCTTTGGCGTACAAACCATTTCTCTAAACGACATACTACTTAGTTCCTCCAGGAACTCTACTGATTGCGAACTATGTCGTGCCGCCAACTGGCCCTGAAGATCAAGGATCTTGCTCTCCAGATGCTCAATTAGCTGGCACCGGTGACAGACAAACCCACCCTGGAAATCTCTTTCCAAAAGTGCGATCATCCTGCAGCCGTCACATAGTTTTGGCCACATTTTGAACCCCCTACCTAATGACCTCGCTCACCCTAGATAACAAAGAAAATTACTAATGCCGAGACAGAAGCTCAGGAACCACAATTTATTTATTTATTAACCTGAGAAGCCCTAAGCAGCAGTCACAATAGAAACCGTGGGGAAACTATGTGAATGGATAATAAGCCTCTTTTAACAGGGGCTTAGTTTCAGTTCACAGAAATGAAATACCAAATTGAGAAACTCTATGGATAATAAGCACTCCTAATAAGCCAACTTGAATTTATCTAGTCGCGGTACTATTAATATACTAACCTAAAAATATCACAGGGCTTAGCTGAGAACCCAGATAAAAAAGACTGGCTACTACGCCCAGGAGAAACTGGAGGAGGGAGGAGGCGGAGCACTCCGGTAAAAAACTTTCCGTTTAAATTCCAACCAAACCGAATGGACGACTAAAGTGACTGCTGCCCTACTAACTAAATACTAAATCTCAGATCCCCAGCCAAAAATGCAAACAGTAACTATCTAGCTAGCCACAAATACAACCAAGGGTAACCGAGATAAGAGTAAAGCCTCGGTTCCCTTTAATTAAAACGGACCGAATAAACAAGTCGTTTACTTAGTGAGCGAACTATACACGGTACCTCCCCCAACAAGCTGTCACTGAGCACTCAAACAAGCAGTTAAACTTTAATCAGCTGATCAAGGCACCACAACCGGAGGAAAATGCAAAGATAACGTAATTTGCAATGTGTTTAATCAGAAGAGCCCTTCGATGATAATAAAATGCGAAAAAGACAAAAACCCGGTTAGCGTTAATATTCAAGCTTGGCAATGCGTTTATGCGGTAATGCGGTCAGGATAGAAACGAAGGGGACTAAAAAACCCCGTGAGCGTCAATATTTATTGGCTAGAACACTGTATGAAAGGCAAGCGACCAAGTATGAAACCAAACCAGGTTATAGTTAGATATCCAGGTAATTTGATATATTCTTGGCGTTGAGAGCTTACTATAGTTAGTTAGCTAAATCAGCTACAGAAAAAAGCAGGCGACAGTGTACCTCAGTCCTTGAAAACAACTCTGTTTTTACTTTGTATAGCACACAATTCACTTAGTTAGACAATTATTTAGCGTTTAATTTATTCTTTAAATTTAGCGTTTAAATTTATTTTACTTTACCTTACTTTGCTCGGGAGACTGAAACCCCCAAAAACCTCCAAAAACCCCGTCGCCTTTGTTTGACCAGATTAGCGACTTAATTTGGCTGTTTGCTCACCGAGTTGTTCCAGGGGGAAAAGGGGAAAAAGAAGGAGGAAGATTCTCCTGCCCTAATGCGACAAAGGTTATACCTCGGGAGCAAATTGTCTAATCTCTAATACTGTTTGAGCCTTAACAGACGAATTATTTTCAGAAAACTCCGTTTAGACAAGAGTAAGTCTTCAGTTTAGATCCCACACGTCTTCCTCAGTCTCAACTCAAGCAGAATGAACACCAACGAACAGCGCTACAGCACAGCCAAGAGGTCAGCAAAAGTCCCATGTCGGTCAGCAAAAGTCCCATGTAGTTGTACCTGGTGCAGGTGTGTGTGTTTTGAACAGGTATAGTTGTTCCTGGCGCAGGTGAGCGTGTTTTGATCAGGTATACTTGTACCTGGCGCAGGTTTGTGTGTTTTGAACAGGTATAGTTGTACCTGGTACAATTGAGTGTCTTTTGATCAGGTATTGTTGTACTGGGTGCAGTTGAGTGTGTTTTGATCAGGTATAGTTGTACCTGGCACAGGTGTGTGTGTTTTGAACAAATATAGTTGTACCTGGTGCAGATGTGTGTGTTTTGCTCAGGTATAGTTGTACCTGATGCAGGTGTGTGTGTGTTTTGCTCAGGTGTAGTTGTACCTGGTGCAGGTGTGTGTGTTTTGAACAGGTATAGTTGTTCCTGGCGCAGGTGAGCGTGTTTTGATCAGGTATACTTGTACCTGGCGCAGGTTTGTGTGTTTTGAACAGGTATAGTTGTACCTGGTGCAGTTGAGTGTCTTTTGATCAGGTATTGTTGTACTGGGTGCAGTTGAGTGTGTTTTGATCAGGTATAGTTGTACCTGGCACAGGTGTGTGTGTTTTGAACAAATATAGTTGTACCTGGTGCAGATGTGTGTGTTTTGCTCAGGTATAGTTGTACCTGATGCAGGTGTGTGTGTGTGTTTTGCTCAGGTGTAGTTGTACCTGGCGCAGGTGAGTGTGTTTTGAACAGGTATTGTTGTACCTGGTGCAGGTGAGTGTGTTTTGATCAGGTATAGTTGTACTTGGTGCAGTTGTCTGTTTTTTGAAAAGACATAGTTGTACCTGGTGCAGGTGTGTGTGTTTTGAACAGGTATAGCTGTATCTGGTGCAGGTATGTGTGTGTTTTCAACAGGTATAGTTGTACCTGGCACAGGTGTTTGTGTTTTGAACAGGTATAGCTGTACCTGGTGCAGGTGTGTGTGTGTTTTGAACAGGTATAGTTGTACCTGGCGCAGTTGTCTGTGTTTTGAAAAGATATAGTTGTACCTGGTGCAGGTGTGTGTGTGTTTTGAACAGGAATAGTTGTTCCTGGCGCAGGTGAGCGTGTTTTGATCAGGTATAGTTGTACCTGACGCAGGTGAGCGTGTTTTGATCAGGTATAGTTGCACCTGGTGCAGGTGTGTGTGTGTGTGTTTTTTGAACAGGTATAGTTGTACCTTGTGCAGTTGAGTGTGTTTTGATCAGGTTTAGTTGTACTTGGTGCAGTTGTCTGTGTTTTGAAAAGATATAGTTGTACCTGGAGCAGGTGTGTGTGTTTTGAACAGGTAAAGTTGTACCTGGCGCAGGTGTGTGTGTTTTGAACAGGTATAGCTGTACCTGGTGCAGGTATGTGTGTGTTTTCAACAGGTATAGTTGTACTTATCACAGTTGTGTGTGTTTTGAACAAGTATAGCTGTATCTGGTGCAGATGTGTGTTTGTTTTCAACAGGTAAAGTTGTACCTGGAACAGGTGTGTGTGAGTGTTTTGAACAAGTATAGCTGTACCTGGTGCAGGTGTGTTTGTTTTCAACAGGTAAAGTTGTACCTGGAACAGGTGTGTGTGTTTTGATCAGGTATAGTTGTCCCTGGTGCAGGTGTGTGTGTGTGTGTGTGTGTGTGTGTGTGTGTGTGTGTGTGTTTTTCAACAGGTAGAGTTGTACCTGGGACAGGTGTGTGTGTGTTTTGAAAAGATATAGTTGTACCTGGTGCAGTTGTGTGTGTTTTGATCAGGTATAGTTGTACCTGACGCAGGTGTGTGTGTTTTGATCAGGTATAGTTGTACCTGACGCAGGTGTGTGTGTTTTGAACAGGTATAGTTGTACCTGGCGCAGATGTGTGTGTTTTGCTCAGGTATAGTTGTACCTGATGCAGGTGTGTGTGTTTTGCTCAGGTATAGTTGTTCCTGGCGCAGGTGAGCGTGTTTTGATCAGGTATAGTTGTACCTGCCTCAGGTGTGAGTGGTATTGTGGGTATCTGTACCTTCAGCAGGCGTGTCAGTTTGCTGTCCCTGTAGTTCACATATTTATTGCTGCTCTTCTCACTCAGGGCATTGATGCAGTTCCCCAGAGCCAGGAGACTACGGTTAATATGAGCCCCCTCCTTCAACCTTTGACCCCTGTTCTGCGTCTGAGAGAGGGAGGGAGAGGGAGAGTTCAGAAATACTTCACATCATCACCTGAATTCAAACTTATTAACTGTGTTTTAGAATAAGAGACAAACTCTTATTTTTGTTATCTTTTCATAAGTACAGTTTCATGATATGCTATAGTTTCACAATAAATAAATATTGAACGTTAAAATCATTTCAATCATCAATGCAACCAAGAAGATTGAAGAATCAACTAACTGGACAACAACCTGGCCTAACTAGACTACAACTTTAAAGGGATAGTTCGCTTTTTTGAAGTGGGGTTGTATGAACTACAAATCGCCACTGCTTACATTAGATGCAGTAGAAAGCTCTCTGATCTCCTCCAGGTAGCCGTCAATACACTGACGTCAATTGACGTCAATTTCGTCAATACACTGTTGTGAATGGAAACACAGAAACAGCGTATTTTCGCGGCCTAAAAGAGGTCCTACCTGAAAATAATACACCATTTCAATTGTTCGTTATATTTAAAAAATTACAGCACTTTAGCTGCTCGGAAAAAAACACAGTTGCTCTTGAACTAACCAACTGACGTATTCCTCCGCGACGCGCAATGTCGTTCACTGCGCGCTGTAGCGATCAGCTGTTTGGGTCAGACTCTGAGCGGTTTGCGGCAGAGACAGCATTTCAATGGCATAGAATTACGTCTCAAATTAAAAAAAAAAAAATTCCCTTTAATAACCAGCACAGCAGATACACAGTATGTGGCTGTGTAGACCCTATGCGATATCAGTTTGTGCTGCAATGTTACATTAGACTCACAGGTGTTTCACTCTTTTACGTGATGCTTGGGTACAGCAGTGCTCTTCAGCGTGCACTGTTGAGATTTCCCTGAATGTAGCCTAACAAAATCCTCTTTGGAAAAATGAATACTGCAAACACGGAGTTCTTTTAGGGATTCACATGGCATATCAATATCCGTGTTGAGGCAACTAGCCACAGCTACAAGTCCAATATCCCGCAGAGGAATGCGGTGGAAGTTGTAAGTGCACCAGGATACAGCTTTGCTTTCACGTCCAAGAAAGCAACACACACGAACCATTTTCGAAATATTTGCACAAGTTAAACGGCCGTCCAACCTCGCAACCGCAGTTAAGCCGCTTGCACACTGGACGCGAAACGAATTTTTCGCACACAGATTACATTCAGAGTCATTGCGAAGACGCAAATTCACGTCTTCGCATTGACTTTGAATGTGATCTGTCGTGCGAAAAATTCGTTTCACATCCAGTGTGCAAGCAGCTTTACTGTGACCAAGGCCCGGCGCTAGAACAGGGAATTGGGGGGACACAGACATGTCCCTTTATGACAATTAGGATAGTCCAGGCTAGTTCTCAATTATTTTCCTTTATTGACTTATATCGCTTATTGATTAGGTAAGACGACAATCATTCATCTGGATGTGTATTTGCTTAATTTAAGTCAACGTTATTCAAACAAAATTACTCTCGGTATTGAGTGAAAAAAAGTGGCACTCGGCAGTGAAATAGGCTATAAAAAGCTTGCGGCTCAAGCTATTTGCGCAGGTATGCAATTTTGGATTAACGTTGATTTGAATACAGCAAATACGGGTCCAGATGAATGACTGCCGTCTTACTTAATCAGAGAGAACAAGCAGCACCTGTTCAGTGTGGGGTGCTCTCGGAGTGAACCTTTTGTTAATCATGAAAATGATTGAGAACAGGCCAGGACTAATAATAGTTTAAAACAGATGTTTTTTTCCACCCCAATGCTCAGTTCTACTGAATTTACCCCATGATTTCATCGCTGTTAGATCGCATATGGAGAGAAACCGTGTTTTCAGTTGCCAATTACGATAATTGGAAAACGCGTCAATAAAGGAAAATGATTGAGCACTAGCCAGGACTATCCTAATTGTCATAAAGGGACGTGTCTGTGCCCCCCCAATTCCCTGTTCTAGCGCCGGGCCTGCTGTGACCCAAACAGCTGATCGCTACAGCACGCAATGAACTATGATGCGCCTCGCGGAGGAATACGTCAGTTGGTTAGTTCAAGAGCAACTGTGTTTTTTTCCAAGCAGCTAAAGTGCTGTAATTTTTTTAAATATAGCGTACAATTGAAATGGTGTATTATTTTCAGGTAGGACCTCTTTTAGGCTGCGAAAATACGCTGTTTCTGTGTTTCCATTCACAACAGTGTATCGCCGAAATTTCAACCCAGCACTACGCGCTGGTGCAGCTACCTGGCGGAGACCGGAGAGCTTTCTACTGCATCTAATGTAAGTAGTGGCAATTTGTAGCTCATACAGCCCCACTTCAAAAAAAAGTGAACTATCCCTTTAAAGTGGTAATCCGTAAGATTTGAATTGGCTTGTTTATATTGACATCTTTGGCAGTAGGCTGTAATTGCAGGTGCGCTTCTGGACCTCATTTCCCATAACTCTTGTCGAGACCCAACAGAGTCGCCTGTATGACGTCGGTAAATTGACGGCTCTTACCAGTTCCACGCCTCCTCAACTCTCATGCAGACGGGAAAGATGCTCTTTGACATGGCAATTGAACTCAATAAAAGTAAAAATTATGTGACGTTAGTCATCCATTAGCGTCATCTCATTCCAGTAACATGTTAGGCTATTATGATAAATCGATTTACTTAAAGAGCTGCCAACTCTCACGCATTTGCCGTGAGAATTTGTGCTTCATTCACGTTCCCGTGCTGTAGTCAGTAATTATTCAATCAACGAAATGCGTGTGTTTCACGATCGTTCAAATTGTTTAAATGAAATAAGACCATTTGAAACATTTTTATGCGATTCCACTGCTTCCAACCCCTGAGTGAAGAAAAGCATGAGAATTCCGGAATCATAATTGTTCTCATTTTACTAGTGGCGAAATCCACCGTAACACATGTGAAACTGATAAACTTCAATTCACAAGGACTTCAATTCCACCTGAGAATCTCTTCAAACGGTCTGAGAGAATAATTTCTGACTACAGCACGGGAACGTGAATGTCATTTAAACTCAAGCTGAATATGTGAAAGTTGAGAGCCCTGTGTAAATAATGAAAATGGTAGTTGGTTAACGGGTAACGTTAAAACTTTTTTTTTTTTTTATAAAAATAATTTGTCGAGGCGGTTAACGTAGCTTTTTTTCCCATTTGCTTCGTGAAATTACATTATAATTTTAGTTTCAGTAGTAGCCTCAACAGAGACTCAGCTAACATTAGTTTCTACTGTGCACAGTATAGCTACACAGTATGGTATTTGCCATTGCCATTGGGTAGATGTCAGAAGGGATCCAGTAGCGGTAAAAGCCTGATAAAATCATTGCTAGTGGAGTCTTTGACCTAGGGGTCAGCGACCACTGCCCCATAGATTGTATCAGAGACACTCACTTAATTAAAGCACCCCCCCCGTATTGTTTTAAAAAGGAATATGAAGCATTTTAATGAACAAGCATTTTAAAACGGCCTGTATAGCAGCAATATTCAGCGCACCTCTGAAATCAATGATATTAAGATATTAAATTAAACTTTTTTATTGAAACCTTCCTCTCTGTAGCAAATACTCATGCCCCCCTTAAGAAGTTCAGGGTGAAGGACAGACACAATCCCCGGTTTTCGTCTGAATTGTCTACAGATCAGAAATAAATGTACATCTATGTTGAGACAAGCTAAATCTGCCTATCATCTCAACTTCCTATCCAGCTCCTATTCAAATCCCACACTTTTCTGGAAAGCTTTTAAATCCATCAACTGCACCTCAACTGTTTCTGCTCCTTCCTGCATTATGTCTGAAAACTGCAGACTGCAAGACCTCACTGAGATTTGCTCAGCTTTTAATAAACACTTTGCTGTAGCTGGCCACATTTGAGGTTAACTCGAATGGGCAACAAAACATAAATAAGGAACAGAAATGCACCCTCTCTCTCAGTGAGGGCCAGGCAGACACCCCACCTCTGGGTGCCCAGTTCTCCTTAACTTCTGTCACAGTTAGCGAGGTTTTGAGGGCACTTAATGCTGTGGATCCAGGAGCGCCACTGGAGAAGACCATTGTAATGTGGTAAAAAGCCACTAGATGGCAGTATTGACATTTTTTTGTTAAGCCCAGTCTGGAGCTAGGTTGGGCATGTCCTGGGCATGCCTCAGAGGGGGCTGGACAAGAGTATATAAGGAGAAAAATTGAGGGGAGTAGGAGAAATTGCAAGGAGAAATTGTGGAAGGATACATTTGACCAGACTTGTCACTCTTTTCAAGACCTGTGAAGCTTTTTGTGGATTTTTGCCTGTGTTGGAGCATTTTCCTGTCCCAGGACATCACAACATAGCAGCCCATCTCAATTACCAAGGGACTGTAACTATCTTTTTTTTTATTTCAATCTTGGTCAGTAGGGTAGAGTGTAGATTAGTTCTAAGTGTTTGTTTAATTAAATCTGTTGAAGTTTAAGAATTTTGTCTGTCATCCCTTGCTGTCCGTGACGTCATAACAAATTGACGTCATAACAAATTGGGGCCATAACAAATTGGGGGCTCGGGTCCGGGATAGACCATTGTGCGAGTCATTTATTGAAAATCTAAAATTTCAAATTGTGAAATTGTTTTTTGAATTTTCCTCGATATGTATTGGCAGATCAACAGCAATGGATGATTTCTTGGCATCACCAACCGTAGAGGTTTTGAAGTCTTTTAAAAAGACAGAACTGCTAGAAATATGCAGACAGTTAGAGCTGACAGATGTAAAACCAGCCATGCGAAAAGCAAGACTGGCTAGAGAGATTGTTGAATATTACATTGATGAAAATGTGTTTGCACCAGGAGATCTGGAACAGTTTCCAGTGGAAAATCCAAATGTAGAAATGGAACTTAAATTAAAAATGCTGGAGATTGAAAGGGAGGAAAAAGAAAAACAACAAGAGTTTGAGAGAAAGAGAGAAAAGAAAGGGAGGAAAAGAAAAACAAAGGCAGTTTGAGTTAGAAAAATTAGCAAGAGAAGAGAAAAAAGAGAAAGAGGAAAGAGCAGAAAGAGAGAGACAGAGACAGAGAGATTTCGATTTAGAAAAATTAGATAGAGAAGAAAGGCTCCAAATGGAGCTACTAAAAATCAAAATTCAAGCTGAAAACAAATTTCGGGCTAGCCAGGAGGTAAAGCTGGTGCCTCCATTCTCAGAAGGAGGTTGATAAGTATTTCCAGTGCTTCGAGAAGGTAGCTAAGAGTTGTCAGTGGCCAAAGGAACACTGGCCTCTGATGTTGCAAACTGTCCTCAAGGGTAAAGCTCAACAAGCCTATTCGGCTTTGTCTGCAGATGATTCCTCTGATTATGAGGTTGTCAAAAAGGTTATTTTGACAGCTTATGAGTTGGTTCCAGAGGCTTACCGACAGAAATTCAGAGGTCTGAAGAAATCTGACAATCAGACTTATGTGGAATTTGCTAACGAGAAGAAGGTTTGCTTTGAGCGCTGGTGTACTTCTATGGAGGTCAAGGATGATTTCAACTCACTAAAAGAGATGGTGTTAGTTGAAAAATTCAAGAACTGTGTCAAGGATGATATTAAGACCTACCTTAATGAGAAGCAAGCACTGAATTTGCAATCAGCTGCCAAGTTTGCAGACATATATGTTCTCACACATAAGTCCAAATTTCAGTCTAGCAGTAACAATAGATGGTCCCAATTTCAGAAGAAAGGTAACGGTGATACCCAAGATTCCTCACCCAAAGACAAAGACAAATCTGGTGATGGTGCTCAGAAATCCAGTAAAAGGTCTGATCAAAGTGTGAAAGCTGACAGTGACAAAAGTGGTCTAGTTTGCAATTATTGCAAGAAATCTGGTCATGTTATAACTAACTGTTGGTTCCTTAAAGCTAAGAAAGAAAAAGAGAAGGATACCAAACCCAATGCCTTTGTGAAGACAAGGTTAGAAACCCCTGTAGTAGATGACCGATCTGCTAAATTGCCTGCTCCTTGTGAGGCTAAGAAGCCTGATACTGCTGACTTTGTGAGGGAGGAATTTCTTCCATTTGTGTCAGAGGATTTGTGGCTCTGAATGAGCATTCTCCTCCTGTCCCCATATATATCCTAAGGGATACCGGAGCTTCTCAGTCACTTTTGTTGATGGACTCCTTGGAGTTACGTGATGAGACCGCTTCTGGGGATTTCATACTTGTACAAGGTATTGAAGGGAGGACTGTATCTGTACCCCTGCGCTCTGTATTCTTGAAGTCAGATTTAGTTACAGGACAGGTAAAGGTGGGACTTATGTCAAGTCTACCTATCAAGGGTGTTTCTCTGTTGCTCGGCAATGACCTGGCTGGGGGCAATGTAGTTCCCCCTGTTCATCTTACTTCACAGCCGAGCACTGAAGATGGCGATGAAGACCCATCTCTGTATCCTTCCTGTGCAGTGACTCGTGCTATGGCTAAGAAGGCTCAAGAAGAAGATGATGTGGTGCCGTCCAGCACCTTGAATAGTCATGATTCAGGTGGTTCACCTCATGACTCTGTTCAGCCTACTATGGTTTCTCCGTTTGAGGACTTATCAGACACTTTTATCAGTTCTCTATTCAGCCAGCCAGATGGGTCTGGTGATTCTGATGTGTCTGGAGACTTGTCTCTGTCCAGAAAGCGGTTGATTCAGGAGCAAACCAATGATCCTGAAATTTGTGTACTAAAGAAGAGAGCCCTTCCTGATGAAGAAATAGACGCAGTTCCAGTTGGGTATTATCTGAAGGATGAAGTGTTGATCTTGAAGTGGCGCCCTCCTGATATCCCTGCCAATGCAGATTGGGCAGTGGTCAAGCAAATTGTTGTTCGAAGGTCTACAGGAATGAGATCTTAACAATGGCTCATAGTTTGCCTTTAGGAGGTCATCTTGGTGTTAACAAGACTGTTGACAAGATCATGAAACACTTCTTCTGGCTTGGACTTCGGAAAGATGTTTCCAACTTTTGCAAAACCTGTCACACTTGTCAGGTAGTTGGAAAACACCAGTTAGACCCACCTGTAGCTCCATTGCAGCCTATCCCAGCATCCCTTCTCCAAGGTCATTGTTGATTGTGTTGGTCCATTACCCAAGATTAGATCTGGAAATAAGTACTTGTTGACAATCATGTGTGCATCTACCAGATTCCCCTGAAGCCATCCCTCTACGCAACATCAAGGCAACTGCAATTTCGAAGGCTTTGATAAAGTTCTTCACGTTGTTTGGCCTTCCCAGGAAATTCAGTCAGATCAAGGTAGCAATTTCACTTCCGGATTGTTTCAGCAGGTTGTGTATGAACTAGGTGCTTGGCAGATTATCTCCAGTGCCTATCATCCAGAGAGTCAGGGTGCCTTAGAGCGGTTTCATTCCACTCTCAAGGCAATGATGAGGACTTATTGTTATGACCATGAGAAAGACTGGGATGAAGGTGTTCATTTGTTGTTTGCAGCTAGAGAAGCAGTGCAGGAGTCTACTGGATTCAGTCCGTTTGAGCTAGTGTTTGGCCATGAAGTGAGAGAACCTTTGCTATTGTTGAGTGAACAATGGCAAGAGAAAGAGCCGCATATCAGTCTGTTAGACTATGTTAGCAAGTTCAAGGAAAGACCGCTTGCAGCTTGTGACCTAGCCAAAGAGAACTTGAAATCAAGTCAGGGAAAAATGAAAACTTGGTATGATCATAAGGCTAGAAGCCGTGAGTTTAAACCAGGAGACAAGGTCCTTGTGTTGTTTCCCTTGCAGTCCAATCCATTGCAGGCTAGATTTCATGGTCCTTATGAAATTCTGACAAAACTCAATGATCTCAATTACATTGTGAAGGCTCCAGATGGGAGAAAGCCAAAACAGTTGTGTCACATTAACATGCTGAAGCCTTATCATGATAGGAATGCTAGGGTTGCAGCTGTCATAACAAATTGACGCCATAACAAATTGGGGCCATAACACCATCTAGACCCTTTCTTATTAAAGCTATCTGCTCCCCTAATTTCAGAGCAAATAACTCATATTTTCAATCTCTCTGTCTCTCCTGGTACATTCCCACAAGTCTGGAAAATGGCTCACGTAACACCGCTATAAAAAGGTGGGGATAGACAAGAATTAAATAACTATCGCCCAATTTCAAAACTACCTTGCTTATCAAAAATTTTGGAATCATTAGTTAATAGCCAACTGAAATCATTTCTCTCAAGTCACTCATTACTAAACTCACACCAGTCTGGCTCCAGACCAAAACATAGCATAGTCTCAGCTACGACCCTGGTTACTAATGACATCATATCTGCTATAGATAGTAAGAAACATTGTACTGCACTTTTTGTTGATTTGTCAAAAGCATTTGATACAGTTGATCATACACTGCTCATACAAAAACTAAAAATCATTGGTTTTGATTGTAATACCATTAGTTGGTTTCAAAGTTATCTGTCTGAGAGGTTTCAATGTGTAAAATCAGGGGATGTCAAATCCAACTTCCTGCCACTGACTAAGGGTGTCCCACAAGGCTCTGTACTAGGACCAGTACTTTTCACTATCTACATTAATGACATAGCTTCCTCTCTCAGTAACTGTCACGTCCATCTCAATGCTGACGACACCATACTATACTGTACTGCTGATTCTATCAAGCTTGCTATTAATAATCTGCAACAATCATTCAACGCTCTTCAGAAGGTGTTATCTGAACTTAAATTGGTGCTAAATGCTAGCAAAACTAAATTCATGTTTTCTAGAGCAAAGAACATTGACCCTAGCAGCTTGCACGTAAGTACAATTAATGGTTTAAAGATTGAACATGTACCTGTATACAAGTATCTAGGAATATGGCTTGATGAGAAACTAAAGTTCTCTTTTCATATTGACCATCTTGCTAAACAACTAAGGCAAAAGGTTGGCCTCCTTTACAGAAACAAAGCAAGCTTTCCCATGTTGTGCAGGAAAAGGATTGTCGAAGCTGTTTTTATGCCCATTCTGGATTATGGTGATGTAATTTATAGGAATGCTACTCCTTCCTCTCTTAAGGTCCTTGACACAGTCTACCACTCTGCCATCAGATTTGCAGCTGGTGCTAGCTATAACACTCATCATTGTACTCTGTATGATAAGATTGGCTGGCTATCCCTAGCTGAAAGGCGTTCAAGACACTGGGTGTTGTACATCTATAAAGCAATCATTGGTGAACTCCCACCATACATTTCTTCTCTGTTGAACTGGCATTCAGGTTTCTATCATACCCGCTCCTCTATCTCCAGCTCAAAGTCCCCAAGGTCTGCTCTGAGCTGGGTGAGTCTGCTTTCTCTTCTGATGCCCCCACCTCCTGGAACTCTACACAACAAACCCTTAGGCTAAACTCTCTCATATCTTATGGACAATTTAAGTCATTAATTGCAAATCTGCCTTCTCCAGTCTGAAACTGTGTTACTTGATTTATGTTTGTATTATATATTTTTACTTTTTATTTATTTATTTTTTATCTCTAATGTACTGTATCTCGGCTACATTGAAAAAGAGGACTGCCCTCAACTGTACCTCGAGAATTGTAAATAAAAGCTGAATGAATGAATGAATGAGTGAATGAATGGTACTCTCCGCTTCTTGGAAGGCTGCATTTTTAACGGTCCTCCCTTAATTCCATCCGTAAAACTGACATATAGTGTAAGGGACAAGTTAGATTTAGGGGAGGGGATAGAGCTAAGGTTCAGGTTAGGGAAAATACCGCCACCGGATCCTTTCTGACGTCCACCCTGCCATAGCTTCTCCCGGGGCTCCTTACTTCCTTCAAGTTAGCTTGCGGCTCCTCCTACCTTCTGGACAGACCAAACACTGCTTACTGACATAAAAAGCGTCACTAGATGCGCGCCTGTATTTGAATATAGCGCGGGAATGTCGCCACAGACACACTGATCGCTTTACCTGGCAAAGAATGAAATACAAGTGCTTTCATCAGTGGGTCATAGGCCCAATCACCGTTGTTTTATCCCCCCTCTCTGACGATCACTGACTTAACAGACAGTAACGAGACGGAAATATTACGGATTACCACTTTATGTAAAAAGAAGAGGAATAATTAAACAAACCAATCACTGGATAATTAAGAAGACAAAAAAGGACAAAGAAACTCCTTTTCAGTGAGTACTTATTTTTTATTACAGTCAAGATAATTTTCAAAGCGGAAAATATAACAGCAAAACAATTTAGCCAACTTCAGCTAGCCACATTAGCTAACTTGTTAAAGCTGGAGTTTGTAATTTTTTTTTAAATCACTTTTTGTCATATTTGTTAAAACTGTTACTATGATCTGACAGTGGGGTGTGAGTCAGATGATCTTTGAGAAAATCAGTCATCTGGCTCCATCTAGTGCTTCTAATTCCTTCTGCAAGATTTCACTGCGACCGGGACAAAACAACCAATCAGAGCCAGGAGGAGTGACTGACGATGTCAATCATTTCTCGTGCACACGCAGTGGGCCGCCCCCTCCTTGCGCTTTTAATCTGTGTCTACGTCCGGCCTCTGGAGTTTTACCAAAGCAATGGCGGAAAATCCACCTCCGGCAAAGAAAAAATTACCAATCCCTCCGCTGCCAGCAACTGCTTATACCAGCAAGAAAGGAAAAACAAAGGCAGACTGAGAACAAAAAAAAAGTTAGAAAGAGAGAATCAGACAGACCACGAGATAAAACAAGGGTCAATATCGGTATTGCTTTCCTGAGGGGCCTGGCTTTGGTCAGAGACTTGAGGGGAGGGGATGGGTTTAGAAGTGAGGCTACATTCAAATCTTGCAAGCTGTCCCAAGATTGTATACTCTAGCTTTAAATTGTGTGGCATTGAGAGAGGGGAGAATAGTCAGTTAAAAGTGACAGTTAAACTGCCATTTTTTTTTTTACTTTTCGAAAAGTAACAATTTTACCATGGCAACGGAGCCAATCACATTTGGGCAACAGCAGCCCCTCCCCCTCTGCACAGAGCTGCAGTACCCAGCAGAGATAAAGAATGTAGCTGCCTGGAAACATTACAAACACGCATTTATGAGAGCGAGGCCTGAGACCCTGATTGTCGATATGTACATGAATGGAGATGTCAGCAACCTCATTTTTTTACACGGAGGAACCTCTCGCTTTCCATTCAGCAATTTGTAGACACTTTCCATCAGTTAAAAAATCCAGTATTTGTAACTGAGGGAAATTACAGATTGGTGATATTAAGGACCCTGACAGTTTCATGACAACCGTAAACCTTTACAAAAATGGAACAGTAATGGTACAGGGAAATCTCCAAATTTTTCTTAAAGATTTTCCTACTGTGAAAGAGCTGGCATTAACAGAGAAAACTGGCCCGTCTACGAATGGGCCCCCAGTAAAGCACAGCGCCGCCCGCAGCAGTCACCCGGCCCTGAGGAGACTGACCCCGCAGCTCAGACCCAGCGCTGCCCGCAGCAGTCACCCAGCCCTGAGGAGACTGACCCCCAGCTCAGACCCACCGCCGCCCGCAGCAGTCACCCAGCCCTGAGGAGACTGACCCCCAGCTCAGACCCAGCGCCGCCACCCAGCCCTGAGGAGACTGCAGCAGTCACCCAGCCCTGAGGAGACTGACCCCCAGCTCAGACCCACCGCCGCCCGCAGCAGTCACCCGGCCCTGAGGAGACTGACCCCCCAGCTCAGACCCAGCGCTGCCCGCAGCAGTCACCCGGCCCTGAGGAGACTGACCCCCAGCTCAGACCCAGCGCTGCCCGCAGCAGTCACCCAGCCCTGAGGAGACTGACCCCCCAGCTCAGACCCAGCGCTGCCCGCAGCAGTCACCCAGCCCTGAGGAGACTGACCCCCCAGCTCAGACCCAGCGCTGCCCGCAGCAGTCACCCAGCCCTGAGGAGACTCCCCCCAGCTCAGACCCAGCCCTGAGGAGTCACCCAGCCCTGAGGAGACCCCCCAGCTCAGACCCAGCACTGCCCGCAGCAGTCACCCAGCCCTGAGGAGACTGACCCCCAGCTCAGACCCAGCAACTCCGCCGCAGGGGTTCAGTCACCCCAGGCCCTGAGGTTAATGACACCTTGGGACCCCCCCAGCTCAAGACTCGGACTATCGCCTATTTAAATTAATGGTTGAAGTGGTCTTAGTTGGCTTCTAAACTAGTAACTAGTTTCACGGCGGTCACAATATGATACTTGTTATCAAGGTTCCCGCATTTGCAAATAATTTATCTTACTAGTTAACAACCCTGTCCTAGATCGCTTAAACCCAGCCTGACAGAACGAGATCAGTCATTAATGGCCACACCGAAGGGGACGAAGATGGCCTGGATGTATACCAAGAGTACCTCAAACATTCCCTTTGGAAAATATAATGGTTCAAGCATTTCCCCAAAATGACAGATGCTTGGCTTATAAACTAGGAACCATTGACAATGAATGGGCGAATATTTGTAAGCTGCTAACTTCGGCATTTGCAATGATAATTTATGCTTTTAGTTAACAAGTGCCCTGTCCTAATGGACAATAATAGACAAACCCAGCCTCAAGAACGAGATCTAGTTAATCGGTCAGAATAAGGGGTTTTAAATGCTGCAGAATGATTATTATTGATATTTACCAAAATATTTGGAAAAATATCAATCGTATTTGTTTACATGGGTTCCAGCGGCAGGAACCATTGTCATAAGATGACGGCCAGCGCTTGTACACATTGGCTGATCTAGAACGAATAACTATGCCTTTAGTATATTTAATCTCGTTGCAATAAGACCCTCGGGCCCCGCCCACACAGCCAGAGGCACAGTCAGAAAAAGCCTCCGAACCTGAATGCTGCAGAATGTCCTCCTATTGATATTTACGGGAAATCCATTGATGAGAAGCGTTTACTCTTCCAGCGGCAGGCACGTGAAGAAGATATGGTGCCCGAACACTAGGACAGATTTAGAGCTGCTCGCTCAGGTGTCTAGGCTTTATTCCCCAAGTCACATCCTGATCCACACAGGGCACCACATGACCTGAGAGCCCTGAAGCAGCAGAGCATGGTCTCCTCCTCATTGACTCAAACAGAAATCCATTGCAGGAGAGAGTGGTCTCCTCCCTCAGGGAATTGAAGATATGAGCCCAGCAGGAGGACAGCTTTAGAGCTGGGAGTGATTGACAGGGTTCCCAGCAGGAGAGAGCGGTCCACTCCCTCACCAATGATTGACAGAGCCCAGCAGGAGAGAGCATGGTCTCCTCCCTCAGGGGAGTGATTGACAGAGCCCAGCAGGAGAGAGTGGTCTTCTCCCTCAGGGGAGTGATTGACAGAGCCCAGGAGAAGAGAGTGGTCTCCTCCCTCAGGGGAGTGATTGACAGAGCCCAGCAGGAGAGAGTGGTCTCCTCCCTCAGGGAGTGATTGACAGAGCCCAGCAGGAAAGAGGCAGTCTCCTCCCTCAGGGAGTGATTGACAGAGCCCAGCAGGAGAGAGTGGTCTCCTCCCTCAGGGGAGTGATTGACAGAGCCCAGCAGGAGAGAGTGGTCTCCTCCCTCAGGGGAGTGATTGACAGAGCCCAGCAGGAGAGCGGTCTCCTCCCTCAGGGGAGTGATTGACAGAGCCCAGCAGGAGGGAGCAGTCTCCTCCCTCAGGGGAGTGATTGACAGAGCCCAGCAGGAGGGAGCGTCTCCTCCCTCAGGGGAGTGATTGACAGAGCCCAGCAGGAGAGAGCGGTCTCCTCCCTCAGGGAGTGATTGACAGAGCCCAGCAGGAGAGGCGGGTCTCCTCCCTCAGGGGAGTGATTGACAGAGCCCAGCAGGAGGAGAGCGGTCTCCTCCCTCAGGGGAGTGATTGACAGAGCCCAGCAGGAGGGAGCGGTCTCCTCCCTCAGGGGAGTGATTGACAGAGCCCAGCAGGAGGGAGCGGTCTCCTCCCTCAGGGGAGTGATTGACAGAGCCCAGCAGGAGAGAGCAGTCTCCTCCCTCAGGGGAGTGATTGACAGAGCCCAGCAGGAGGGAGCGGTCTCCTCCCTCAGGGGAGTGATTGACAGAGCCCAGCAGGGGAGAGCGGTCTCCTCCCTCAGGGGAGTGATTGACAGAGCCCAGCAGGAGAGAGCAGTCTCCTCCCTCAGGGGAGTGATTGACAGAGCCCAGCAGGAGAGAGCAGTCTCCTCCCCTCAGGGGAGTGATTGACAGAGCCCAGCAGGAGAGAGCAGTCCTCCCTCAGGGGAGTGATTGACAGAGCCCAGCAGGAGAGAGCAGTCTCCTCCCTCAGGGGAGTGATTGACAGAGCCCAGCAGGAGGGAGCAGTCTCCTCTCTCAGGGGAGTGATTGACAGAGCCCAGCAGGAGAGAGCAGTCTCCTCTCTCAGGGGAGTGATTGACAGAGCCCAGCAGGAGAGAGCAGTCTCCTCCCTCAGGGAGTGATTGACAGAGCCCAGCAGGAGGGAGCGGTCTCCTCCCAGGGGAGTGATTGACAGAGCCCAGCAGGAGGGAGCGGTCTCCTCCCTCAGGGGAGTGATTGACAGAGCCCAGCAGGAGAGAGCAGTCTCCTCCTCAGGGGAGTGATTGACAGAGCCCAGCAGGAGAGAGCAGTCTCCTCTCTCAGGGGAGTGATTGACAGAGCCCAGCAGGAGAGAGCAGTCTCCTCCCTCAGGGAGTGATTGACAGAGCCCAGCAGGAGAGAGCAGTCTCCTCCCTCAGGGGAGTGATTGACAGAGCCCAGCAGGAGAGAGCAGTCCCTCCCTCAGGGGAGTGATTGACAGAGCCCAGCAGGAGAGAGCAGTCTCCTCCCTCAGGGGAGTGATTGACAGAGCCCAGCAGGAGAGAGCAGTCTCCTCCCTCAGGGGAGTGATTGACAGAGCCCAGCAGGAGGGGCGGTCTCCTCCCTCAGGGGAGTGATTGACAGAGCCCAGCAGGAGAGAGCAGTCTCCTCCCCTCAGGGGAGTGATTGACAGAGCCCAGCAGGAGGGAGCGGTCTCCTCCCTCAGGGGAGTGATTGACAGAGCCCAGCAGGGGAGAGCAGTCTCCTCCCTCAGGGGAGTGATTGACAGAGCCCAGCAGGGGAGAGCAGTCTCCTCTCTCAGGGAGTGATTGACAGAGCCCAGCAGGAGAGAGCAGTCTCCTCTCTCAGGGGAGTGATTGACAGAGCCCAGCAGGAGAGCAGCAGTCTCCTCCCTCAGGGGAGTGATTGACAGAGCCCAGCAGGAGAGAGCAGTCTCCTCCCCTCAGGGGAGTGATTGACAGAGCCCAGCAGGAGGGAGCGTCCTCCCTCAGGGGAGTGATTGACAGAGCCCAGCAGGAGAGAGCAGTCTCCTCTCTCAGGGGAGTGATTGACAGAGCCCAGCAGGAGAGAGCAGTCTCCTCTCTCAGGGGAGTGATTGACAGAGCCCAGCAGGAGAGAGCAGTCTCCTCCCTCAGGGAGTGATTGACAGAGCCCAGCAGGAGAGAGCAGTCTCCTCCTCAGGGGAGTGATTGACAGAGCCCAGCAGGAGAGAGCAGTCTCCTCCCTCAGGGGAGTGATTGACAGAGCCCAGCAGGAGAGAGCAGTCCCTCCCTCAGGGGAGTGATTGACAGAGCCCAGCAGGAGAGAGTGTCTCCTCCCTCAGGGGGAGTGATTGACAGAGCCCAGCAGGATGGAGCAGTCTCCTCCCTCAGGGAGTGATTGACAGAGCCCAGCAGGAGGAGCGGTCTCCTCCCTCAGGGGAGTGATTGACAGAGCCCAGCAGGATGGAGCAGTCTTCTCTCTCAGGGGAGTGATTGACAGAGCCCAGCAGGAGGGGAGCAGTCTCCTCCCTCAGGGGAGTGATTGACAGAGCTCAGCAGGGGGAGCGGTCTCCTCTCTCAGGGGAGTGATTGACAGAGCCCAGCAGGAGAGAGCAGTCTCCTCCTCAGGGGAGTGATTGACAGAGCCCAGCAGGAGGGAGCAGTCTCCTCCCTCAGGGGAGTGATTGACAGAGCCCAGCAGGAGGGAGCAGTCTCCTCCCTCTCAGGGGAGTGATTGACAGAGCCCAGCAGGAGGAGAGCAGTCTCCTCCCTCAGGGAGTGATTGACAGAGCCCAGCAGGAGAGAGCAGTCTCCTCCCTCAGGGAGTGATTGACAGAGCCCAGCAGGAGAGAGCAGTCTCCTCCCTCAGGGGAGTGATTGACAGAGCCCAGCAGGAGAGAGCAGTCTCCTCTCTCAGGGGAGTGATTGACAGAGCCCAGCAGGAGAGAGCAGTCTCCTCTCTCAGGGGAGTGATTGACAGAGCCCAGCAGGAGAGAGCAGTCTCCTCCCTCAGGGGAGTGATTGACAGAGCCCAGCAGGAGGGAGCAGTCTCCTCCCTCAGGGGAGTGATTGACAGAGCCCAGCAGGAGTGAGCAGTCTCCTCTCTCAGGGGAGTGATTGACAGAGCCCAGCAGGAGAGAGCAGTCTCCTCCCTCAGGGGAGTGATTGACAGAGCCCAGCAGGAGAGAGCAGTCTCCTCCCTCAGGGGAGTGATTGACAGAGCCCAGCAGGAGAGAGCAGTCTCCTCTCTCAGGGGAGTGATTGACAGAGCCCAGCAGGAGAGAGCAGTCTCCTCCCTCAGGGGAGTGATTGACAGAGCCCAGCAGGAGGGAGCGGTCTCCTCCCTCAGGGGAGTGATTAACATAACATAACATAACATGAATGGCAAGAACAGGCCGTTCAGCCCAACTACGCTCGCCAGTTTCTTTATACTATTGTGAATATATCCCTTCAGATACACAATGACTCAATGGTATCTAGCTTTAAGTCAAGCCTGCTCTTGAAAACTCCCAAGGTCTCTGCCTCAACAATATGGTCAGGCAAGCTGTTCCACACACGTGTGTGTGTTTTGAACAGGTAAAGTTGTACCTGGCGCAGGTGTGTGTGTTTTGAACAGGTATAGCTGTACCTGGTGCAGGTGTGTGTGTGTTTTCAACAGGTATAGTTGTACCTGGTGCAGGTGTGTGTGTGTGTGTGTGTGTGTGTGTGTGTGTGTGTGTGTGTGTGTGTGTGTGTGTGTGTTTTTTTCACAGGTATAGTTGTACCTGGCACAGGTGTGTGTGTTTTGAACAGGTATTGTTGTACCTGGCGCAGGCTTGTGTGTTTTGAACAGATATAGTTTTATCTGGTGCAGTTGTCTGTGTTTTGAAAAGATATAACATAACATAACATAACATAACATGAATGGCGAGAACAGGCCGTTCATCCCAACTAGGCTCGCCAGTTTCTTTGTATTATCGTGAATATATCACTTCAGATACTCAATGACTCAATGGTATCTAACTTTAAGTCAAGCCTGCCCTTGAAAACTCCCAAGGTCTCTGCCTCAACAATATGGTCAGGCAAGCTGTTCCACACCGAAATTACTCTTTGGGTGAAGAAATATTTCCGAATATCAGTGCTAAATTTACCTTTGGTCAGCTTCCATTTGTGACCCCGAGTTCTACTAACAACACTTGGTTGAAGGAATCCTACATAATTCACTTTGTTAATCCCTTTAACATATTTAAAGACCTCAATCAGATCACCCCTTAGTCTCCTTTTCCTAAGACTAAAGAGATTCAGGATCTTCAGCCTCTTCTCATAGCTTTCATCTTTAATACCCGGAATTAGCTTCGTGGCTCTTCTCTGCACTTTCTCTAGAGCCTCTATATCTTTCTTAAAGTATGGTCCCCAGAACTGTACACAATACTCTAGATGTGGTCTGACAAATGTGTTGTACAAAAGAAGCATCACCTCCTTGGATTTGAACTCAATACTTTTGGCAATGTATCCCAGCATCTGATTGGCTTTTTTAACTGCTACGGCACAATGGCTAGAGCCTGTGAGGGTTTAGTCAACAATCACTCCCAGATATTTCTCGTGTGGAGCACATTCCAGTTTAAAACCTCCCATGAAGTAATCCCGTCTAATGTTTTTATTACCTACATGTACTACTTTACATTTCGCTACATTAAATTTCATTTGCCACATTTCACTCCAATTCTGGATTCTATCCAAATCATCCTGAATCACTTTAGTGGACTCTAAACTATTTGCCAAACCCCCCAATTTAGTATCATCTGCAAATTTAACTAATCTGCTCTCAATATTCCTATCAAGGTCATTAATGTAGATGAGGAACAGCAGGGGTCCCAACACCGATCCCTGGGGGACGCCACTCCCCACCATACCTAGCTCAGATGAGATACCATTGACCACCACTCCTTGTGTTCTGTCCTGTAACCAGTTTTGAATCCACTCCAGAATACCTCCTGTAACTCCAATGGAGCTCATTTTAAAAATTAGTCTCTTATGCGGTACTGTATCAAATGCTTTCTGAAAATCCAAGTAAATGATGTCATAAGCCCTGCTCTGGTCATAAGTCTTGGTAGCCTCTTCAAAAAATTCCAGAGGGTTTGTCAGGCATGACCTTCCCTTACGGAAACCATGTTGGCTATCCCTCAAGATACTGTTACGTTCAAGAAATAAGTCCAGCTCATCTTTTATGATAGATTCCAGTATTTTGCACGCAATGCAAGTTAAACTGACTGGCCTGTAATTACCTGGCTCAGTACGGTCCCCTTTCTTATATATTGGTATTATACTGCCCTGTTTCCAATCATTTGGTATTTCTCCAGTTTCTAAAGACCGTCTGAAGATGGCGGATAGCGGCTTAAAGATGATCTCACCAACTTCCCTGAGCACTCTAGGATACAAGCCATCAGGACCCGCCGCCTTATCTGCCTTTAGTTTATGCAACTTGTCTAATACTTCGTTATCCCTAACCTCAATTTCCGCTTAATAATCTTGAGCATTTAACATGCCCTCTGGCCGAATAAAGACCCGCTCTAAGGTAAAATTCTCAACAAAGTAACTGTTTAAGGCATCTGCAATATCCTTTTTATCATATAGCAGCGATCCATTTTTATTCTTTATGCACTTAACCTGCTCTTTGACTTTCCTTTTTCTGCTACAGTACTGAAAGAAGCGCTTAGGGTTAGTTTTTGCCCCCTCTGCAATTTGTCTTTCATACAGTCTTCTAGCATTCCTTAGCTCTTTTTTTGACCACAGCCCGCATTTTACAGTATTCAGCCTTAGAGTTCTCATTGTTATCCTTTATGTACATCTTATAAAGATTCCTCTTTTCCCTCAAAATCCTACGAATACTTTTGGTCATCCACTGAGGATTCTGCTTTTTCAGCTTACTTTTGGACACCTTGGGAATGAATTTGCATTGTGAATCAAGTAAAACCCCCTTAAATCTTTCCCACATCTCATTTACAGACTCACAGTCCAGGAGTGTCTCCCATTTTATTTCACTTAGACATGAGCGCATCCTGTCAAAGTTTGCTCGCCTAAAATTGAAAATTTTTGTTTTTGAATACACCTTTTTAACTTTCCATGAAACACCAAAATTAACAGCAGAGTGATCACTTGTCCCAAGTGGCTCCAGTACCTCAACATTGCTAATTCTATCTGGGTCATTACAGAGCACTAAGTCTAAAATTGCCTTCTCTCTTGTGGGTTTATTAACATACTGCACCAAAAAATTATCATTTATAACATCTAGAAATTCTTCCTCCCCCCTACCCTGTCCTTTCACCATTTCCCAATCAATACCAGGATAATTTAAGTCTCCCATAATAATAGTCCCTCCACCTCCACAAGCTTGCATAATCCTCTTAGAAAGCATTTCATTGACTGTACTGTCCAAAGCTGGTGGCCGATAGCATACTCCTATGTTTAAACCTGTCTCGTGTTTGCCAATGAGCCTGACCCAGATATCTTCACAGGGTAAGGAATGTTCAATTTCAGGAATTTCCTGTACATTTATGTTTTCGTTCACATAGATTGCTACACCCCCTCCTCGTCTATTGCATCTATCCTTCATAAAGAGCTTATAACCTTCTATATTATATTCATCTCCATCCTCTTCACTAAGCCATGTCTCTGTAATCCCAACTATGTCATAGCCCTCACTAATCATAACGGCCTCAAGCTCAGGAAATTTATTTTTTATGCTTCTTGCATTTAAATAAAAACATTTCAGGTTATTACTAATGCTCTTCCCCCTTGATTTCCCATGCGGCCGCTGCTTCAAGCACCCCACTACGCTTTATTGCTTTAAAAGTATCTCATCAATAGTGCATGTAACGCTGTCAGCTTCCATCAGGGCAGTCTGCATTTCCCTATGTGTAATACTCACTAACCTCCGGCACACCGCACTACAGCCAGAATGCAGCGCCCCCTACAGCGCCCCCCGCTGGGCCCACTGCACTACCCACCACTGCAGCCTCCGCAGTATGATCCCCACAAGATCCCCCAACCACACCCCGGAGCCCAACCCACAGGACACAGCCACTCCAGGCCTGCCCCCTCACCCCTAACTTACAGCCCCGCCCCGCACCAGCAGCAGAACCCACAGCCTGGACCAATGAGCTACGTCCAGGCCCTCTGAAGCCCTGCAAGCCCCACCTCCAGTGAACTGGGGGACATTTGTACGATGCTGAACCTGATATGTTCCCGTCTGTGTTAGGTGCACTATTTCCCCAAGCTGTCACAATTAATCCTAAGCAATCTCCAGTTTACTAAAGTTCTAATGATGATTACATTAAAAAAAACTACTATTTTATCTACAACTTATTAACAATATTTTATTTATTTATTATTTATTTACATTTATTTATTTATTTTATTTATTTATTTTCTTTTTCATTGACACATTAATTCAGATAATGATTCTTAAAACTACAGTTCAATGATAGCAAATACAATGACATCTCTTAGTATTTCGATGTGGAATATTCAAGGACTAAATTCCTCTGCTTTTGGCCTAAAGAGCAGAAACCCAGAATTCCTTGAACAAGTTAAAGAATCTATATTATAATAGCCGAGTGAGCCGAGTGGCCTCTGCGTGTGTGTGTGTGTGTGTGTGCGTGCGTGCGTGCGTGTGTGTCTGGCCACTCAGTGCTAGATTCCACCGGGCGCGTATCTGCAGCATAGCGTGAGGGACGCTATTTTGCACCGTCTTGCAGGCGACTGTGTCCGGCCAATCAGTGCTAGACTCCGCTGGGCGCGTATCTGCAGCATAACGTGAGCGACGCTTTTATAATATAGACGTACAGGGGGGATTCCCCCTTTTGAACCCAAGCCAATTCATCCACAGGAGTCCTGAATCCCAAAAACAGATGCCAGGCCGCAAGAGAAAGTAGCGCGTAACCTGCAGCATAATGTGAGCGACGCTATTTTGCTCCGTCCTGCAGGCGCCTTCGTGTTCCACAGAGCGCGGAATGTCAGCGCAGCGTATTCCCCTTGATGGTTACTTAGTTTTAGTTACTATAAAAACATTGGTCGCGCGACAGCCACCTTGGTGTTTGTGGAAACGCCATAGCAACGTGATGACATCATAAAGGTGCATGATTGATTGATTGATTGATTGATTGATTGATTGATGGATTGATTGCTTTATTTCAAACATGTTAAAAAAGATAAACAGAGATAATAAACAAAACAAATGGTAACCATGCCTATACCAAAACAAAAAGAAAAAGGTAAACTGTTGACAATTGTCTTGCATGTGCAGCAAGATTATATGCTCGAAAAGGAGTAGGAAGAAGTAAGAAGTTATTTAATCCTACCCCTTGTATTACCGCATTCTACAGTCAAGTTATTAAATTCTCCATTATTATATTTACAACATTCACCGTCTATTCAGGAACCGATGGTAATTACAATATATTGACTATAATATTCAATAAGCTACTTATATAGAAATATACACAGAATATTGCACCTGTATATAATACTTAATTTCTATACCTATAGTACCCCCTGCGCACACACAGAAGAAGACATTACAAGACAATGTATCCATATTTTTCTAAACCCTGACATTACCGTCCTGGGTCAAAGTGCTGCTCCTCATCCTTATATTTATTTAAAATTTGTATTTTATATGTTCTTTTAAACTTGCCTATGGTTTTACATTTCCTTAATTCATCTGTTAAACTGTTCCATAATTTGACCCCAGAGATCGACACACACATGCTTTTTAATGTTGTTCTGACACAATGTATTTTTAAGTTCAGTTCCCTTCTTAGATTATAGCCTCCTTCTTTCTCTGAGAACAGTTTATTTATGATGTCTGGGAGTAAGTTATTTTTTGCTTTGAATATAATTTGTGCTGTTTTAAACTGAATCAGATCTTGAAATTTTAGAGCTTGCAGTTTTAAGAAAAGTCGATTTGTGTGGTCTCTAAATCCTACATTGTTGATGAATCTGATAGCCCTTTTCTGCATTATATTTATTGTTTGAAGATTACTTTTATATGTGTTTCCCCATACCTCTACACAATAGGTCAGATAAGGTAAAATTAATGCCCAATATAAAATATATAGTGCTTTCAAGTTGAAGATCTGCCTTGTTTTTCCCAGGATGGCAATGCTCCATGCCAACTTCCCCCGAACATATTTAATTTGTGGTTTCCAGCAGATTTTGTGGTCTAGAATTACTCCAAGGAATTTAATTTCATTTACTCTTTCTACGCTAATATTATCAATGTTTAATTTTACATCTATATTTCTCTTATAATGTCCAAACAACATAAAATAAGTTTTGTTCAGATTTAAAGACAATTTATTAGCATCAAACCACCTTTTTAAGGTATTCATTTCCCTTGTAATCACCTCCAAAACCTCTTGTAATTCCACATCTGAACAAAAAATATTTGTGTCATCTGCAAATAACACAAATCTTAATCCATTAGATACCCTGCAAATATCATTAATATACATAATAAAGAGTTTTGGTCCTAAAACGGATCCTTGAGGCACCCCGCATGTAATATTCATAAGACTAGATGTATTCTGATTTATGTGTACAAACTGTTGTCTATTTAGTATATAACTCTTCAGCCAATCCAAAACATGACCTCGGTAACCATATTTCTCTGATTTTCTAATCAATATATCATGATTGACTGTGTCAAACGCTTTCTTGAGATCTAAAAACACTCCCATTGCGTACTTCTTTGTATTGATACAGTGTGTTATTTCTTCTACCAATTCTAACAGTGCCATAGCTGTCGATCTATTATTTCTCAACCCAAACTGACTGTCTGTTAACAACTTGTGTTTCTCAACAAAACCATCAAATCGTTTTATGAATACTTGGTAACACTTTACAATAAGGGTACAACAATTAACATTAGTTAATGCAGTAATAAGAATTTACTAACAGGTAATTAACACTTATCTAATGCACCTGGTAATCATTTACAAATGATGTTCACATGAACTAAGGTATTTATTTATAAATTATGGTTTAATAGTTTGAAGTGCTACATAAGGAATTCTTAAGGGATGTTTTCAACTTCACAATAAAGGATACACAGAAAATTAATAAATGTTCAATTATGGTTATGTAATGCTTATTCAGCTATCTAACACATCAGTTACCTGCTAATTAACTGATAATTAATGAACTAATGTTAATTAATGTTAATTGTTGTACCCTTATTGTAAAGTGTTACCGAATACTTTTTCTAATATTTTTCAAAATTGGGAAAGAACTGATATCGGCCTATAATTAGTGAAGTAGTGTTTATTGCCTGCTTTGTAAATGGGAACAACTTTTGCTACTTTCATCTTATTTGGAAATATCCCATTTTGAAAAGACAGGTTAAAAATATACATTAGTGGTTTAGTAATACCATCAATAACATTCTTCACAACCAACATGTCAATATCATCGCAATGTGCACTGTTTTTGTTCTTAAATCCTTTGACTATGTCATGAATTTCTTTTTCTTCTACAGCTGTTAAAAATATTGAACTATTTTTTCTCTCAACATAGTCTGAAGGATCGATTTCTGTTCCATCCAGCTTTATTTCCTCTGCCAGTTTTGGTCCAATATTTACAAAAAATGAGTTGAATCCATCTGTTACATCCTTAATTTTTTTTAACACAGCTTCCTTCAACTATGAAATACTGAGGATATTGATCATGTTTTGTTCCATTTTTAATTACACTGTTTAGTGTACTCCATAATGCTTTTGTGTTATTTTTATTATATGCTAATTTATTACTAAAGTATTCTTTTTTACACGCTCTCATTATATTGGTTAACTTATTTTTATATTTTTTATATTTATTTTCTGCTTCAATGGTTCTGTGCTTAATAAATTCTCGATATGAGGTATCCTTTTTTTTGCAGGAATTTTGTAGCAAAAAAGTCTACCATGGTCATCCATGGTCTTCCTGTGTATTTTCGCTTCATGTTACATTGTATTACTGGACAGTGTTTCTCATATAATATTTTAAACATCTGTAAAAATGTTTCATCTGCTTTGTTAACATCAGTCTATCAACCTATCAAAAAAAGCAGAATTTCACATTTGGCTGAAAATTGAAGAAAAAACACCATGTACAAAAATTATTTTCCTATGTGCCCTGTATATCCCTCTTGCAGAATCTCCCTATTTCAAAGAGGAAACCTTTTCTGTTCTAGAGCAGGAGATCAGCCATTCCAGGCCCAGGGGAATATACTGATCATCGGAGGTCTAAATTCCAGGACCGGAGAAGAACCGGACTCTATTAGCATCCATGGTGACAAACATACAGTGCCATGAAAAAGTATTTGCCCCCTTACTGATTTCTTATTTTTTTGCATATTTGTCACCCTTAAATGTTTCACATCATCATACAAATTTTATTATTAGATAAAGATAACCCGAGTAAATACAAAATGCAGTTTTTAAATGATGATTTCACTTATTGAGGGGAAAAGAGCTATCCAAACCTACCCAGCCCTATGTGAAAAAGTAATTGACCCCTTTGTTAAATCACAAATTAGCTGTGATTTAACACATTTTTTGAGTTCAATTTCACCAGCCACACTCAGGCCTTATTACTGCCAGACCAGCTGAATCAAGAAATCACTTAAATAGAACCGGTCTGACAAAGTGAAGAAGGCTAAAGGATCTCAAAAAGCAACACATAATGCCACAATCTAAAGAAATTAAAGAACAGATAAGAAACAAAGTAATTGATATTTTATCAGTCTGGAAAGGGTAACAAAGCCATTTCTAAGGCTTTGGGACTCCGGCGAATCACGGTGAGAGCCGTTATCCACAAATGGAGAAAACTTGGAACAGTGGTCAACCTTCCCTGGAGTGGCCGACACTTCCAAAACTACTCCAAAAGCACATCGACGACTCATCCAGGAGGTCACAAAAAACCCAGAACAACATCTCAAGAACTGCAGGCCTCACTTACCTCAGTTAAATTCAGTGTTCATAATTCAACAATAAGAAAGAGACTGGGCAAAAATGGCATCCATGGGGGGGTTCCGAGGCAAAAACCACTGCTGACCAAAAAGAACACAAAGGCTCGTCTCACATTTGCCAAAAAAAACATCTTGATGATCCCCAAGACTTTTGGGAAAATATTCTGTTGACTGATGAGACAAAAGTTGAACTTGTTAGAAGGTATGCGTCCCGATACATCAGGCGTAAAACTAACACAGCATTTCATAAAAAGAACATCATACCAACAGTCAAACATGGTGGTGGTAGTGTGACGGTCTGGCGCTGCTTTGCAGCTTCAGGACCTGGACAACTTACCGTAATTGATGGAACTATGAATTCTGCTCTCTACCAGAAAATCCTGAAGGAGAATGTCCAACCATCAGTTGGTGACCTCAAGCTCAAGCACATTTGAGTTATGCAGCAGGACAATGACCCAAAACACCCTAGCAAAACCACCTCTGAATGGCTTAAAAAAACTAAATGAAGGTTTGGGAGTGGCCTAGTCAATGTCCGGACTTAAATCCAACTTAGATGCTGTGGCATGACCTTAAACAGACCGTTCATGCTTGAAAAACCTCCAATGCGGCTAAATTAAAATAATTCTGCAAAAAAGAGCGGGCCAAAATTCCTCCACAGTGATGTGAAAGACTCATTGCCAAACACTTGATTGCAGTTGTTGTCGCCGGGGATGGGTTTAGGTTTAGGGGGCAATTACTTTTTCACATTGGGCCAGGTAGGTTTGGATAGTTTTTTTTTCCATTAACAAATGAAATCATCATTTAAAAACTGCATTTTGTATTTACTTGGGTTATCTTTGTCTAATATACTGGACAAATAAAGTTAGGGATCACCCCAAATTTTGAATTTGAAATATGTGATAGTTTGTATTTTTTCCATATCATATTTTAATATTGAAAAGTTGGGTGATCCCTAGCTTTCTTTGTCCAGTATATTAAAATTTGTTTGATGATCTGAAACCCTTAAGTGTGAGAAATATGCAAAAAAATTAAAAATCAGGAAGGGGCAAATACATTTTCACAGCACTGTATTATTGGCCACAACCACCTAAACTTTCCCATTTTCTCCCACAGAAAAAATCACGACAAATCAGTGAAAAAAATGGAAAGAACTCCAGCAGCTCTGTGGAGGACTGGGTCTGAACATCGTCAGTGGTAGGTTCAGAGGGCACTTTTACGGGAGATTCACCTACAGCTCACCTCTTGGCAACAGCACTTGACTACGCAATTACAGATATAGATCCATTCTCTTTCAGAGCCTTCACAGTCCGGCCATTAACCCCTCTCTTTGATCACAGATAAAGATTCATTCTCTTTCAGAGCCATCACAGTCCAGCCACTAACCCCTCTGTCTCATCACAGATACAGATCCATTCTCTTTCAGAGCCTTCACAGTCCAGCCCCTAACCCCTCTGTCTCATCACAGATATAGATCCATTCTCTTTCAGAGCCTTCACAGTCCGGCCACTAACCCCTCTGTCTGATCACAGATACAGATCCATTCTCTTTCAGAGTCTTCAAAGTCCAGCCACTAACCCCTCTGTCTGATCACAGATACAAATCCATTCTCTTTCAGAGCCTTCACAGTCCGGCCACTAACCCCTCTGTCTGATCACAGATACAGATCCATTCTCTTTCAGAGCCTTCACAGTCCAGCCACTAACTCCTCTGTCTGATCACAGATAGAGATCCATTCTCTTTCAGTGCCTTCACAGTCCGGCCACTAACCCCTCTGTCTGATCACAGATACAGATCCATTCTCTTTCAGAGCCTTCACAGTCCAGCCACTAACCCCTCTGTCTGATCACAGATATAGATCCATTCTCTTTCAGAGCCTTCACAGTCCGGCCACCAACCCCTCTGTCTGATCACAGATACAGATCCATTCTCTTTCAGAGTCTTCACAGTCCAGCCACTAACCCCTCTGTCTGATCACAGATATAGATCCATTCTCTTTCAGAGCCTTCACAGTCCGGCCACCAACCCCTCTGTCTGATCACAGATACAGATCCATTCTCTTTCAGAGTCTTCACAGTCCAGCCACTAACCCCTCTGTCTGATCACAGATACAAATGCATTCTCTTTCAGAGCCTTCACAGTCTGGCCACTAACCCCTCTGTCTCATCACAGATACAGATCCATTCTCTTTCAGAGCCTTCACAGTCCGGCCACTAACCCCTCTGTCTGATCACAGATACAGATCCATTCTCTTTCAGAGTCTTCACAGTCCAGTCACTAACCCCTCTGTCTGATCACAGATATAGATCCATTCTCTTTCAGAGCATTCACAGACCGGCCACCAACCCCTCTGTCTGATCACAGATATAGATCCATTCTCTTTCAGAGTCTTCACAGTCCGGCCACTAACCTCTCTGTCTGATCACAGATACAGATCCATTCTCTTTCAGAGCCTTCACAGTCCAGCCACTAACCCTTCTGTCTGATCACAGATATAGATCCATTCTCTTTCAGAGCCTTCACAGTCCGGCCATTAACCCTTCTGTCTGATCACAGATATAGATGCATTCTCTTTCAGAGCCTTCACAGTCCAGCCACTAACCCCTCTGTCTGATCACAGCCAAATTACTGTGAATCTCAAACGGGCAGAAACTAACCACACAGCCACACAGCCCAGTAAGCTGTAAACATTCACAAACCCTACAGATGGGCCCAAAACAGCGCAGAACTATACCAGAAAGCAATTAAAAACCAATAAATACAATCACTCTTAGATGCCTTTCTGGTTACGACATGCCCTCATAATAAATATGGAACAGACCTGGCAGTCAAAAATATCAATGACATTTTCAAAAAATTGGCCATCATCTCAAATCTGATACCATCCAAAAGTAAATCAAAAATAAAAAAGTTAAATCAAGAAAAATGGTTTGACTACAAAACCATGAGAGAAAAACTAAGATCGCTATCCAATCAGAAGCATAGACGACCAGATTACCAGGATCTGCGCTGTAGTTATTTTGAGACCTTAAAAGAGCACAAGCACACACTCAGAACCAAAAAAGAACAGCATATCAGCCACCAACTCACTGTAACTGAGGAGTCCCTAAAATCTCATAAATTCTGGGATCATTGGAAGTCCCTCATCAAACCCCAACATGAAGAATTGGCCATTCAAAACGGGGATACCTGGAAAAATCATCAAAAATCAACAAAGAAATTGACATCTATCAGTCTGGAAAGGGTTACAAAGCCATTTCTAAGGCTTTGGGGCTCCGGCGAATCACGGTGAGAGCCATTATCAACAAATGGAGAAAACTTGGAACAGTGGTGAACCTTCCCAGGAGTGGCCGGCCGACCAAAATTACTCCAAGAGCGCATCGACGACTCATCCAGGAGGTCACAAAAAACCCATAACAACATCTGAAGAACTGCAGGTCTCACTTGCCTCAGTTAAAGTCAGCGTTCATGATTCGACAATCAGAAAGAGACTGGGCAAAAATGGCATCCCTGGGAGAGTTCCAAGGCAAAAACTACCGCTGACCAAAAAGAACACAAGGGCTCGTCTCACATTTGCCAAAAAAAACATCTTGATGATCCCCAAGACTTTTGGGAAAATATTCTGTCGACTGACGAGACAAAAGTTGAACTTTTTGGAAGGTATGCATCCTGTTACATCAGGCGTAAAATTAACACAGCATTTCATAAAAAGAACATCATACAACAGTCAAACATGGTGGTGGTAGTGTGATGGTTTGGGGCTGCTTTGCTGCTTCAGGACCTGGACAACTTGTCAAAATTGATGGAACTATGAATTCTGCTCTCTACCAGAAAATCCTGAAGGAGAATGTCCAACCATCAGTTTGTGACCTCAAGCTCAAGCGCACTTGGGTTATGCAGCAGGAGAATGATCCGAAACACACCAGCAAGCCCACCTCCGAATGGCTTAAAAAATAGAAAATGAAGGTTTTGGAGTGGCTAGTCAATGTCCTGACTTAAATCCGCTCGAGATGCAGTTGCATGACCTGAAACAGGCCGTTCAGGCTCAAAAACCCTCCTATGTGGCTGAATTAAAACATTCTGCAAAGAAGAGTGGGCTAAAATTCTTCCACAGCAATGTGAAAGACTCATTGCCAGTTACCGCAAACGTTTGATTGCAGTTGTTGTCGCCAAGGGTGGCACAACCAGTTATTAGGTTTAGGGGGCAATTACTTTTTCACACCAGGCCAGGTAGGTTTGGATGGCTTTATCCCCTTAATAAATGAAATTATCATTTAAAAACTGCATTTTGTATTTACTCGGGTTGTCTTTGTCTAACATTAAAGTTTATTTGCTGATCTGAAACATTAAAGTGTGACAAATATGGAAAAAAATAAGAAATCAGGGAGGGGGCAATCAAGGGGGCATCACGGCACTGTATTTTGAGTAGTATAGTTGTACTTGTGAGTGTAGTACTTCAATACTTCTTGGGACTAAACTTTGAGTACACTACAAGTGTAATTAATTCAAAATATTTAGCTCATGGAAGTATACCCTTGTATAAATTAAATGAAACAAGCTGCAAAAACAGTTCTAAATAATGGATTTGTTTGTAGTTTCAATTATAAGTTTATTGTGAATCATATAGGTTTACACATATTAATATATAATATAACCTCCTTTGTTTTTAAGACTGAAAAACTGACACCAACTCCACTTGCTATGTCCGTGTATGATTTGCTTGTGTGTTTGTGTCACAATCCTCGTGCGGTTTCTCAGTGTCACATTTATCGTGTACGTCCGATGCACTACTAACTAACCAGGGATGTAAAGACCACAAATAACCAAGATTCATGCGGTGCAATACCTTCTGATGTAATAACTGCGCAAGCGCAAGTGTAACGTCACCCAACCCACAAATATGGAAGTTCTTAAACAGTATAATTCCCCGTACCCTGCTGGAAAAAAAACGCAAAAATCAAGACAAAAAACAGTTTTTTGCTTGAGAACATGAATTGGGATGAAAGATTTGAATTAAAAATTGCCACTTGTTTCAGTTAATTTGCACAAAGGTGTATGTTTCGAAATATACTGCAAATAACCTTAGATATGAAACTTATGAAAAAATATAATTCATAACACTTTCAGCTCAGTATTTTATGCCGATATCATGTCCATTTTTCTTTTCTAAACAGGGCAAAGAATAAAATCAATTCTAAATGTGTCATTTATTATAATTTTTCAAAAAATATATCTCTAAGTTTATTTGCAGTATACTTCAAACCATACTTCCATGAACTAAAATTTTGAAGTGAGTACACTTGTAGTGTTCTGACAGCTTACAACTCTTACACTAAAAGTATACTTAAAAATATATCGTTATAAATGTAAAGTGGGCAAATTTAGTCCCAGGAAGTACTGAAATACTGCACTTACAGGTATACTACCAGTAAGGTGTGAAAATGAACCAGAAATTTATTTAAGTTCACTCAAAAAAATGAGCTTAAAGTAAACTTATAGTTTTTGCGGGGTGTAAGAGTGCAGGACTGAAGAATGGCATCATTTGATGCACAGTGGTCCTCAAAACCCCTCTGTCAGGGGTGAGAACAGCGGGCCAATCAGTGACCAAAACAGTTCCTGTGGTAACCTGAGAGAAAATGAGCAGGCTTGGATTGGATTCAATAGCCTGATTTACAGTACGTGTACATGGAATAACTGCATGTAGCAAAATTTGAGCACAGTAATGCAAGTACATGTAAGAATTCTGAAAACCAATCAGGGTAGTAGTGGTTTTGTATTTGTTTATTTATTTATTTATTTATTTATTTTTTCTTTTTTATGTACTCACCCACCATTCTCCCCATCCCTTCTGTAATGTTCTGTATTGTCCTACGTTGTTTCTGTACTGTATGCCTTGCTGCACAACAAATTGCCCTTCGAGAATATAAATAAATAAAGTTGAGTTGATGTACTGACCATAGGCGGGCATCAGTGTGTCAGTGAAGGAGGTCAAACCCTAATTCAGGCTGGACAGGAGCGCCAGTGACAGCTGTCATCCAGCAGATGGCAATATAGTCCAGCTTTGCCTCCCAGTTTGAATTCAGTAGTAATCTTCTTTGTGTCAAGATAAATAACCCCCCACCCACCCAAGACTCCAATCTCTATAGCAACAGGTGCACTACTGAGTCTGTGCTGACGTGTGCCGAACCCAAGCCCCACAATGCTTTGTGCGTGAGTGTGTGTGTGTGTGTGTCTGCGTGTCCCAAATCCGAACCCCACACTATTGTTTGTGTGTGTGTGTGTGTGTGTGTGTGCCCCAAATCCTAACTGCACACTATTGTGTGTGTATGTGTATGTGTGTGTGTGTGTGTGTGTGTGTGTGTGTGTGTGTGCGCGTGCGCATGTGTGTGTGTGCGCGTGTGTGTGGGCGTGCGTGTGTGCTTGTGTGTGTGTGTACGTGCTGGCGTGTGTGTATCTGTGTGTGTACATGTGTCCCAAATCCGAACCCAACAGTTGCCTGAGTGTGTCTGTGTGTGTGTGTGTGTGTGTGTATGTGTGTTTGAGTTCGTAACCCAAAACCCTACACTGCCCAGATGACAAACCATGTGTTTCACTACATTTCTGAGTATCTGTTTGATTGTTGCCGTGAAAAAGGTTAACTTAAATAGCTTTCGGTAGAGTTTCCTCGACAGAGAGAGTTGTGACATGGAGGCTTCAGCAAAACGTGGTCACGTGACAAATGGAGCCATTAGATTTCCAAGGCGTTATTGAGGGCTGTCTTCAAGTGAATGAGCTCATAATTCGGAATATAAGCATTGAAAATGAGTCATTATGACGGGTAGGTGTGCTGACAGGTGCTGTAATAGGAGAGAGGCCATAAAATGTTCCCGGCAAATCCAGGAAGAACTAAAATATGGGGTATGAAAGTCAGTCATTAAGGATGGAAACCAATCTGATCATTAATTTGTGAGGTAAAACCCACCTTTTATCAATAGTTTCGATGGGCAGTGGGGAAATGTTTAATCTCTGTCACTGATGAAACCGAATTAAATAAACACTATCAAGCCATTTATGTTTTTTTAAGTCAGGTTGTATGAGGTACATAATTATGGTCACTGTATTAATTATGGTCATTGTATTAATTATGGTCACTGTATTAATTATGGTCACTGGATTACCTGCGATCGGTGCCACAGAGAGAAAATGGCTGCGACTCTCTCGATCCAGGACTCACCGGCCACGTCATTAGACACACCTGTTCAACTGCTCATTCAAGCAAATATCTAATCAGCCAGCTACTCAATGCATTTATGCATGTAGGCATGGTGAAGACGTTCTGCTGAAGTTCGAACCGAGCATCAGAATGAGGAAGAAAGGTTGTTAGTTCCAGGCAGGGTGATTCAAGTGTTTCAGCAACTGCAGGTCAGCTGGGAATTTCATGCACAACCATCTCAAAGGTTTATAGAGAATGATCCGAAGAAGAGAAAATATCCAGTTCCCTGCCTTTTTGATGCCAAAGGTCAGAGGAGAATGGGCCAGACTGGTTCTGATAGAAAGGCAGCAGTAACTCAAATAACCACTCGTTACAACAGAGGTATGAAGAGCTTCTCTGAATGCACAACACATGGAACCCTGGAGAAGATGGGCTACAGCAGCTGAAGACCACACTGAGGGATGAAGAGCTTCTCTGAATGCACAACACATGGAACCCTGAAGCAGATGGGCTACAGCAGCTGAAGACCACACTGAGGGATGAAGAGCTTCTCTGAATGCACAACACATGGAACCCTGAAGCAGATGGGCTACAGCAGCTGAAGACCACACTGAGGTATGAAGAGCTTCTCGTAATGCACAACACATGGAACCGTGAAGCAGATGGGCTACAGCAGCTAAAGACGGCATTGAGGTATGAAGAGCTTCTCAGAATGCACAACACATGGAACGCTGAAGCAGATAGGCTAGAGGCTACAGCAGCTGAGGACCACACTGAGGTATGAAGAGCTTCTCTGAATGCACAACACATGGAACCCTGAAGGAGATGGACTACAGCAGCTGAAGACCATACTGAGGCATGAAGAGCTTCACTGAATGCACAACAAATGGAACCCTGAAGCAGATGGTCTACAGCACCTGAAGACCACACCGAGGTATGAAGAGCTTCTCTCAATGCAAAAAACATGGAACTCGGAAGCAGATGGTCTACAGCACCTGAAGACCGCACTGAGGTAAGAAGAGCTTCTCTGAATGCACAACACAGGGAACCCTGAAGCAGATGGGCCATAGCAGCTGAAGAACACACTGAGGGATGAAGAGCTTCACTGAATGCACAACACATGGAACCCTAAAGCAGATGGGCTACAGCAGCAGAAGACCACACTGAGGGATGAAGAGCTTCTCTGAATGCACAACACATGCAAACCTGAAGCAGATGGGCTACAACAGCAAAAGACCACACTGAGGTAAGAAGAGATTCTCTGAATGCACAACACAGGGAACCCCGAAGCAGATGGGCTACAGCAGCAGAAGACCACACTGAGGTATGAAGAGCTTCACTGAATGCACAACACATGGAACCCTGAAGCAGATGGGCTACAGCAGCTAAAGACCACACTGAGGTGTGAAGAGCTTCTCTGAATGCACAACACATGGAACCCTGAAGCAGGTGAGCTACAGCAGCAGAAGACCACACTGAGGTATGAGGAGCTTCTCTGAATGCACAACACATGGAACCCTGAAGCAGATGAGCTACAGCAGCTGAAGACCATACTGAGGTATGAGGAGCAACTCTGAATGCACAACACATGGAACCCTGTAGGAGATGGGCTACAGCAGCAGAAGACCACACTGAGGTATGAGGAGCTTCTCTGAATGCACAACACATGGAACCCTGAAGCAGATGGGCTACAGCAGCTAAAGACAACACTGAGGTGTGAAGAGCTTCTCTGAATGCACAACACATGGAACGCTGAAGCAGATGGGCTACAGCAGCTAAAGACCACACTGAGGTACGAGGAGATTCGCTGAATGCACAACACATGGAACCCTGAAGCAGATGAGCTACAGCAGCTGAAGACCACACTGAGGTAAGAAGAGCTTCTCTGAATGCACAACACATGGAACCCTGAAGCAGACAGGCAACAACAGCTGAAGACCACACTGAGGTATGAAGAGCTTCTCTGAATGCACAACACATGGAACCCTGAAGCAGATGGGCTACAGCAGCTGAAGACCACACTGAGGTAAGAAGAGCTTCTCTGAATGCACAACACATGGAACCCTGAAGCAGATGGACTACAGCAGCTGAAGACCGAACTGAGGTATGAAGGGCTTCTCTGAATGCACAGCATATGGAACCCTGAAGCAGATGGGCTACAGCAGCAGAAGACCACACTGAGGTATGAAGAGCATCTCTGAATGGACAACACATGGAACCCTGAAGCAGATGGGCTACAGAAGCAGAAGACCACACTGAGGTATGAAGAGCATCTCTGAATGGACAACACATGGAACCCTGAAGCAGATGGGCTACAGAAGCAGAAGACCACACTGAGGTATGAAGAGCATCTCTGAATGGACAACACATGGAACCCTGAAGCAGATGGGCTACAGCAGCTGAAGACCACACTGAGGGATGAAGAGCTTCACTAAATGCACAGCACATGGAAACCTGAAGCAGATGGGCTGCAGTAGCTGAAGACCACACTGAGGTAAGAAGAGCTTCTCTGAATGCACAACACAGGGAACCCTGAAGCAGATGGGAGACAGCAGCAGAGGACCACACTGAGGGATGAAGAGCTTCACTGAATGCACAACACATGGAACCCTGAAGCAGATGGGCTACAGCAGCTAAAGACCACACTGAGGTGTGAAGAGCTTCTCTGAATGCACAACACATCGAACTCTGAAGCAGATGAGCTACAGCAGCTGAACACCACACTGAGGTATGAGGAGCTTCTCTGAATGCACAACACATGGAACCCTGAAGCAGATGGGCTACAACAGCTGAAGACCACACTGAGGTATGAAGAGCTTCTCTGAATGCACAACACATGGAACCCTGAAGCAGATGGGCTACAACAGCTGAAGACCACACTGAGGTAAGAAGAGCTTCTCTGAATGCACAACACAGGGAACCCCCAAGCAGATGGGCTACAGAAGCAGAAGACCACTATGAGGTATGAAGAGCTTCACTGAATGCACAACACATGGAACCCTGAAGCAGATGGGCTACAGCAGCTAAAGACCACAGTGAGGTGTGAAGAGCTTCTCTGAATGCACAACACATGGAACCCTGAAGCAGATGAGCTACAGCAGCAGAAGACCACACTGAGGTATGAGGAGCTTCTCTGAATGCACAACACATGGAACCCTGAAGCAGATGAGCTACAGCAGCTGAAGACCACACTGAGGTATGAGGAGCAACTCTGAATGCACAACACATGGAACCCTGTAGGAGATGGGCTACAGCAGCAGAAGACCACACTGAGGTATGAAGAGCTTCTCTGAATGCACAACACATGGAACCCTGAAGCAGATGGGCTACAGCAGCTAAAGACCACACTGAGGTATGAAGAGCTTCTCTGAATGCACAACACATGGAACCCTGAAGCAGATGGGCTACAGCAGCTAAAGACCACACTGAGGTATGAGGAGCTTCGCTGAATGCACAACACATGGAACCCTGAAGCAGATGAGCTACAGCAGCTGAAGACCACACTGAGGTAAGAAGAGCTTCTCTGAATGCACAACACATGGAACCCTGAAGCAGATGAGCTACAGCAGCTGAAGACCACACTGAGGTATGAAGAGCTTCTCTGAATGCACAACACATGGAACCCTGAAGCAGATGGGCTACAGCAGCTAAAGACCACACTGAGGTATGAAGAGCTTCTCTGAATGCACAACACATGGAACCCTGAAGCAGATGGGCTACAGCAGCTGAAGACCACACTGAGGTATGAAGAGCATCTCTGAATGGACAACACATGGAACCCTGAAGCAGATGGGCTACAGCAGCTGAAGACCACACTGAGGTATGAAGAGCTTCTCTGAATGCACAACACATGGAACCCTGAAGCAGATGGGCAACAGTAGCTGAAGACCACACTGAGGTATGAAGAGCTTCTCTGAATGCACAACACAGGGAACCCTGAAGCAGATGGGAGACAGCAGCAGAGGACCACACTGAGGGATGAAGAAGCTTCTCTGAATGCACAACACATGGAACCCTGAAGCAGATGGGCTACAGCAGCTAAGACCACACTGAGGTGTGAAGAGCATCTCTGAATGCACAACACATGGAACCCTGAAGCAGATGGCTACAGCAGCTGAACACCACACTGAGGTATGAGGAGCTTCTCTGAATGCACAACACATGGAACCCTGAAGCAGATGGGCTACAGCAGCCACACTGAAGACCACACTGAGGGGAACCCTATGAAGAACTTCTCTGAATGCAAGACAAACACATGGAACCCTGAAGCAGATGGGCTACAGCAGCTAAAAGAAGACACTGAGGTAAGAAGAGCTTCTCTGAATGCACAAACCACATGGAACCCTGAAGCAGATGGGCTACAGAAGCTGAAGAAAGACCACACTGAGGTATGAAGAGCTTCACTGAATGCACAACACATGGAACCCTGAAGCAGATGGGCTACAACAGCAGCTAAAGACCACACTGAGGTAAGAAGAGCTTCTCTGAATGCACAACACATGGAACCCTGAAGCAGATGGGCTACAGCAGCAGAAGACCACACTGAGGTAAGAAGAGCTTCTCTGAATGCACAACACATGGAACCCTGAAGCAGATGGGCTACAGCAGCTGAAGACCACACTGAGGTATGAAGAGCAACTCTGAATGCACAACACATGGAACCCTGAAGGAGATGGGCTACAGCAGCAGAAGACCACACTGAGGTATGAAGAGCTTCTCTGAATGCACAACACATGGAACCCTGAAGCAGATGGGCTACAGCAGCTGAAGACCACACTGAGGTATGAGGAGCTTCTCTGAATGCACAACACATGGAACCCTGAAGCAGATGGGCTACAGCAGCTGAAGACCACACTGAGGTATGAAGAGCTTCTCTGAATGCACAACACATGGAACCCCCTGAAGCAGACCACACTGAAAGTGAAGGGCTACATGGAACTGAAGCAGGAACCCTGATGGCTACAGCAAAGACCACACTGAATAAGAAGAGCTTCTCTGAATGCACAACACATGGAACCCTGAAGCAGATGGGCTACAGCAGCTAAGACCACATTGAGGTATGAAGAGCTTCTCTGAATGCACAACACCCTGAAGCAGATGGGCTACAGAAGCTGAAGACCACACTGAGGTATGAAGAACCCTGCACAACACATGGAACCCTGAAGCAGATGGGCTACAGCAGCTGAAGACCACACTGAGATATGAAGAGCTTCTCTGAATGAACAGCACATGGAACCCTGAAGCAGATGGGCTACAGCAACTGAAGACCACACTGAGGTATGAAGAGCTTCTCTGAATGAACAGCACATGGAACCCCCTGAAGCAGATGGGCACACAGAGGTATGAAGAGCTTCTTTGAATGAACAGCACATGGTACCCTGAAGAGATGGGCTGAATGCACAACACATGGAACCCACAACACATGAACCCTGAAGCAGATGGGCTACAGAAGCAGAAGACCACACTGAGGTATGAAGAGCATCTCTGAATGCACAACACATGGAACCCTGAAGCAGATGGGCTACAGCAGCTGAAGACCACACTGAGGTATGAAGAGCGTCTCTGAATGCACAACACATGGAACCATGAAGCAGATGGGCTACAGCAGCTGAAGACCACACTGAGGTATGAGGAGCGTCTCTGAATGCACAACACATGGAACCCTGAAGCAGATGGGCTAAAGCAGCTGAAGACCACACTGAGGTATGAAGAGCTTCTCTGAATGAACAGCACATGGAACCCTGAAGCAGATGGGCTACAGCAACTGAAGACCACACTGAGGAATGAAGAGCTTCTCTGAATGAACAGCACATGGAACCCTGAAGCAGATGGGCTACAGAAGCTTAAGACCACACTGTGGAATGAGGAGCATCATTGAATGGACAACACATGGAACCCTGAAGCAGATGGGCTACAGCAGCTGAGGACCACACTGAGGTATGAAGAGCTTCTCAGAATGCACAACTCATGGAACCCAGAAGCAGATGGGCTACAGCAGCTGAAGACCACACTGAGGTATGAAGTGCTTCTCTGAATGCACAACACATGGAACCCTGAAGCAGATGGGCTACAGTAGCTGAAGACCACACTGAGGAATGAAGAGCTTTTCTGAATGTACAACACATGGAACCCCGAAACAGATGGGCTACAGCAGCTGAAGACCACACTGAGGTATGAAGTGCTTCTCTGAATGCACAACACATGGAACCCTGAAGCAGATGGGCTACAGCAGCTGAAGACCACACTTAGGTATGAAGAGCTTCTCTGAATGCACAACACATGGAACCCTGAAGCAGATGGACTATAGTAGCTGAAGACCACACTGAGGTATGAAGAGCTTCTCTGAATGCACAACACATGGAACCCTGAAGCAGGTGAGCTACAGCAGCTGAAGACCACACTGAGGTATGAAGAGCATCTCTGAATGCACAATACATGGAACCCTGAAGCAGATGGGCTACAGCAGCTGAAGACCACACTGAGGTATGAAGAGCTTCTCTGAATGCACAACACATGGAACCCTGAAGCAGATGGGCTACAAAAACTGAAGAACACAATGAGGTATGAAGTGCTTCTCTGAATGCACAATACATGGAACCCTGAAGCAGATGGACTATAGTAGCTGAAGACCACACTGAGGTATGAAGAGCTTCTCTGAATGCACAACACATGGAACCCTGAAGCAGATGGGCTACAAAAACTGAAGAACACAATGAGGTATGAAGTGCTTCTCTGAATGCACAATACATGGAACCCTGAAGCAGGTGAGCTACAGCAGCTGAAGACCACACTGAGGTATGAAGAGCATCTCTGAATGCACAATACATGGAACCCTGAAGCAGATGGGCTAGAGCAGCTGAAGACCACACTGAGGTATGAAGAGCTTCTCTGAATGCACAACACATGGAACCCTGAAGCAGATGGGGTACAGCAGCTGAAGACCACACTGAGATATGAAGAGCGTCTCTTGATGCACAACACATGGAACCCTGAAGCAGATGGGCTACAGCAGCAGAAGACCACACTTAGGTATGAAGAGCATCTCTGAATGCACAACACATGGAACCCTGAAGCAGATGGGCTACAGCAGCTAAAGACCACACTGAGGTATGAAGTGCTTCTCTGAATGCACAATACATGGAACCCTGAAGCAGATGGGCTACAGCAGCTGAAGACCACACTGAGGTATGAAGTGCTTCTCTGAATGCACAATACATGGAACCCTGAAGCAGATGGGCTACAGCAGCTGAAGACCACACTGAGGTATGAAGAGCTTCTCTTGATGCACAACACATGGAACCCTGAAGCAGATGGGGGTACAGCAGCAGAAGAACACACTGAGATATGAAGAGCGCTCTTGAATGCACAACACATGGAACCCTGAAGCAGATGGGCTACAGCAGCAGAAGACCACACTTAGGTATGAAGAGCATCTCTGAATGCACAACACATGGAACCCTGAAGCAGATGGGCTACAGCAGCTAAAGACCACACTTAGGTATGAAGATCTCTGAATGCACAACACATGGAACCCTGAAGCAGATGGAATGCACTGAAGACCATGGTATGAACCCTGAATGAAGCAGATGGAACCCCTGAAGCAGATGGGCTACAGCAGCTGAAGACCACACTGAGGGTATGAAGAGCATCTCTGAATGCACAACACATGGAACCCTGAAGCAGATGGGCTACAGCAGCTGAAGACCACACTGAGGTATGAAGAGCTTCTCTGAATGCACAACACATGGAACCCTGAAGCAGATGGGCTACAGCAGCTGAAGACCACACACTTCCCTGAATGGCACAACACATGGAACCCTGAAGCAGATGGGAACCCTACAGCAGCTGAAGCACCACACTGACACTGAGGTATGAAGAGCTTCTCTGAATGCACAACACATGGAACCCTGAAGCAGATGGGCTACAGCAGCTGAAGACCACACTGAGGTATGAAGAGCTTCTCTGAATGCACAACACATGGAACCCTGAAGCAGATGGGCTACAGCAGCTGAAGACCACACTTAGGTATGAAGAGCTTCTCTGAATGCACAACACATGGAACCCCTGAAGCAGATGGGCTACAGCAGCTGAAGACCACACTGAGGTATGAAGAGCTTTTCTGAATGCACAACACATGGAACCCTGAAGCAGATGGGTTACAGCAGCTGAAGACCACACTGAGGTATGAAGAGCTTCTTTGAATGCACAACACATGGAACCCTGAAGCAGATGGACTATAGTAGCTGAAGACCACACTGAGGAAAGAGCCCTGAAGCACAACACATGGAACCCTGAAGCAGATGGGCTACAGAAGACCACACTGAAGGTATGAAGAGCATCTCTGAATGCACAACACATGGAACCCTGAAGCAGATGGGCTACAGCAGCTGAAGACCACACTGAGGTATGAAGAGCATCTCAGAATGCACAACACATGGAACCCAGAAGCAGATGGGCTACAGCAGCTGAAGACCACACTGAGGTATGAAGAGCTTCTCAAATGCACAACACATGGAACCCTGAAGCAGATGGGCTGGGCTGAAGACCACACTGCTGAAGTGCTTCTCTGAATGCCAACACATGGAACCCTGAAGCAGATGGGCTACAGCAGCTTCCATACTGAATGAAGAGCATCTCTGAATGAATAACATGGAACCCTGAAGCAGATGGGCTACAGCAGCTAAAGACCACACTGTGGAATGAGGAACATCTTTGAATGCACAACACATGGAACCCTGAAGCAGATGGGCTTCAGCAGCTGAAGACCAGACTGATGTATGAAGAGCTTCTCTGAATGCACAACACATGGAACCCTGAAGCAGATGGGCTACAGCAGCTGAAGACCACACTGAGGAATGAAGAGCTTCTCTGAATGTACAACACATGGAACCCCGAAACAGATGGGCTACAGCAGCTGAAGACCACACTGAGGTATGAGGAGCATCTTTGAATGCACAACACATGGAACCCTGAAGCAGATGGGCTTCAGCAGCTGAGGACCAGACTGATGTATGAAGTGCTTCTCTGAATGCACAACACATGGAACCCTGAAGCAGATGGGCTACAGCAGCTGAAGACCACACTTAGGTATGAAGAGCTTCTCTGAATGCACAACACATGGAACCCTGACGCAGATCGGCTACAGCAGCTGAAGAACATACTGAGGCATGAAGAGCTTCTCTGAATGAACAGCACATGGAACCCTGAAGCAGATGGGCTACAGCAGCTGAAGACCACACTGAGGTATGAGGAGCTTCTCTGAATGCACAACACATGGAACCCTGAAGCAGATGAGCTACAGCAGCTGAAGACCACACTGAGGTATGAAGAGCTTCTCTGAATGCACAGCACATGGAACCCTGAAGCAGTTGGGCTACAGCTGCTGAATGAGGAGCCTCTGAATGCACAACACATGGAACCCTGAAGCAGATGGGCTACAGCAGCTGAAGACCATACTGGAGTATGAAGAGCTTCTCTGAATGAATAGCACATGGAACCCTGAAGCAGATGGGCTACAGCAGCTAAAGACCACACTGTGGAATGAGGAACATCTTTGAATGCACAACACATGGAACCCTGAAGCAGATGGGCTTCAGCAGCTGAAGACCAGACTGATGTATGAAGATATTCTCTGAATGCACAACACATGGAACCCTGAAGCAGATGGGCTACAGCAGCTGAAGACCACACTGAGGAATGAAGAGCTTCTCTGAATGTACAACACATGGAACCCCGAAACAGATGGGCTACAGCAGCTGAAGACCACACTGAGGTATGAGGAGCATCTTTGAATGCACAACACATGGAACCCTGAAGCAGATGGGCTTCAGCAGCTGAGGACCAGACTGATGTATGAAGTGCTTCTCTGAATGCACAACACATGGAACCCTGAAGCATATGGGCTACAGCAGCTGAAGACCACACTTAGGTATGAAGAGCTTCTCTGAATGCACAACACATGGAACCCTGACGCAGATCGGCTACAGCAGCTGAAGACCATACTGAGGCATGAAGAGCTTCTCTGAATGAACAGCACATGGAACCCTGAAGCAGATGGGCTACAGCAGCTGAAGACCACACTGAGGTAAGAAGAGCTTCTCTGAATGCACAACACATGGAACCCTGAAGCAGATGGGCTACAGCAGCTGAAGAACACAATGAGGTATGAAGAGCTTCTCTGAATGCACAACACATGGAACCCTGAAGCAGATGGGCTACAGCAGCTGAAGACCACACCGAGATATGAAGAGCTTCTCTTAATGCACAACACATGGAACCCTGAAGCAGATGGGCTACAGCAGCTGAAGACCACACTGAGGTATGAAGAGCTTCTCTGAATGCACAACACATGGAACCCTGAAGCAGATGGGCTACAGAAGCAGAAGACCACACTAAGGTATGAAGAGCATCTCAGAATGCACAACACATGGAACCCTGAAGCAGATGGGCTACAGCAGCTGAAGACCACACTGAGGTATGACGTGCTTCTCTGAATGCACAATACATGGAACCCTGAAGCAGATGGGCTACAGCAGCTGAAGACCACACTGAGGTATGAAGAGCTTCTCTGAATGCACAACACATGGAACCCTGAAGCAGATGGGGTACAGCAGCTGAAGACCTCACTTAGGTAAGAAGAGGTTCTCTGAATGCACAACACATGGAACCCTGAAGCAGATGGACTATAGTAGCTGAAGACCACACTGAGGTATGAAGAGCTTTTTTGAATGCACAACACATGGAACCCTGAAGCAGATGGGCTACAGCAGCTGAAGACCACACTGAGATATGAAGAGCGTCTCTTGATGCACAACACATGGAACCCTGAAGCAGATGGGCTACAGCAGCAGAAGACCACACTAAGGTATGAAGAGCATCTCTGAATGCACAACACATCGAACCCTGAAGCAGATGGGCTACAGCATCTGAAGACCACACTTAGGTATGAAGAGCTTCTCTGAATGCACAATACATGGAACCCTGAAGCAGATGGGCTACAGCAGCTGAAGACCACACTGAGGTATGAAGAGCTTCTCTGAATGCACAACACATGGAACCCTGAAGCAGATGGGTTACAGCAGCTGAAGACCTCACTTAGGTATGAAGAGCTTCTCTGAATGCACAACACATGGAACCCTGAAGCAGATGGACTATAGTAGCTGAAGACCACACTGAGGTATGAAGAGCTTTTTTGAATGCACAACACATGGAACCCTGAAGCAGATGGGCTACAGCAGCTGAAGACCACACTGAGATATGAAGAGCGTCTCTTGATGCACAACACATGGAACCCTGAAGCAGATGGGCTACAGCAGCAGAAGACCACACTAAGGTATGAAGAGCATCTCTGAATGCACAACACATGGAACCCTGAAGCAGATGGGCTACAGCAGCTGGAGACCACACTGAGGTATGAAGAGCTTCTCAGAATGCACAACACATGGAACCCAGAAGCAGATGGGCTACAGCAGCTGAAGACCACACTGAGGTATGAAGTGCTTCTCTCAATGCACAACACATGGAACCCTGAAGCAGATGGGCTACAGCAGCTGAAGACCATACTGGAGTATGAAGAGCTTCTCTGAATGAATAGCACATGGAACCCTGAAGCAGATGGGCTACAGCAGCTAAAGACCACACTGTGGAATGAGGAACATCTTTGAATGCACAACACATGGAACCCTGAAGCAGATGGGCTTCAGCAGCTGAAGACCAGACTGATGTATGAAGAGCTTCTCTCAATGCACAACACATGGAACCCTGAAGCAGATGGGCTACAGCAGCTGAAGACCACACTGAGGAATGAAGAGCTTCTCTGAATGTACAACACATGGAACCCCGAAACAGATGGGCTACAGCAGCTGAAGACCACACTGAGGTATGAGGAGCATCTTTGAATGCACAACACATGGAACCCTGAAGGAGATGGACTACAGCAGCTGAAGACCATACTGAGGTATGAAGAGCTTCTCTGAATGCACAACACATGGAACCCTGAAGCAGATGGGTTACAGCAGCTGAAGACCTCACTTAGGTATGAAGAGCTTCTCTGAATGCACAACACATGGAACCCTGAAGCAGATGGACTATAGTAGCTGAAGACCACACTGAGGTATGAAGAGCTTTTTTGAATGCACAACACATGGAACCCTGAAGCAGATGGGCTACAGCAGCTGAAGACCACACTGAGATATGAAGAGCGTCTCTTGATGCACAACACATGGAACCCTGAAGCAGATGGGCTACAGCAGCAGAAGACCACACTAAGGTATGAAGAGCATCTCTGAATGCACAACACATGGAACCCTGAAGCAGATGGGCTACAGCAGCTGAAGACCACACTTAGGTATGAAGAGCTTCTCTGAATGCACAACACATGGAACCCTGAAGCAGATGGGCTACAGCAGCTGAAGACCACACTGAGATATGAAGAGCTTCCCTGAATGCTCAACACATGGAACCCTGAAGCAGATGGGCTACGGCAGCTGAAGACCACACTGAGGTATGAAGTGCTTCTCTGAATGCACAACACATGGAACCCTGAAGCAGATGGGCTTCAGCAGCTGAAGACCATACTGAGGTATGAAGTGCTTCTCAGAATGCACAACACATGGAACCCTGAAGCAGATGGGCTTCAGCAGCTGAAGACCACACTGAGGTATGAAGTGCTTCTCTGAATGCACAACACATGGAACCCTGAAGCAGATGGGCTACAGAAGCAGAAGACCACACTTAGGTATGAAGAGCATCTCTGAATGCACAACACATGGAACCCTGAAGCAGATGGGCTACAGCAGCTGAAGACCACACTGAGGTATGAAGAGCTTCTCTGAATGCACACACACACGCACGCACGCACGCACGCACGCACGCACGCACGCACGCACGTATGCATGCACACACACGTGCACAGGCACACACACACACACACACACACACACAACGTACCTGTGAGGCCCGCTCTGACCCCGCCAGGTCGATCATGAAGAGGCGACCGAAGCGAACCTCCTGTAAAATGTCTCTACAGCGACTCTGCTGTCTCACGCCCACCTGCAGCACTGCATGTGAGCGAGACGATGTCTGATTTGCTGCTGTTGGCTCCTGCGTCCGCTGCTTATTCCCCTTCATCAACAGCTCCATGATCTGAGGCGACATCATCATCATCACCTTAATCATACTCAGCATCATCACCATCATCATCAGCCTCAGCATCTTCATGATCATCACCACCATCATCATCCTCAGCATCTTCACCATCATCATCCATCATCATCATCATCATCATCATCATCATCATCCATCATCTTCACCATCATCACCTCCATTTTCATCCTCAGCATCTTCACTATCATCATCATCACCATCATCACCACAATCATCATCCTCAGCATCATCACCATCACCATCAGCCTCTGCATCTTCACCATCATCACCACCATCATCATCCTCAGCATCTTCACCATCATCATCATCATCATCATCTTCACCATCATCACCACCATCTTCATCCTCAGCATCTTCACCATCATCATCATCATCATCATCATCATCACCATCGCCATCAGCCTCTGCATCTTCATCATCATCATCATTATCATGATCCTCAGCATCTTCACCATCATCATCACCAGAATCATCCTCAGCACCTTCACCATCATCATCATCACATTCAACATCATCATCATCATGATCCTCAGCATCTTCACCATCATCATCACCAGAATCATCCTCAGCATCTTCACCATCATCATCATCACCACCAACATCAGCCTCAGCATCTTCACCACCACCATCATCATCATCATCATCATCATCATCACCTTAATCATCCTCAGCATCATCACCACCATCATCAGCCTCAGCATCATCACCACCATCATCAGCCTCATCTTCACCATCATCACCACCATCATCATCATCACCTTAATCATCTTCAGCATCATCACCACCATCATCAGCCTCAGCATCTTCACCATCATCATCATCATCATCATCATCATCATCATCACCTTAATCATCCTCAGCATCATCACCACCACCATCAGCCTCAGCATCTTCACCATCTTCACCATCATCATCCTCAGCATCTTCACCACCATCATCATCATCATCACCACCATCATCATCACCTTAATCATCCTCAGCATCATCACCACCATCATCAGCCTCAGCATCATCACCACCATCATCAGCCTCATCTTCACCATCATCACCACCATCATCATCATCATCATCATCATCATAATCATCCTCAGCATCATCACCACCACCATCAGCCTCTCTTCATCATCACCACCATCATCATCACCATCATCCTCAGCATCATCACCATCATCATCATCATCATCATCATCATCTTCATCATCATCATCACCATCATCATCCTCATCATCATCATCTTCACCATCACCATCATCATCACCATCATCATCATCATCATCATCATCATCATCATCATCAGCCTCTGCATCTTCATCATCATCATCATTATCATGATCCTCAGCATCTTCACCATCATCATCACCAGAATCATCCTCAGCACCTTCACCATCATCATCATCACCTTCAACATCATCATCATCATGATCCTCAGCATCTTCACCATCATCATCACCAGAATCATCCTCAGCATCTTCACCATCATCATCATCACCACCAACATCAGCCTCAGCATCTTCACCACCACCATCATCATCATCATCATCATCATCATCATCATCATCCTCCAGCATCACCATCATCAGCCTCAGCATCATCACCACCATCATCAGCCTCATCTTCACCATCATCACCACCATCATCATCATCACCTTAATCATCTTCAGCATCATCACCACCATCATCAGCCTCAGCATCTTCACCATCATCATCATCATCATCACCTTAATCATCCTCAGCATCATCACCACCACCATCAGCCTCAGCATCTTCACCATCTTCACCATCATCATCCTCAGCATCTTCACCACCATCATCAGCCTCATCTTCACCATCATCATCATCACCTTAATCATCCTCAGCATCATCACCACCATCATCAGCCTCAGCATCATCACCACCATCATCAGCCTCATCTTCACCATCATCACCACCATCATCATCATCACCTTAATCATCCTCAGCATCATCACCACCATCATCAGCCTCTGCATCTTCACCATCATCATCATCATCATCACCTTAATCAGCCTCAGCATCTTCACCATCATCATCATCATCATCATCACCTTAATCAGCCTCAGCATCTTCACCATCATCATCATCATCACCTTAATCATCCTCAGCATCATCACCACCACCATCAGCCTCTGCATCTTCACCATCATCATCATCATCATCATCATCATCATCATCATCACCTTAATCAGCCTCAGCATCTTCACCATCATCATCATCATCATCATCATCATCATCATCATCATCATCATCAATCAGCCTCAGCATCTTCACCATCATCATCATCATCATCATCATCATCACCTTAATCAGCCTCAGCATCTTCACCATCATCATCATCATCATCATCATCATCACCTTAATCAGCCTCAGCATCATCATCATCATCATCATCATCATCATCATCACCTTAATCAGCCTCAGCATCTTCACCATCATCATCATCATCACCTTAACCATCCTCAGCATCATCTTCACCATCATCACCTTGATCATCAGCCTCAGCATCATCACCATCATCATCATCATCTCCTTAACCATCCTCAGCATCATCACCACCATCATCAGCCTCAGCATCTTCACCATCATCATCATCATCATCATCACCTTAATCAGCCTCAGCATCTTCACCATCATCATCACCTTAACCATCCTCAGCATCTTCACCATCATCATCATCATCATCATCATCATCATCATCATCATCATCATCATCTCCATCTTATCATTCCCGCCATCACCATCAATGGCCGCATACGACTGGTGCTTTCACAAAGTTTTCCGTAAATATTTCTGAATGATTCGACTGGAATTAGAGGCGCTGAAATGTGATTACTTTACTCACAAGCGACAAACTTGCGAATAGTTGGTGAAGTCACAGGAAACACTGCGAAAGCATGTGAATGGAATGTACTCAGGTACCTGTATCCTGGTTTGGTGATTGTGCTGCTTCCAAAAATCTTTAAAATCAATTGAAATTTTTTGATGGGCGATAATGTGTGGGATTTGCATAAGGAATTACTGCAAATAGCGGCAAACCAAGAAAAATACACAAACCCTCCCCTTTTCTTTAATTTTTCTTGTTTTGTTACAGCATGACGACATGTTTTCTCCACTTCCTCATTCTTGGCTGATTCCTCCGTTGTCGGAGCACCACTGTCTAGTTCTCAAAAACCCATTTGACAGGCAGATTTGCTAAAATAAACAATTTCTCACTGTGCAGGTGGGCGGTTTACTTCTCAGCAACTACCAGTCGAATACAGTCACTGTCATCATCGAGTAATGTTGGAGGAAGTTTCTCACTTCTTGGGCATTGATGGTGGACACTTCAGTGATTCCAGCCACTTGGATCTCGCCCTTGGAGTCTTCACGAAGGTCAAGGAATCCAGACGCAGGGTTCAGCAGATCACGAATCATCTCGTTGTAGATCTGAGAAACATGTTGAACCATACAGCTTAGAGTCACCATCTCTGTGCTGAAATGCTGATGGGGAGTGTTTGGACTGTATGTAATTAATTCACAGTTATTTATCTGATGCTTTGACCTAAAGCAATTTACAGCTAATTAGACTGAGTAGGAATTAATCCCATCAGGGGCATTGAGGGATTAAAGGCCCTGATCGAGGAGGGTCCAGTGGTTTCACAGCTCTTATTATGGCTATACTGGGGTCAAACCACCGGGCCTCACCAGCCCAAGTCATATGACTCTGGAGGCTAAGGAGGCTATAGAGGAGTGCAGAGGCTATAGAGGAGTGTAGAGGCTATAGAGGAGTATAGAGACTATTGAGGAGTGTAGAGACTATAGAGGAGTGTAGAGGCTATAGAGGAGTATAGAGACTATAGAGGAGTGTAGAGACTATAGAGGAGTGTAGAGACTATAGAGGAGTTTAGAGGCTATAGAGGAGTGTAGAGACTAAAGAGGAGTATAGAGACTATAGAGAAGTGTAGAGGCTATAGAGGAGTGTAGACACTAAAGAGGAGAGTAGAGACTATAGAGGAGTGTAGAGGCTATACAGGAGTGTAAAGGCTTTAGAGGAGTGTTGAGACTATAGAGGAGTGTAGAGGCTATAGAGGAGTGTAGAGGCTATAGAGGAGTGTAGAGACTTTAGAGGATTGTAGAGACTATAGAGGAGTGCAGAGACTTTAGAGGAGTGTAGAGTCTATAGAGGAGTCTATAGGTCACCTCGAGGTAGGACATGGACACGCTGTACTGCATATCATCGCTAGACTCCTCGATGGCCCGAAACAGGTCATTTAGTGTCCGCACGTAGATTCCTGGGTCCTTATCTGTACCCAGCATTGTGTAGGTCTTTCCACAGCCTGCTCTCACACACACACACACACACACACAAACACACACATGCAAGCACACATATACAGCATACAAACACAAACACATACACTCACATATAAGGACATGCACAGACACACCCACATAGACAAGCACACGCATGCACATAAACACACACAGACATCAACATGCACATGCAAGTATCCATACACACAAGCACACACATACAAGGACAAAAGCAAACAATTTAATTAGGGAAGAGAGGATTAGCTCTCAAGGCTAGACAGTTGAGCACAGATTACTGAAGAGCCAGTTAGTGAGTGAGGGAAAGAGAGAGCTTTTGAAGAACCCCATCTGTTGACGGACGGTGTGTCACCTGAAGGAACCCCAGGATTCGATTAGGCCCTTCTTCCCTTCCCAAGCACCAAAAAAGGGTCCAAAAAACAAGTTTCAACTCGCAATTGTGTTTGAATTACCCACGTTCAATTTACATTCGACACACAGAGCTGATTAAAAATCTAACTTTGAAACTGTACCATAAATTTCGTATCACCTAGTGTCATGCTTCCTCCAACATAAGCATAAGATCCTTTTTTCACAGGAACATTAAAGAATTATATGAGCATGACACAAGGCAGGATCAAAACTCAGGCGCAGATGAAAATCCAGTTCACAAGGTTTATTATAAATTGACGTCAAGTAATCCAGGTCAGTAATAGGCAGTAAGAATATGGCGCAGATTGGGGGAATCCAGAATCGTGAACACAGAACAGTCCAAAAGTCAAAACCAGGAAGGCGGTACACCAATGTCAAGTCTTAAAGAGAAATCAAAAGCCAGAGAACTCGTAAGGAAGACACAGGGGAACAGGCTGCACAAACTCACGCTGGATTGGACAGAAATGGGGGATAGTAAAGGGAGGCTAACGCCCTGATTACATTGGGTGCAGGTGTGTGGATCTGAGGAACATGAAGGGAGGTGTGGCTACAAATGAGGAACAATCAAACAATAAATGAGAGGCAGCTAGCAGATGTCTGGTATTGCTTGACTAATATGATAAACTGCTAAAATAAACAGAAAATAATAAGCATAAATACAAAATATACTTATAACAAAACTAGACAGATTCAGATCCTGACTGATAACTGTTTATGACAACCAGTGACTTCAGCTGAGGAAGAGATGTGCTGGTTGCATGTTTCACTGTGAGCGCTCAGGTAACAGCTTGAGTCGCATTAATAGCTGCAGTGGCACCTCCATGTCTGCTCTGTACACAGTCTCCCTGCCCTCAGGACACCAGCCAATGAGGAAGCAGCTCTGAGAACACCCTACATCAATAACCTTTTGAACCCTGTATTATATATAGGGATTGTGACCCCAACCAATGCCAAAACACAGCTTTCCGTGATGGGGAAACCACTTGATCGTAAACAAGGTCACATGAAAACCAAAAGTCATGTGATCAATGTCACGTTTGGAGGCCAGTTTTCCAGCATTTCAAGTCATAGCATGTTCTGTATGCGGCTGCTAAACTAGCCTATAGAGCACTGCAGTGATGATGTCACAGCTACTTAGCTTCTGGTGTCAGAGGTAAAATCCCTATGGGAATTTACAATGGGGTTTGGACACTATCCAGCATTGCTCAAACTCGGATTAATTTTATGAGCCGCCTCGCTCCAAGATTAGCCTATGGGGTATACAGATATAAAGGATCGCATCAAATTCGTAGTTTATTGCCAAAAATTATTTGCTTTTGCACTTGTAGTCCAATTTGTAGTCCACTTCTGCGAAGTACATATCCACTACACAAGTGGGCAAGTACCCCGTGATTGTTCCCAGCCAATGGGGTACCTCAGTTTCAGCAAACGTTCACAACGTATCATGACGGTAGCCGATCAGTGCCCTAAATTACCGTTGTCTACATTTTGTATGTCCGTGCATACATTACCACATAGCGGGTCAATATTAGTTAGCTACGTGCCTAGAAACGAATGGATCACAATGAATAGTTATTTCACCATTTAGCTAGCTAGCTAGCACTTAGCTACACTAACGAACGGCCAGACAAACCAGCTAGTGATTACATCTTGTGATTACTTATTACATCTTGTGCACATAGCTAAATCGAGAGAAACAGTAAATGGTTAGTTTAATGTCACTTGCTGCTATTTAGCAAGCTAGCTAGTATTAAAATTCACCGAGTATAAATGGCTACGTTAGCAAAATAACTAGCTAGCTAGTTAAGTCAATAAAAATGGTAAATAGCCATTACTTGGCTACTTAGCTAGCTTTAAGCATTTCCCGAGCTGACATTTACATATGACATTCGTCAGCTTCTGAAGTTGGTAAACTAGCTCGCTGGCTAAGTTAGTCAGCTAACAGTCAGTTCACTTGCTCGCCTAGCATCATATGGTGAATATTAATCGCTAAACACAGTGAATTGTCATTATTTCAGCACTTAACTAGCGTTAGATGAGCAAGCAGACCTGAATTAGCTACATAGCTCGGTCAGTTATGCATTGACAAAGCTGATTAGCTCGTTCTCTACCACCGTTTTTAAGCAAACAAACATTGGCCCAAGATGTTTGGCTATGAAAGTGGCACTAGTTGTAAAACTTAATATCTAGCAAGTAAACATAACTAAGTAGAACGTAGAGCGGCTGACCAATTTACAATCTCACCAGGCAAAGCAAACAAATAGCTATGGCAAGCTGCAATTTCTAACGCATTTTGTGTTAGAAAGTAGGATTTTGTCTGCCTGTTATTTTTAGTTTTCATTATTGTTAGTTTTTATTTTCATTTATGCACCTTTTGTTATTTTTCTGAGTGATTGTGTATTGTTCTGATTGATTGTCATTGTCAGTGTAATCCTTGTGTTCTTCCCTCCTGTCAGTCCTTAAATCGGTGAGGTGATTCTAACTTCCTTCATTCTGTTCTTGCTGCCTGTCTGCACCTGAGAGTAGTTTAGAATCAGGGCCTGGGTGTGCAGAGCAGATTAGCATAGGTTTCTACGTCTAATAAACGCCCTGCTGAGTTTGATCTGCATTTGGAGTTTCCGTCTGTTCTTAACAGTACGAATCGACCAGCTACAACTCCAGCAGATGTTACCGAGCTGCAGCGTATCCAACAACATCAGGCTACCGTCATCGAACAGCAACGACGCGAATTGGAGGAGATGAGGGCTGCTCTCCAGAGTCTTTCATGGAGCTGTTCTGTTCCCACTCCACCTGCTCCTCCAGCCGCTGCAGCAGTGGCACCTCCCATCCGGGAGCCCCGCTGTCTCCTCCGCGAGAATCTACGCGGAGATCCACAGACCTGCCGAGCCTTCCTATCCCAGTGCTCCATCATATTCGAGCTTCAACCTCTAACCTTCCCCACTTCTCGCTCCAGGGTGGCCTACATCATAACGCTGTTGTCCGGCCGTGCCAGGGAGTGGGGCACTTCCATGTGGGACGCCGGCCACCCCTGTACTCTAACCCTGGAGGCGTTCGTGGCTGAGATGCGAGAGGTCTTCGACCGTTCCTACCGTGGAAGGGAAGCCGGCAGTGAACTCCTCGCCCTTCGCCAAGGTAACCTGAGCGTCTCGGATTATGCTATCAAGTTCCGTTCGCTGGCTGCCTCTACTAACTGGAGCGAAGATGCGCGCTATGATGTGTTCTATCAGGGATTGGCGGATAGGATCAAGGATGAGCTGGCTTCACGGGAGCTGCCCCTGATCTTCAGAGTCTTATGAAGATTACGATCCAGATCGACTCCGCCTCCTGCAGCGCGCCTTGCGAGCGTCACACCATCCCTGAGACGGTCCGGTCTGAACGGCGTGGCAACCCTTCTTCGTCTCGGGGCGATGCTCCTATTCAGGAGACCAGCAAGCCCCAGGCGTCGGAGGAGCCCATGCAGGTAGATCGGTTCCGTCTTTCTCCGCAAGAGCGCGCCAGAAGATTACAGACTGGAGTATGCCTCTACTGTGCTCTAGAGGGTCATCGTTTGGCGAGTTGCCCGGTCAAGAACAAGAAGGAACCGGTGAGTCTGCACCTTAGTCACGTTTCGGAGAATACCAACTCTCCATGCAAGCTGATACCGGTCACTATTGTCAATGAACTTAACACTCTGTGCACTTTGGCTCTCATTGACTCAGGCTCGGACCTGAATCTCATCGACAAAAGTCTGCTTGCCGAACTAAAGATTTTGCCCCAGTCCATACCAGTTCCGCTCAAAGCCATGGGCCTCAACGGTCAATTGTTAAGCCGTGTCACTCATGTCACTTCTCCACTAACCCTGTCTCTGGGAATCACCAGGAGAGGATCCGATTGCACATCACCTCCTCTCCCTCCGCACCTGTTGTTCTGGGGCTCCCCTGGTTACAGATCCACAACCCAGTGATCAACTGGAGCAACGGCCAGATTGGGGAGTGGAGTACAAACTGCCTGAAAACCTGCTTATTGAAAGCACCTGCCAGTCCATCCAGTTTCCGCCCCAGAACGGAGGACCCTGCTCCAGACCTGTCAAGGGTGCCCAGGGAGTATGATGATCTAGCAGGGGTTTTTTCCAAATCACGGGCTCTGTCCTTACCTCCTCACAGGCCTTATGACTGCGCGATAGATCTGCTTCCTGGTGCTTCTCCTCCCAAAGGGGGCCTGTATGCGCTGTCACGACCTGAACGAGAGGCCATGGACCGGTATGTGGAGGACTCCCTGGCAGCGGGCATCATCCGCCCATCCTCCTCTCCAGCCGGCGCCGGGTTCTTCTTCGTGGAAAAAAAAGATGGCTCCCTGAGACCGTGCATCGATTACCGGGCCCTGAACAATATCACGGTAAAGAATCGCTACCCATTACCCCTCATGAACACCGCATTTGAACTCTTACAGGGAGCTAGCATATTCACTAAATTGGACCTTCGTAACGCATACCACCTAGTTAGGATTAAGGAGGGAGATGAGTGGAAGACCGCGTTTAATACTGCTCGAGGACACTACGAATATCTGGTCATGCCGTTTGGTCTAGCCAATGCTCCAGCAGTTTTTCAGAACCTCATAAATGATGTCCTACATGATATGATCAACCAGTTCGTTTTTGTTTACCTGGACAACATTCTAATTTTCTCTCGTTCTAAGGAGGAGCATGTACACCACGTCCGGTCAGTCCTTCAGCGCTTATTGGAGAATCAGTTGTTCGCCAAACTTGAAAAGTGTGATTTTCACCAGGATACCGTTCCTTTCCTGGGTTTTGTGGTGGGCCCGGGTGGTATCCTCATGGATCAGGAGAAGGTGAGGGCAGTCAGGGACTGGGCCATGCCCACCAACCCTAAAGAACTACAGTGTTTTTGGGCTTCGCTAATTTCTATAGGAGGTTCATTCAAACTACAGCACTGTAGCTGCCCCACTTACCTCTCTCCACGTCACCCAAGGTTCCGTTCCTTTGGTCCCCAGCCGCTGAGAAGGCCTTCGTTAATCTCAAGGAGAGATTCACCACTGCCCCTATCCTTAAACAACCGGATCCAGAGAGGCAGTTTATCGTGGAGGTTGATGCATCTGATGTGGGGGTAGGGGCAGTCCTATCTCAACGCAATGCTACTGATAACAAGATTCACCCCTGTGCCTTCTTTTCTCGCAGACTTTCTCAGGCGGAGCGCAACTATGACATCGGCAACCGGGAACTGTTGGCCGTTAAGATGGCTCTAGAGGAGTGGCGACACTGGCTTGAGGGGGCCCAGGTTCCGTTTCTAGTGTGGACCGATCACAAGAACTTGGAGTATCTCAAGTCTGCCAAGAGGCTAAACTCCAGACAGTCCCGTTGGTCACTTTTTTTTGATCGCTTTAATTTTACGTTGTCTTATCGCCCAGGGTCCCTTAACGGCAAGCCAGACGCACTTTCTAGGAAGTTCGCCCCAGATTTAACCACCAGGGAACCACAACCCATTCTTCCTCAAAAGTGTACAGTGGGGGTACTGAATTGGGAATTGGAGGACCGAGTGGGAAGGGCTCAACCGCCTGGGGGACCACCATCTAACTGTCCTAGGTCTTGTTTGTTTGTTCCTGAAGGCCTAAGGTCAGAGGTTCTACACTGGGCCCATTCCTCACGGCTCGCCTGCCATCCCGGAGTGCGCCGTGCGCTGGCACTGTTGTTCGGAGGTTCTGGTGGCCGTCACGCAAAAGACGTCAAAGAGTTTACATCTGCCTGCTCAGTCTGCGCTCAGAACAAGACCCCTCACCAGCCACCTGCGGGCCTCCTCCAACCTCTCCCCGTGCCATCCAGGCCTTGATCCCACATAGCCATGGATTTCGTCACCGGACTTCCTCCATCTGCCGGTAACACAGTAATACTTACCATAGTTGATCGCTTCTCCAAATCCACTCACCTGGTGCCATTGCCTAAGTTACCATCTGCCCAAGAGACTGCTGACCTGTTAGTTAACCATGTTATTCGCCTCCATGGCATACCTTCTGATATTGTTTCTGATTGTGGTCCTCAATTCGTATCTCATGTTTGGAAAGCCTTCTGCAAGTCTCTAGGTATTTCTGTCAGCCTGTCCTCAGGATTCCATCCACAGTCCAACGGCTAGACTGAACGAGCCAACCAACAACTGGAGAGTGTCCTTCGTTGCCTGACCTCCAGGGATCAGGAGGATTGGAGTGAACAGTTGCCCTGGGTCGAGTACTCAACCAACAGCCTGCCATCTGCTGCCTCAGGTATCTCGCCTTTTGCAGCCTGCCTTGGTTACCAACCCCCTCTATTCCCTTCCCAGGAGTCTAAGGTGGACGTTCCTAGTGTGCAGGAGTTCATACAACGGTGTAAGCGGACTTGGGACAGCACTCGGGGGGCCTTACTCAAGTCGGGTGAGGAGATGAGAGAGCAAGCCAACCGTCATCGTTCAAGCCCACCATCTTATCAAGTGGGACAGCGTGTCTGGTTGTCTACTAGAGACATTCCCCTCCACACGGAGAGCCAAAAGTTATCACCCAGATTTATCGGGCCCTTTACCATAGAGAAAGTGTTAAGCCCTGTGACTGTTAAGCTAAGATTATCCCTCTCCATGCGTAGAATCCACCCAGTGTTTCATGTCTCTCATATCAAACCAGTTTGTTTTTCCACCCACTCCCCTGCCCGTCCGAGCCTCCTCCCCTAGGCTCATCGATGGTGGAGAGGCTTTCACTGTCCACAAGCTTCTGGATGTTAAATGCGGCGAGGTCGCGGACTGCAATACCTCGTCGACTGGGAAGGATATGGCCCCGAAGAGCGTTCCTGGGTTCCTGCTCGCCATATCTTGGATAAGACTCTTATCTCTGATTTCCATAAAACTGTTCCTAAGCCTGTTAGGCACCAGGCGACTCCCTGGGGGTACTGTTAGAAAGTAGTATTTTGTCTGCCTGTTATTTTTAGTTTTCATTATTGTTAGTTTTTATTTTCATTTATGTACCTTTTGTTATTTTTCTGAGTGATTGTGTATTGTTCTGATTGATTGTCATTGTCAGTGTAATCCTTGTGTTCTTCCCTCCTGTCAGTCCTTTTTAACACACTAATTCCCCTGTTAATTCGGTGAGGTGATTCTAACTTCCTTCATTCTGTTCTTGCTGCCTGTCTGCACCTGAGAGTAGTTTAGAATCAGGGCCTGGGTGTGTAGAGCAGATTAGCATAGGTTTCCACGTCTAATAAACGCCCTGCTGAGTTTGATCTGCATTTGGAGTTTCCGTCTGTTCTTAACATTTTGAACACGTTCTGCCCGGGAATCAGGAGGATCATGAGACGTGTAGTTTTAAAAATACTAATAGGATTAGCATGGTGGCGAAAAATTTAAATGATTTAAATTATAGCTGACCCTGGTCAAGAAAAACAACATTTGTTGTTCCTTGGAAATATGACGTAAAATCTCAAATCGATGGAGGCTTGAAAACAACGGAAAGTGCTTCAAAAGTGAAATTTAAAAAAAGTCTATGGGTAAAATGGATGGGAAATTTTACTTCCAACACCAGCGTGATGTCATCACTTTACTACTCAGGATTCAAAGAGTTAAGTCCTCACTTCCACCTCCTGCCTCTGCCCAAGCACGTGACCGAGGTGCCCCGGCGCACTCCTACCTGTCGGGCCATAAGCGAAGACGGTGGCGTTATATCCGGAGATGAGCCCTGAGATCAGCCCCTTCGTGGTGGCGCGATACACCTCCTCCTATAAACACACACACACACAAGCACATACACACACACACGCACATATACACACACAGAAACACACCAACATGGACACACACAAAGAAACACACACACACGCATATACATGCAGAAACACGCAAACGTGTGCACACACAAAGAAACACACACATATACAAACACAAGCATATAAAAATACACATACAAGTATAAACACAAACACACACATGCATACACACAGACACATACCCACACATATACACACACACACACACACGCGCACATATACATATGCAGACACACACAGAAATACGCACACAAGCACACACATGCATACACACACGCGCACATACAGACACAGAAACACACACACAAACATACACACAGACATACCCACGCAGCCACACATGCACATATACACATCACACACATACAGACCGCTCAGGACGCACATGCCTAAATATCTCCATGTAAACACACATACAAACCCCAATACCAAGGACGTTGTGTAAAATGTGAATAAAAACAGAATACAAATATAGCTGCAAGCAGCAATTCCGGGGTCCAAGCACAAATAAGCTAATTGCCTGGGGGTCTTTGATTTCATGCACGAAAAGTCTGTGATGAAGAATTTGATTAGCGTGTAAAGGCCATGTGCTTTGAAGTTGCAACATTTCCTTAGCAAATTAGACAGAGGTTAGTTGAAGTTGTTCGTACCAAGTTTTATGCCAATTGGCCAAACAGTTCAAGAAAAGTTGACATTTAAGAATCTTACAGATAATTCAAGATGGTCACCAAATGATGTGACCAATGACATTCTCCCTCATTGGAATGATTGTTGACAGAGGGAGAAACATACATATTAAGTCTCAGGAGTTCCGTGTTTTGTTTAGACAGGAGGACAAACTGAATTTGTAAGATAAAATCCAATGTGGCAGGAAAACCATGTCATCAGTATACAAACTGTTCATTCAGAAGAATCATCCTTGGGGTTATAGAAGAATGCAAAGTATCAACACTTTTTAAGCAACTGTCTAGATTAGAATTTATATCCATTTGAACACAATAATTTTTCAACATTGATTTTGAGACCTTTGCAAATTGACTGGCACGTAGGTCTAGTGTTACTTGGTGTAGCAACTATTCCTTCACAATTTAGAGGCCCAACACATGGAATTTTGCATCAATTCAAGTTATAGTTCATGAGAAGAAGATTTAAAATTTTTTTTTCCACATATAAAAATTGGGTTAAAAATGGGCATGTTCAAGCGCTTGTGGATTCTGTTTTTTGACGGATTGCTTTCAACTTTGGAATATCTTGTCAGGGAGGCCTTGTCATTGTGCACAAGAAATTTTAGAATGATTGAGGCAACGGTGAATGATACTGGCTCATTTGGATATTAATTAGTAAATGAAGCAACTTGATTGGCTTGTGGCGGCCATGTTTTTTGATGCAGCTACTTTTCCTTCATAAATTAGACAGAGGACGTGGTAAGGATTTTTCATACCAAGTTTTTTGCCGATCAGCTCAGTGGTTCAGAAGCACATGAGTAGTAAATGTAAAAAAACTAATTATATCACCGTTGCAAATTGATTGATGCATAGCTCTGGTGTTATTTAACATAGCAACTATTCCTTCACAATTTAGATAGAGCATACCCCAAAGGCCAGAAATATGGAATTTTGCATCAATTGAAGTTACGGTTCTTGAGAAGATTTTTAAGTTTATTTTTCTCATATTAAAAATTGGATTAAAAATGGGCGTTCAAGCGATTGTGGATTCTGTGTTTTTTGACGGATTGCTTTCAACTTTGGAATATCTTGTCAGTGAGGCCTTGTCATTGTGCACAAGAAATTTCAGAATGATTGATGCAATGGTGAATGATACTGGCTCATTTGCATGTTAATTTGTAAATGAGGCAAATTGATTGGCTTGTGGCGGCCATGTTTTTTAATATAGCAGCTTCTTCTTCAGAATTTAAGTCGGGATTGGTTTCAAGATTATGTTTATCAAATTCCGCTCAAATCGACCTAGCCGTTCAGGAGAGGATGTAATTTATGCTGAAATCATAATATGCAAATTATCTCAAAATCCAATATGGCAGACTGGAAAGTTTCAACAGGCAAGGTTGTTCCTTGTGATGAAGGAAACCTGTATACCAAGTTTTGTGACTTTTCGTCAAATGGGTCAAAGGGGCGGAGCTTCTGAAAATGGCGATTTCAATCCAAGATGGCTGCCTGGTGATGTGATCTATGGATGCCATATTGTAGGCAATTGTTCATCACATGACCCCTCTAACATCCTACCAAATTTGGTGACTTGGTTTAGACGGTTTTGGTTTTATGGGCAAAATTGGAAAAGCGGCGGGAAAAAAAAAAAATCTATATATTATTACTGAGTTAGCAATTTGCATAATTTCACACATCTCCGAAACCACCATGAATAATGAGTCTGATTTTCTGTGTGACAAAGACGATCCGCCAGGTTTCGAACTTAGTTATGAAGTGAAAACTGCATTTTGAAGCCGTTTTTGCAAGTAAAACCGACCCAGTCTGCCTACATTGCATCGAAAAACAATGCCTGCGCATAAAACCCGTGCGTAGCACGGGTATCGCCTAGTAATGATAACAATAATAATGATAATAATCCAAGTAAAAACATTAGAAAAAACAATTCCTGTTTTTAAACTGTCAAATAATAACATTGCTCCCTGTACAAAAGTCAAATACCTTAGCCATTACCTTACAGAAGACATGACAGATGATGATGATATAAATAGACAGTGTTCAAAACTGTATGTGCAGTCAAATATTCTTGCTTGCAGATTTCACGGGTGTACAGATGATGTGAAAATAAATCTGTTCAAAGCGTACAGTACACCTTTGTACAGTGCATACCTGTGGGTCAACTATAAGAAAGCAAGTATGAGAAAACTACAGGTTGCTTACAATGACGCATTAAGAATTTTACTTAAAAGACCTCGTTGGCTGAGTGCGAGCGAATAGTTTGTAAATGCACATGTCAACACTCTTAATGCTGTGCTTAGAAACCTAATGTATAGATTTATGTGTCGGCTTGATGCCTCAGAAAATCATATAATTTATAGTTTGATCCACATCAACTGCAGCTCCATCAGGTATCAGTCTATATTCTGGAGACACTGGTACAGCTGTCTCTTTTTAATTGTATAGTAATTTCTATTTTTGATATCAACTATGTAATCTCTATTTTTATGTTTTTTAGCTTTATTTTCTTTTATAGTGTGTGTTGTATGACTGTTGTTGTGTTTGTCTTGCCTATGGACCTTGAGTCTGAAATAAAGATATATATAATAGGGTTCCAGCACTACGTGCTAGGACCCCTAATGATTTGCAAATCCTTTTTGACCTATATTCAATTGAGTATGCTACAAAGTCAAGATATTTAATGCTCACTTATTTTGAATTTGATGCCTGCAACACGTTCCAAAAAAGCTGGGACAGGGGCAACAAAAGACTGGGAAAGTTGAGGAATGCTCAAAAAACACCTGTTTGGAACATTCCACAGGTGAACAGGTTAATTGGAAACAGGTGAGTGTCATGATTAGGTATAAAAGGAGCATCCCCGAAAGGCTCAGTCGTTCACAAACAAGGATGGGGCGAGGTTCACCACTTTGTGAACAACTTAGTGAGCAAATAGTATAACAGGTAAAGAACAACATTTTTCAATGTGCAATTGCAAGGAATTTAGGGATTTTATCATCTACAGTCCATAATATCATCAAAAGATCAGAGAATCCGGAGAAATCTCTACACGTACGCGGCAAGGCCGAAAACCAACATTGAATGCCCATGACTGTCAGTCCCTCAGGCAGCACTACATTAAAAACCAACATCATTCTGTACAGGATATTACCATGTGGGCTCAGGAACACTTCGGAAAACCATGGTCAGTTAACACAGTTCATCGCTACATCTACAAGTGCAAATTAAAGCTCTACCATGCAAAGCGAAAGCCATACATCAACAACACCCAGAAACGCCGCCGGCTTCTCTGGGCCCGAGCTCATCTGAGATGGACTGACGCAAACTGGAAAAGTGTGCTGTGGACTGACTGGAATGGATGTTGGATGTTGTGTCCTCTGGGCTAAAGAGGAAAAGGACCATCCAGATCGTTATCAGTGCAAAGTTCAAAAGCCAGCATCTGTGATGGTATGGGGATGTGTTAGTGCTCATGGCATGGGTATCTTGCACATCTGTGAAGGCATTATTAATGCTGAAAGGTACATACAGGTTTTGGAGCAACATATGCTGCCATCCAAGCCACGTCTTTTTCAGGGACGTCCCTGCTTATTTCAGCAAGACAATGCCAAGCCACATTCTGCACGTGTTACAACAGTGTGGCATCGTAGTAAAAGAGTGCAGGTAATAAACCGGCCTGCCTACAGTCCAGACCTGTCTCCAATTGAAAATGTGTGGCGCATTATGAAGCGCAATATACAACAAAGGAGACCCCGGGCTGTTGAGCAACTGAAGTCGTACATCAAGCAGAATGGGGAAGAATTCCACCTACAGAGCTTCTACAATTAGTGTCCTCAGTTCCCAAACACTTATTGAGTGTTGTTAAAAGGAAAGGTGATGTAACACAGTCGTAAACATGCCCCTGTCCCAGCTTTTTTGGAACATGTTGCAGGCATCAAATTCAAAATGGGTGAATATTAAAAAAAAACAAACTTTTTTAGTTTGAACATTACATATCTTGTCTTTGTAGTGTACTCTATTAAATATAGGTCGAAAAGGATTTGCAAATCATTGTATTCTGTTTTTATTCACGTTTTACACAACGTCCCAACTTCATTGGAACATAGGAGGACAACTACGCAAACATACACACACACACACTCAGGCAAAAGGATACACACGCATACAATCACTCACTCACCTGGCTAGCAGAGGAATCGAATGCCACATCAAACATGAAGGTCTTCTCGCGTGATCGGTGAGCCCTCAAGATATCATCTGGATCTTCATCTGGGTCCATCAAAACCACCATCTGAGTGTGAGAGAGAGAGAGAGAGATCGATGAGCCCTCAAGATATCATCTGGATCTTCATCTGGGTCCATCAGAACCACCACCTGAGTGTGAGAGAGAGAAAGAGATGGAACTTCAGACTTTATTCACAATATCTCTTCTCAAAACTATCATGAACAGAACGCATTTTCCCAACACATCAGGGCGGAGAGCATCTGTGTGCTGCTGGGTCAGGGCCAATCAGGGCAGGGGCGGGAGGGAGACCGCCTGTGTGCTGCTGGGTCAGGGCCGATCAGGGCTGGGTCAGGAGGGAGAGCACCTGTGTGCAGCAGGGTCAGGGCCAATCAGGGCTGGGGCGGGAGGGAGAGCACCCGCGTGCTGCTGGGTCAGGGCCGTTGAGGGCTGGAGCGGGAGGGAGAGCACCTGTGTGCTGCTGGGTCAGGAGGGAGAGCACCTGTCTGCTGTTGGGTCAGGGCCAATCAGGGCTGGGGCAGGTGGGACAGCGGCCATATATCAGTGGCAATATATCATACATTATAGCAGGGCTAACAGCTGGGACACCTGTGCTGCCCTTATATCAGGGCTAACAGCTGGGACACCTGTGCTGCCCTTAAATAAGGGCTAACAGCTGGGACACCTGTGCTGCCCTTATATCAGGGCTAACAGCTGGGACACCTGTGCTGCCCTTATATCAGTGCTAACAGCTGGGACACCTGTGCTGCCCTTATATCAGTGCTAACAGCTGGGACACCTGTGCTGCCCTTATATCAGGGCTAACAGCTGGGACACCTGTGCTGCCCTTAAATAAGGGCTAACAGCTGGGACACCTGTGCTGCCCTTATATCAGGGCTAACAGCTGGGACACCTGTGCTGCCCTTATATCAGTGCTAACAGCTGGGACACCTGTGCTGCCCATATATCAGGGCTTACAGCTGGGACACCTGTGCTGCCCTTATATCAGTGCTAACAGCTGGGACACCTGTGCTGCCCTTATATCAGGGCTAACAGCTGGGACACCTGTGCTGCCCTGAAATAAGGGCTAACAGCTGGGACACCTGTGCTGCCCTTATATCAGGGCTAACAGCTGGGACACCTGTGCTGCCCTTATATCAGTGCTAACAGCTGGGACACCTGTGCTGCCCATATATCAGGGCTTACAGCTGGGACACCTGTGCTGCCCTTATATCAGGGCTTACAGCTGGGACAGCTGGGACACCTGTGCTGCCCCTAAATCAGGGCTAACAGCTGGGACACCTGTGCTGCCCTTATATCAGGCTAACAGCTGGGACACCTGTGCTGCCCTTATATCAGTGCTAACAGCTGGGACACCTGTGCTGCCCTTATATCAGGGCTAACAGCTGGGACACCTGTGCTGCCCTTATATCAGGGCTAACAGCTGGGACACCTGTGCTGCCCTTATATCAGGGCTAACAGCTGGGACACCTGTGCTGCCCTTTATATCAGGGCTAACAGCTGGGACACCTGTGCTGCCCTTATATCAGGCTAACAGCTGGTACACCTGTGCTGCCTTTTATATCAGGGCTAACAGCTGGGACACCTGTGCTGCCCTTATATCAGTGCTAACAGCTGGGACACCTGTGCTGCCCATATATCAGGGCTTACAGCTGGGACACCTGTGCTGCCCTTATATCAGGGCTAACAGCTGGGACACCTGTGCTGCACTTATATCAGTGCTAACAGCTGGGACACCTGTGCTGCCCTTATATCAGTGCTAACAGCTGGGACACCTGTGCTGCGCTTATATCAGGGCTAACAGCTGGGACACCTGTGCTGCCCTTATATCAGTGCTAACAGCTGGGACACCTACGCTGCCCTTATATCAGTGCTAACAGCTGGGACACCTGCGCTGCCCTTATATCAGGGCTAACAGCTGGGACACCTGTGCTGCCCTTATATCAGTGCTAACAGCTGGGACACCTGTGCTGCCCTTATATCAGGGCTAACAGCTGGGACACCTGTGCTGCGCTTATATCAGGGCTAACAGCTGGGACACCTGTGCTGCCCTTATATCAGTGCTAACAGCTGGGACACCTGTGCTGCCCTTATTTCAGGGCTTACAGCTGGGACACCTGTGCTGCCCTTATATCAGTGCTAACAGCTGGGACACCTGTGCTGCCCTTAAATAAGGGCTAACAGCTGGTACACCTGTGCTGCGCTTATATCAGTGCTAACAGCTGGGACACCTGTGCTGCCCTTATATCAGGGCTAACAGCTGGGACATCTGTGCTGCCCTTATTTCAGGGCTTACAGCTGGGACACCTGTGCTGCCCTTATTTCAGGGCTTACAGCTGGGAGACCTGTGCTGCCCTTATTTCAGGGCTAACAGCTGGGACACCTGTGCTGCCCTTATATCAGTGCTAACAGCTGGGACACCTGTGCTGCCATTATATCAAGGCTAACAGCTGGGACACCTGAGCTGCCCTTATATCAGTGCTAACAGCTGGGACACCTGTGCTGCCCTTATATCAGGGCTAACAGCTGGGACACCTGTGCTGCCATTATATCAGGGCTAATAGCTGGGACACCTGTGCTGCACTTATATCAGTGCTAACAGCTGGGACACCTGTGCTGCCCTTAAATAAGGGCTAACAGCTGGGACACCTGTGCTGCCCTTATTTCAGGGCGAACAGCTGGGACACCTGTGCTGCCCTTATATCAGTGCTAACAGCTGGGACACCTGTGCTGCCATTATATCAGGGCTAACAGCTGGGACACTTGAGCTGCCCTTATATCAGTGCTAACAGCTGGGACACCTGTGCTGCCCTTATATCAGGGCTAACAGCTGGGACACCTGTGCTGCCATTATATCAGGGCTAACAGCTGGGACACCTGTGCTGCGCTTATTTCAGGGCTAACAGCTGGGACACCTGTGCTGCCCTTATATCAGTGCTAACAGCTGGGACACCTGTGCTGCCATTATATCAGGGCTAACAGCTGGGACACCTGTGCTGCCCTTATATCAGTGCTAACAGCTGGGACACCTGTGCTGCCCTTATATCAGGGCTAACAGCTGGGGCACCTGTGCTGCCCTTATATCAGGGCTAACAGCTGGGACACCTGTGCTGCCCTTATTTCAGGGCTAACAGCTGGGACACCTGTGCTGCCCTTAAATCAGGGCTAACAGCTGGGACACCTGTGCTGCCCTTATAACAGGGCTAACAGCTGGGACACCTGTGCTGTCCTTATATCAGGGCTAACAGCTGGGACACCTGTGCTACCCTTATATCAGGGGTAACAGCTGGGACACCTGTGCTGCCCTTATAACAGGGCTAACAGCTGGGACACCTGTGCTGTCCTTATATCAGGGCTAACAGCTGGGACACCTGTGCTGCCCTTAAATCAGGGCTAACAGCTGGGACACCTGTGCTGCCCTTATATCAGGGCTAACAGCTGGGACACCTGTGCTGCCCTTATATCAGTGCTTACAGCTGAGACACCTGTGCTGTCCTTATATCAGTGCTAACAGCTGGGACACCTGTGCTGCCCTTATATCAGGGCTAACAGCTGGGACACCTGTGCTGCCCTTATATCAGTGCTAACAGCTGGGACACCTGTGCTGCCCTTATATCAGGGCTAACAGCTGGGACACCTGTGCTGCCCTTATATCAGTGCTAACAGCTGGGACACCTGTGCTGCCCTTATATCAGGGCTAACAGCTGGGACACCTGTGCTGCCCTTATTTCAGGGCTTACAGCTGGGACACCTGTGCTGCTCTTATATCAGTGCTAACAGCTGGGACACCTGTGCTGCCATTATTTCAGGGCTAACAGCTGGGACACCTGTGCTGCCCTTATATCAGTGCTAACAGCTGGGACACCTGTGCTGCCATTATTTCAGGGCTTACAGCTGAGACACCTGTGCTGCCCTTATATCAGGGCTAACAGGCGGCAGACGGATACGGATAGGAGCATCAGGGGAAAATCTGATGTAGAAGCAAGAAGCCATTTTACAGAGCTGGCATTAAGGTTCGATATGCCCACTCCCTTAGGGAGGTGAAGGCGGGTGCTTGGCAGGTTTGGTATTAAATTTCATCCCTGGTGTCAAAAAAAATTTAGGGTTAACATAACAGACTTCATCATCAAAATGGTCAGGGCACCATCACTATAGGCTCCAACAAGGGGGCATTGCCACTTATGCACCCCTGGCGCTTACTGACCGCACTGCCCTGTCTGTTACTGGCCACACTGCCCTGTCCGTTACTGACTGCACTGCCCTGTTCTATACTGACTGCACTGCCCTGTCTTTTACTGACCGCACTGCCCTGTCTGTTACTGACTGCACTGCCCTGTCTGTTTCTGACCGCCCTGCCCTGTCTGTTCCTGACCGCACTGCCCTGTCTGTTACTGACCACACTGCCCTGTCTGTTACTGACCGCACTGCCCTGTTCTATACTGACTGCACTGCCCTGTCTGTTACTGACCGCACAGCCCTGTCTGCTACTGACTGCACTGCCCTGTTTGCTCCTGACCGCACTGCCCTGTCTGTTACTGACCACACTGCCCTGTCTGTTACTGACCACACTGACCTGTCTGTTACTGACCGTGCCGCCCTGGCTGTTACTGACCTCACAGCCCTTCCTGGCAAAGCACTGACCACACAGCCCTGTCTGGCACATACTGACCACACTGCCCTCTCTATTGCTGACCGCACTGCCTTGTCGTTTACTGATCACACAGCCCTGTCTGTTACTGATCGCATTGCCCTGTATGATACCGACTGCACTGCCATGTCTGTTACTGACCGCACTGCCCTGTCTGTTACTGACTGCACTGCCCTGTCTGTTACTGACCGCTCTGCCCTGTCTGTTACTGACCGCACTGCCCTGTCTATTACTGACCGCTCTGCCCTGTCTGTTACTGACCGCAGTGCCCTGTCTGTTACTGACCACACTGCCCTCTTTGTTACTGACTGCCCTGCCCTCTTTGTTACTGACTGCCCTGCCCTGTCTGTTACTGACCGCTCTGCCCTGTCTGTTACTGACCGCACTGCCCTGTCTGTTACTGACCACACTGCCCTCTTTGTTACTGACTGCCCTGCCCTGTCTGTTACTGACCGCACAGCCCTGTCTGTTACTGACCGCTCTGCCCTGTCTATTACTGACCGCACTGCCCTGTCAGTTACTGACCGCACAGCCCTGTCTGTTACTGACCGCTCTGCCCTGTCTGTTACTGATCGCACTGCCCTGTCGGTTACTGACTGCACTGCGCGCTGTCTGTAATTGACCGCTTCTGCCCTGTCTGTTACTGACCGCTCTGCCCTGTCTGTTACTGATCGCACTGCCCTGTCGGTTACTGACTGCACTGGCGCTGTCTGTAATTGACCGCTCTGCCCTGTCTGTTACTGACCGCTCTGCCCTGTCTGTTACTGATCGCACTGCCCTGTCGGTTACTGACTGCACTGGCGCTGTCTGTAATTGACCGCTCTGCCCTGTCTGTTACTGACCGCTCTGCCCTGTCTGTTACTGATCGCACTGCCCTGTCGGTTACTGACTGCACTGCGCTGTCTGTAATTGACCGCTCTGCCCTGTCTGTTACTGACCGCTCTGCCCTGTCTGTTACGGACCGCTTCTGCCCTGTTTGTTACTGACCGCTCTGCCCTGTCTGTTACTGACTGCACTGCCCTGTCGGTTACTGACCGCACTGCGCTGTCTGTAATTGACCGCTCTGCCCTGTCAGTTACTGACCGCACAGCCCTGTCTGTTACTGACCGCTCTGCCCTGTCTGTTACTGATCGCACTGCCCTGTCGGTTACTGACTGCACTGCGCTGTCTGTAATTGACCGCTCTGCCCTGTCTGTTACTGACCGCAGTGCCCTGTCTGTTACTGACCACACTGCCCTCTTTGTTACTGACTGCCCTGCCCTGTCTGTTACTGACCGCTCTGCCCTGTCTGTTACTGACCGCACTGCCCTGTCTGTTACTGACCACACTGCCCTCTTTGTTACTGACTGCCCTGCCCTGTCTGTTACTGACCGCACAGCCCTGTCTGTTACTGACTGCTCTGCCCTGTCTATTACTGACCGCTCTGCCCTGTCTGTTACTGACCGCTCTGCCCTGTCTGTTACTGACCGCTCTGCCCTGTCTGTTACTGATCGCACTGCCCTGTCGGTTACTGACTGCACTGCGCTGTCTGTAATTGACCGCTCTGCCCTGTCTGTTACTGACCGCTCTGCCCTGTCTGTTACTGATCGCACTGCCCTGTCGGTTACTGACTGCACTGCGCTGTCTGTAATTGACCGCTCTGCCCTGTCTGTTACTGACCGCTCTGCCCTGTCTGTTACGGACCGCTCTGCCCTGTTTGTTACTGACCGCTCTGCCCTGTCTGTTACTGACTGCACTGCCCTGTCGGTTACTGACCGCACTGCGCTGTCTGTAATTGACCGCTCTGCCCTGTTTGTTACTGACCGCACAGCCCTGTGTGTTACTGACTGCACTGCCTTGTCCGTTACTGACCGCACTGCCCTGGCTCGTTCGAGGGGAACTGTGCCTCGCCCCTGAAGTGATCGAGATCAGGCGACGGCAGGGGACGGAGACATAAAGCTGCGGTCAAATCGAACAGTTCCCAGCAGTCTTCAAAGAATATACGGGATGAGAGAATTATGTCACTTCCTGTTACATTCATCTGGAGGCTACCTGTACCTCACAGACCACCTTCATCGAGAGCTGCATGGCTGAAGATATCGAGCATGAGTTCATTCTTATCGACCACACAACATTTATTCCTGAACTAATTAAACAATCATTGCACAATGTAAGCCGCCACCGCCATGCGTCCTTCATGCTAGCGCGATAACTCCAACAGCTTTTACGTGAATCGCACAAAAATATTTGTGTTCATTCCTGGTGCCGGGTGGACGAACCTCATCATTTTGCATGACCCCATTACTTTTCCTGCATCGCCATCAAAAGGTCAAACTTTATACTTGCAAATGCCAGAACTGAAAGTGTTTGCATGGTAATCATGTCATGCACATCTTGTGATTGTTTTTGGGGCAGACAAAAGGTCACCCCATGACCTCTGCTACAGCGCCACCACCAGGCCAAACATCACATTTTTAAAGATTGCAGTAACTAGACAGTTTTGAAGGGAATTGCATGAAACTTTTATGTTCATTCCTGCAACCCTGGGGCATAGAGGATTCCACCTGATGATTTTTACTGATTGTGTCTGATGCATGGAGAAGGATGTCATTGATCATTCTGCGACCAAAATTTGCAGTGAACATTCCTGGAGCCCAGAGCAGTATTGCTGTTGATTTTCTGGACTCTACACCCTCTCCTGTTGTACATCCGCTGGGCCAAACAATGAGCTCCACCTGCGGGGACAAAGCTGCTGTCTGGGGGATACACCCTACTGTCGTCTATCCACTGCATTTGCTAGCTGTATGTTCAACAAAGACCAACCTCTCACTCCCACCCTCTCTCTCTCCCCCTCTCTCACTCTCTCTCTCTCTCTCACCCTCTCTCTCTCTCCCTCTCACCCTCTCTCACACACACTCTCTCTCTCTCTGGTGTAGAATGAAGATGCAGCCTTTAGAAGCTAGTTGATGTAAATTAATGAGCAGTGACCAAATTCACATCTACTGCAAAACCACAACACACACACACACATACATACATACATACACACATACACACACCTTCACACACTCTCACACACCCCAATAAACCCACATATACACCATCACACACTCTCACACACCCCAATACACACACATACACACGCTCACACACATAGGCCCATGTCAGGTTACAGCCGAGGACCTCAGTTAGACGCCTGTTACATCATCACTTGGCCACACCCCTCTCCCAGCTGCAACAGGCGCAGACGGGTCAGATGTTGAGCATCACATCTGTGCTGATGCAGGGGAGCTGCTAACATGCTCCACCACTCAGATATTCAGGCTTTCATCACCTGTAACGTCCATAACAGCTTGCATTATTCAGGTTTTCATCACCTGTAACGTCCATAACAGCTAGGATTATTCAGGCTTTCATTGCCTGTAATGTCCATAATAGCTTGCATTATTCAGGCTTTCATCGCCTGTAACACCCATAACAGCTTGCATTATTCAAGCTTTCATCACCTGTAACGTCCATAACAGCTTATATTATTCAGGCTTTCATCACCTGTAACGTCCATAACAGCTTGCATTATTCAGGCTTTCATCACCTGCAACGTCCATAACAGCTTGGATTATTCAGGCTTTCATTGCCTGTAATGTCCATAACAGCTTGCATTATTCAGGCTTTCATCACCTGTAATGTCCATAACAGCTTGCATTATTCAGGCTTTCATCACCTATAATGTCCATAACAGCTTGCATTATTCAGGCTTTCATTGCCTGTAATGTCCATAACAGCTTGGATTGTTCAGGCTTTCATCGCCTGTAATGTCCATAACAGCTTGGATTATTCAGGCTTTCATCGCCTGTAATGTCCATAACAGCTTGCATTATTCAGGCTTTCATCACCTATAATGTCCATAACAGCTTGGATTATTCAGGCTTTCATCGCCTGTAATGTCCATAACAGCTTGCATTATTCAGGCTTTCATCGCCTGTAATGTCTAAAACAGCTTGCATTATTCAGGCTTTCATTGCCTGTAATGTCCATAACAGCTTGCATTATTCAGGCTTTCATCGCCTGTAATGTCCATAACAGCTTGCATTATTCAGGCTTTCATCACCTGTAATGTCCATAACAGCTTGGATTATTCAGGCTTTCATCGCCTGTAATGTCCATAACAGCTTGCATTATTCAGGCTTTCATCGCCTGTATTGTCCATAACAGCTTGCATTATTCAGGCTTTCATCGCCTGTAATGTCCATAACAGCTTGCATTATTCAGGTTTTCATCACCTGTAACGCCCATATTATTCAGCATCACCTGTAGGCTATTATTCAGGCTTTCATTGCCTGTAATGTCCATAACAGCTTGCATTATTCAGGCTTTCATCGCCTATAATGTCCATAACAGCTTGCATTATTCAGGCTTTCATCGCCTATAACACCCATAACAGCTTGCATTATTCAAGCTTTCATCACCTGTAATGTCCATAACAGCTTATATTATTCAGGCTTTCATCACCTGTAACGTCCATAACAGCTTGCATTATTCAGGTTTTCATCACCTGTAACGTCCATAACCTGTTATTCAGGCGCTTGCATTATTCAGGCTTTCCATAACATGTCCATAACAGCTTGGATTATTCAGGCTTTCATTGCCTAACAGCTTGCATTATTCGCTTTCATCACCTGTCCATAACAGCTTGCATTATTCAGGCTTTCATCACCTGTAACGTCCATAACAGTATTATTCATGTCCAATGTCCATAACAGCTTGCATTATTCAGGCTTTCATCACCTATAATGTCCATTATTCAGCTTGCATTATTCCATAACAGGCTTTTCATTTCATTGCCTGTAATGTCCATAACAGCTTGCATTATTCAGGCTTTCATCGCCTGTAATGTCTAAAACAGCTTGCATTATTCAGGCTTTCATCGCCTGTAATGTCCATAACAGCTTGCATTATTTAGGCTTTCATTGCCTGTAATGTCCATAACAGCTTGCATTATTCAGGCTTTCATTGCCTGTAATGTCCATAACAGCTTGGATTATTCAGGCTTTCATCGCCTGTAATGTCCATAACAGCTTGCATTATTCAGGCTTTCATCACCTGTAATGTCTAAAACAGCTTGCATTATTCAGGCTTTCATCGCCTGTAATGTCCATAACAGCTTGCATTATTCAGGCTTTCATTGCCCATAATGTCCAAAACAGCTTGCATTATTCAGGCTTTCATCACCTGTAATGTCCATAACAGCTTGCATTATTCAGGCTTTCATCGCCTGTAATGTCCATAACAGCTTGCGTTATTCAGGCTTTCATCACCTGAAATGTCCGTAACAGCTTGCATTATTCAGGCTTTCATCGCCTGTAACGTCCATAACAGCTTGCATTCCTGTGCATTCAAATTGGACTTATGGGACTCTTCAGTTGCACACAGTTATTTAAAATTCACTCACTGTCGTATTTGGGAGTGTATGTGCGTGTGCGAGTGTGTGTGCGTGTGTGTGTGTGTGTGTGTGTGTGTGTGTGTGTTTGTATATGTGGTTTTGAGTGTGTATGTAGGTGCTACTTTCATGCCCCCGTAAGTGACTGAGGATGTGATGTCACTGCCCAGTATATGACGTCATGCCCTCAGAGGCGCTGTACTGTTGTCATGCACCTCACTCAGGCGTGTCCGTGGCAACACTGCAGTTGATAAGATAGTCCTTCTCAGGAACACCTGTTTCCATGCTGCCCTTATGCTAATGAGACCCTCAGACCATGGCAGGAAGGAGTCAAAAATATTAATGTATGAGTACATTGGATTATTTCCATATTTAGGTGAAGAGAACGGAGATCAATCCAGCTCCTTCCTGTAAAATGGCCTTTCATGCTGCACTGTGCGAATGTGATTGATACATTCGTATATGTAAACAGTGTAGTGCAGCAGAACTCAGGATCTGAGTTTAAACCCTGCATGCAGCAGGCATCTCCGAATTCGTCTCCATTTCCCCTCTCTGATAAGAGCAGTAAAATTCCCCCCCCCCCCACCACACCCCGCCCCCCGCTAAGGTGATATTCCTGCAGTACACAGGCAAACAATGGCCCTGACCTCGTCTGGGGGTTACCATGGAGACAAAGCCTTACCATAAACCATCCCCGTGAACAAACACATACACAGACACATGCATGCACAGGCACACACATGCACATGCACACACACACATGAACACAAACACGCACACACACACACGCACACACATGCACACACACGTTCATGCACACACACAAACACACACACACCTGCAGACAGAAAAAAAACACACACACACACACCGCCTTTTGTACAGCCACACACACACACACACACACACACATTTACACAGTTTTTGCTGCCAGGCACAAATTGAAGAGTACGAGACGCAATGTTCAGAGCACAGTGAGGAACGCAGCACAGAATAATACAGAACACAATTTCATCACAACATTAAATACAACCAAGGAAAACTATGAACTATTAAACAATTATTAAACTATTAACTATTATTTTATCCAGCAGCCATACCACTATTCAATCTGCTCCAGCCGCGTGGCTGAAGCTAAGCAGGTGAGGGCTTGGTTAGTACTTGGATGGGAGACCACCTGGGAAAACCTAGTTGCTGCTGGAAGAGGTGTTGGTGGCCAGTAGGTTGCGCTCTTCCCTCTGGTGCAATAATCCGCAATGCCTCAGTGCAGTGATGGGGACACTGTACTGAAGGAGACGCCGTCTTTCGATGAGACGTTAAACTGAGGTCCTGACTCTCCGTGGTCATTAAAGATCCTATGACACTCTTCGATAAGAGTAAGGGGTTCTCTGGTGTCATGGCTAAAGTCCCAACCTGCCACCTAATCATCCCCTGATCTAATTGGCTGTGCAACTTATCCTCTCCCTCCCCACCTCAACCCCCAGGGCTCGCTTGAAAAAGAGATTTCAATCTCAACGGGACTTCCCTGGTTAAATAAGGGTTAAATAAAATAAATAAAAAGAAGCAAAAGACAACCAAATACTCTCACACATCATTAGTGGCCCTCCCAGTGTTTCTTTACAGCCTGTCTTTGGGTTTGATATCAATGGGGTAGCAGTCTGGGGGTGGGATTATGAGAAGTGGGTGGGGTTACAGTGAGGGCAGGATTATGATGATTGGGTGGGGTTACAGTGCATCAAGCAGTCTATGGGTGGGGTTACATTTTCAAAAAAGGTGTGTGGGTGGGGCCAGAGTGTGTAGGTGGAGCAACAGGGGGACTGTACAGGCACTGCTTGAGTGGGGCTTTAACACTGGTGTTGGTATTAGAGTTGGGCGCATGGTGTTTGTGTTACAGCAAATCTGTAGGGCAAATCACGAGGGTAAGGTTAACACCAGTATCAACACTTTGTGTTACAAACGGTGTCAACACCAGGTCACCAGGTGTCAGTGTTCATGAGAAGAGTTAATCTCAGGTCGCCGTCACTGTGTCCTAGTAAACACCGAACACAGTGTTCACAACCGACCGAAGATCATCACTTCCTGTGTGCACGGCGTTCGCAAATAAATACCTGAGGTTGATCCCGATTAAGCCTCATATGACGTTCTCATACCTCTGTACTTTCAGCAGGACTACGCCTATAATCTGGGTTCCATCTTTCAACTGTGTTTGCTGCCTCAATCATTATTCAATTATCTAATGTCGGTCTAATGGAGGTCCCGTCACACTTACATAATTATTAAACACTGACAGACTGAAATCTAAAAAATGTTATTTCCCCCGGCTGAAATTCGTTTGGCTTTGCAGTCGTTTGTAATGCTGAAAAACAGTATTTTCAAGTGTTTAATTCAGAGCAAAGACCCAGTTTTAAATATTCATGCCTTGCTTTTGAAGCGGGAGATTAACTTCAGCCTGCGTCCAAGATCTTGTCTCTTAAGAATCTTTATGTGTGGTACTGTTTTCTTAAAACAATGTTAGTGACGTGACAACAGCGAGATAAACACTTAAGATAAAACCATTGACTGTCAATGGATTGAACAAAGCTGCAAACTGCGGAGGAAATAACATTACTTTGGCCTGGAGCATGTTAGATTTACAATTCCACGTTGCTTTCATTTTCCTCTTTAATCCAAAGTTCATTGGATATTTTGCCACATCTGAAAGTTACCCTACCATTCCTATGGGCAGAAATATGTGCCACTAGAAACTGGATTTGAATTATTGATGTTTGAATTTAATTGTTCAGTTTTTTGTCTCGTCCTTTTGTATCCGCAGAAACAGGATTAGTAAACAGTGACAGCAGTGGCTGGGAGTGAAGGCAGCTCCGAGCAAAGCTCTGGAGTAAAAGTTTTTAAAACACGTATTTACCAGCCACAGACTGTGCCAAACGATGCGTCTCACACAGAGGCTCCAACACTAAAAGGACCACCAACCCCCGGACACAAAAAGACAAGACAGATCCATTTTACCAGGCTGCCCGGTGGCTAGCAGCAAATTAGCATGGTTAGCGTCGTCGTCGCACTATACCGTGAACACACTGCACATATAATGCACACACACACACACACACACACACACACACAGTGTCTCCGCTGCTTCTCCTAGGTTGAGTGAGACAGATGGCCGGAGGACTCACTCAGCTGAAAATTGCTGTAGATCCCTGGTAGAAAGCAGTGCATCCTGCTGTGCTTTGGATAGTGTTAGCCCACTGTCTGTGTAAAAATAAGGCGTAACATTAGCTGTGGTGTTTCTGGTTTAACAGCCTTGTGCTGGACACCATGGCTTTATGGAGTTTGAAGGCTCTGAAAGATGTCACAGCGCTAATATAAAGTCATATAGCTGACGGGTTGTAAACCTAGCATGCTAATAGTGAACATACAAATAAACCCATGCCGACACTGCACCAGAAAAGGGCATAAAATTAGCATGAGCCCCCAGGTGTCGTATTTATATAGCTGCTGATCGGAGCCGGAGCTGATAAATACCTGTGACTACTGCAGTCAGTTGACCCGGGAGTGAATGCAGATTTGTGAGGTAGCGATCTGGAACCAGACGCGAGAACCAGGAAATGCAGTAAAATAGGATTTTATTGAGAAAGGGGGCGAACCCCCGCAGAGCAGGAGGCAACAGTACGAAGTCCACAATCCAAAAATCAAAAATGCACAGGGCGAAATCCGAGTCGTTAACAGGGCACCAATCACAGAATTCGTAGTCGGGCAAAAAAGGGTTTGATACACAGAAGCAACAAGCAATCCAAAACAGAGCCAAAATCGGTAATCAGGGATGGTCCAGTCAGAAGTGAATCACAAGAGAATACGAGGCGAAAACAAGGGAAACGTTCTGGCGGGGAACTGCTGTGAGAAGACTGCTTGTACACACAAGGGAAGTCACATGCTATGATTAGGGACAGGTGAATTGGATCAGACAAATTACGTAGGAGCAAACACGAGGGAGAACCTAACCACATGAAACTGGCAAAAGCCAAAACGCGGACAGGGATCACGAGACAGCCTATTGACAAACATACAGCTCCGGTTAGGGAGTTCTAACGTGCACAGATAATGAGAGGCAGGACAGAGTGGAGCAGGTGCGGAGGATCCGCTGAAACGCAGCAAAGTAGATTGAGTGAAGACAAGAGGCGGAGACTAGAACAGGGCGAAAAGGAGAGCTTGTTAATCAATTAGTAAGGTGCAGCTATACAATCCCTAGTGCTCGTTAGTAAGTTAGTATTATATACAATGTTAGTCTAGGTTAGTAACTTCAACAAAAACAACAAACTGTTAGTATTGGTTAGTAATACGGAAAAGCAAGGTGAAGGAAGCAAACGAGATTAGAAGGAACTATTGAAAGCCCAGAAACCATGAAATCACCTGAAAGCGTGGCACACAATACTAGTGGAAATAAGCTGTCACATAACAAAAGACCAGACAGGGGAGACAAAGTGCAATGCATGGTGAAATACAAAACAATGACCGGAATCTAACTGGGGAATTGGACTATGGCAGGAAATGCATGAATAAACAGAAACAAAACATGGCATGGAACAAGGCAAATGCAAAACATGAACAGAACATGGGCAGAGCAGAACAGAATCATAACAAGATTGTACTGAAGACAGAACCCGATTGTTAGTTGGTGTTAGTGGTTTTTTTGGTCGGTGTAAAAGGGGCCTCATATTCAAAGGTTGCTAGCTAGGTTTCATAGCTAGCCATGCATCATGACTGCGCCCGAAATTCAGCACGTAAGCTGTGCCATGTGAAAATCGAATGGCTACAGTTACGCTATCTCTTGTATAATGTTACATAAGTCAAATGACCGGTAAATATGTGGTAAACAATTGATATTCCCGCGTTTGGCAGTCTAGCAGCAGCATCCATGATAGTACTAAGAAAGGAGTTCGGCATCGGCAATTGATTGCTCTTCGATTGGCACAAATTGTCATGAGGGTCCCGGATGTTTGGCAGTGCTATTTTGAATCTGAATAACAAGTTTTGAATTCGAAGTGCAGTTTTGAATCTGAATTTCAAGTTTTGAATTTGAAGTGCAATTTTGAATTTGAATTTCAAGTTTTAAATTCAAAGAGAAATTTTTAATCTTTTTATAAGTTTTGAATTCAAATTCAAATTGTGCAATTCAAATTCAGATAGTGCATTTCAAATTCAATTTGTGCAATTCAAATTCAAATAGTGCGCTTCAAATTCAAATTGTGCAATTCAAATTCAAATATCAACTATTCAAATTTCTAGTGGCACATATTTCTGCCGATACATTCCTCACCAAACCTACCCCTATGGTTTAGAATAACATGTTTCGGTTGGTGTAAAGAAACACCTATCTCTGACTTGGAACTCTGCTTAGACTAAGGGCTCTATATTCGTAGACGCGGCGCAGGCGCGGCGAATGGGGGGAGCGCCGCGCCAACAGGGTGTGTCCAGGCGTATGTTGCAATTTCGTGCTCGGAGCAGCCTGGCGCAAGGACTCCTTTGTCCCGCCTCGGTCCCTCCTGCCGGCGCAAGTGGCAAAGAGGGAGGAGAGAAGGCGTGAGTGGGTTTAACACAGCCAAGTCAAATCTTCACCAATCAAATGAGCTCCTCTCCTCACCTTTAATGTGTTGGAATATAGAAGCCTCTGTCCTATATCTGCATGATGCATCAATGTTGCATTTTACTTTGCTGCTTCAAGCATATTTTCTGCTCTGCTTACGTCTATATTAAGCATTACGAATATGAGTTAGCTGGCTAGCTAGGGCATTCGCAAAATATTACCATTAGCGAACTTGAATGGAATTTCAAAACTAAACTACGTCATATCATTCAATCTTATGAAGTTGGAATGAAATACGATGGTTGCTCATTTATTTCTTCTGCCTGCATCATTGGGAAGAGAAACGGTGGATAGCGTGTTCCTATTATTACACCCTGTTGCTGCTTAAAATTTTGGGATTAACATGCATGGACAATGCAAGATACATTACACATTTTCAATATGTGATCTTAACTCAGTACGAGATCATAGCAATCAGGCTGTATTCCTTTCCCCCACGAAAAACGATAAAACCTAAGTGACAATAGTATTAAGCTGCTTGCACACTGGACGCGAAACGAATTTTTCGCACGACAGATTACGCTCAAAGTCAATGCAAAGACGCGAATAAACACATGTATTCACGTCTTTGCATTGACTTTGAATGTAATCAGTCATGCGAAATATTCGTTTCACGTCCGGTGTGAAAGCAGCTGAAGGGCAAATGCCCACATAGCCTACAAACGCACTCATGCGCCCACATGTACATCTCTCTCTCTGATCTGACATCAGGACAATCGATATACTATAATTTATGTCCTGATTCAGATAGTTACATTAAATAGTGGTTGCTGTAATTATTTATTGCATTGAAATGTGCCTGACATTCTGGAAACCTGCCTGTGTGTGAGGATACGCTCAGGAACCAGACGCGAGAACCAAGCAGTGCAGTAGATGAGTTTATTAAGCGAGGGGGGAAACCCCCGCAGGGCAGAAGGCAAAAGGTACAAAGTCCACAATCCAAAAAAATCAATCCAGTAGGGCAGAATCAGAGTCGAAAACCAGGGCAGCAATCACAGGACTCGTGGTCGGGCAAAAACAGGTTCGCTACACAGGCACAGGTTTGTCAGAGAAGCAAAAGCCAAAATCCAGTGGGCGTAATCCAAACTGTTAACAGGGCAGCAAACACAAAACTCGTAGTCGGGCAAAAAGGGTTTGTAAACAGATGCAGACAATAGTACCAAAAAGCAGAGCCAGAAATCGTAAGTCGGACGGTCCAGTCAGAAGAGTAACACTATGAGTACAAAAGAAGACGATAGCAGCAGAGGTAAACAAGAGAAACGTTCTGACAAGGAGGTGCTGTGAAAAGACACCTAATATACACTCCTGGGAGATCACATGATACATAGAACACAGGTGCAGGAAATGAGGCTAATTACAAAGGAAGCAAACATGAGGGAGAACCTAATCACATGAAATAGGCAAAAGCCAAAAACGCGTACAGGGATCACAAGACAGCCTATAGACAGAACAAACAGATCCGGTTAGGGATTTCTACGTGCACAGAGTGAGTGGCAGAACAGTGATTAGACAGGTGCAGAGAATCTGCTAGAAGCACAGCAAAGTAAATTGAGTGAAGGCAAGAGGCGGAGACTAGAACAGGGCGAATGCTGAGAGATCGTTAGTCAATTAGTAGAGTGCAGCTATACAATCCCTAGTGCTTGTTAGTAAGTTAGTACTATGTACAATGTTAGTCTTGGTTAGTAATTTAACAAAAACAACAAACTGTTAGTATTGGTTTGTAATCCAGAAAAAAAAAAAAAGCAAGATGAAGGAAGTAAACGAGATTGGAAGGAATGGTTGAAAACCAGAATCCATTAAATCACCCGAAAGAGTGGCACGCAATACTGGGGCTGTGAGCAGACAAGAGACAAGAGACCAGACAGGGGGAGACAAAGTGCAATGCATGGTGATAACAAAAACATGGACCGGAATCAAACTATGGTAAAATGCAAAACATGGAAAAACTAACCTAAGACAATACATGAACATAACTAAGTAACCAAATGACAAAACAATAACCAGACAATACAGAATAAACATGGCAGACAGATCAGAAACATAGCAAACAGGCAGAATCACAACACTGTGAGGTTTCGGTGACGTGTGCGCACTGTGCGCCGGTCAGCCAAATTACCACTGCACAGAAAGTAAACCAGGTTGGAGCTGGCGAGCTTTCTGCGCAACTTCAGCGGAGACTTTTGCAATGAAATTGTCACTGCGTCTTGATGAATACGTGACACCTCCCCCTACTACGCCGCCACACCCATCTCAGCGCACGTCCGTCTACCAAATTGCCAAAGTGGCTGCGCACGGTGTTGCACCGCACGAAATTACCACTGTGGGGGCTGCGCCACGCTATGCCACGCTGCACCACCCTGCGCTGCGCCAAGAAATTAGAGCCCTAAGTGTTAGTGTGATATTTGTGTTAGCAACTCAAATTCAAAGTTGGTTTTCTGGAGACTCCTAGTGTTGGACTGTGTGTGTTTACACTAAACACAACACCATGTTTGAACTCGGTTAATGCAAACCAAGTGTGAGTGGCTTGAGCTGAAAGTTGGCGCCATGGCAGTTCTAAACATTATTGTCAGTGTTAACACTTAATCATAACCCCAACTTTAATGTCACCCAGGGTGAGGGAGGGGCTACTATGAGAAAAGAATGGGGGGGCGGGGCTACCATTAATGGGTAGGGCTATAAAGTGAACAGAAATGCGTGGGCAGAGCTAAAGTCTGAGGGCGTGGATACAGTGTGAATAAGTAAATAGTGTGGGCAGGGCTACAGTGTGTGGGTGGAGCTACTATGTAAATCAAGGTGTATGTGGGGCTGGGGTGCATGGGTGGGGTTACTGTGTGAGAGGAAATGTGTAGAAAGGGCTGATTTACTCATCGCCACATGGAGGCCACTGGAACGTTCTGCAATCCAGCAGAAATTGCTTAAAATTAACAGCTTAACCACATTAGCGTCTCCATTCACACCATCAGCCAAGTAGCATGCACACTTACAAGATGAGCCCATAAGCAGGCACACTCACATGATTATGCCATTAGCACACACACTCATGACAATAGCCCATTAGCACATACATTCACACCTTTAACCAACTGGAACGCATTTTCATTGCATTCACAGTCAGGCAAGAGACTGAGATGACCCAGCCAGACAGACTGCTGCAGGGCACTGCTTATCTCGCTTTCAACCGCTAAACCCTGCTCCATATGGAGTCTTCAACACAGTGAGCGGTGCTAGACTCACACTCTGGAGGGAAAGACAAAACAACTGCCGCAAACACACACATGTAGCACTCCCCATATGTCTCTCTCTCGCTCTCTCTCCCTCTATCCCTCCCTCCCAATCACTATCTCTCTTTCGCCTCAACTCCCTCTCTCTCTCTCTCTCTCTCTCACCCTCCATCTCTCTCGGCACACCCCGAGCAGAGACAGCAGTAATGACTCACACCCAGAGGGGCATATGAGCTATGAGACAGAAATAACACACAGGTTCAGGTGTAACTACAGGTACGTGTATGTGTGTGCACATGTGTGAGTGCAGTTGTGTGAAGGTGAGAGTGCAGGGATGTGTAAGTGTAAGTACAGGTGTGTGTAGGTAAGAGTACAGGTGTGTGAGCACAGGTGACAGTGCAGGGATGTGCAGGTAAGAGTACAGGTGTGTAAAGGTAAGAGTACAGGGATGTGTAGGTGTAAGTACAGGTGTGTGTAGGTAAGAGTACAGGTGTGTGCACAGGTGAGAGTGCAGGGATGTGTAGGTGTAAGTACAGGGGTGTGTGTGGGTAAGAGTACAGGTGTGTGCACAGGTGAGAGTGCAGGGATGTGTGCAGGTGTGTGGGGTACAGGTGTGTGTAGGTAAGGTGTGTGTGCACAGGTGAGAGTACAGGGATGTGTGGTGTGTGTGGGTAGAGTACAGGTGTGTGCACAGGTGAAGAGTACAGGTGTGTGTACAGGTAAGAGTGTGTGGGATGTGTAGGTGTGTGCTAAGTACAGGTGTGTGTGGGTAAGAGTACAGGTGTGTGCACAGGTGAGGGGTGTGGGATATGTAGTGTGTGCACAGGTGACAGGGATGTGTGTGTAAGTAAGGTGTGTGTGGGTACAGGTGTGTGTGCACAGGTGAGAGTGCAGGGATGTGTAGGTGTAAGTACAGGTGTGTGTGGGTAAGAGTACAGGTGTGTGTACAGGTGAGTGCACATGTGTGAGAGTACAGGGTGTGGTATCCAGGTGTGTGTGCACAGGTGATAGTGCAGGGATGTGTAGCTGTAAGTACAGGTGTGTGTGGGTAAGAGTACAGGTGTGTGCACAGGTGAGAGTGCAGGGATGTGTCAGTGTAAGTGTAGGTACAGGTGTGTGTGTGTACAGGTGGTGCAGGTGTGTGCACAGGTGTGGGGGAGTGCAGGTGTGTGCAGGGTGCAGGGATGTGTAGGTGTAAGTACAGGTGTCTGTGGGTAGGAGTACAGGTGTGTGCACAGGTGAGAGTGCAGGGATGTGTAGGTGTAAGTACAGGGGTGTGTGGGTAAGAGTACAGGTGTGTGCACAGGTGAGAGTGCAGGGATGTGTAGGTGTAAGTACAGGTGTGTGTGGGTAAGAGTACAGGTGTGTGCACAGGTGAGAGTGCAGGGATGTGTAGGTGTAAGCACAGGTGTGTGGTAGGTAAGAGACAGTGGAGACAGTGTGTGCACAGGTGAGAGTGCAGGGATGTGTGGGTGTAAGCACAGGGTGTGTGTGGTAGAAGAGTACAGGTGTGTGCACAGGTGAGAGTGCAGGGATGTGTAAGGGTGTGTGTGGGTAAGAGAACAGGTACAGGTGTGTGTGTGCAGGTGAGAGTGCAGGTGTGTGTGTAAGTACAGGTGAGAGTGCAGGGATGTGTGGGGTGTAAGTGTGGTAAGTACAGGTGTGTGTGGGTAAGTGAGTACAGGTGTGTGTAAGTGTGGGTGTGACAGATGTGGTGTGCACAGGTGAGGTGAGGGGATGTGTCAGGGATGTGTAGGTGTGCAGGTGTGTGCACAGGTGAGAGTGCAGGTGTGTGTGGGTAGAGTACAGGTGTGTGCACAGGTGTGTGTGTGGGTGTAAGTACAATTGTCTGTGGGTGGTGCAGGTGTGTGCACAGGTGGGATGTGTGTAGGTGTAAGTACAGGTGTGTGTGGGTAAGAGTACAGGTGTGTGCACAGGTGAGAGTGCAGGGATGTGTAGTGTGTAGGTAAGAGTACAGGTGTGTGTGGGGGATGTGTGGGTGTAAGTACTGTAGGTGTGGTGTGTGCACAGGTGAGAGTGCAGGGATGTGTGGGTGTACAGGTTGTCTGTAGGTGGGGTACAGGTGTGTGTGCACAGGTGGGGTGTGTAGGTGTAAAGTACAGGTGTGTGTGGGTACAGGGGTGTGCACAGGTGCAGGGATGTGTAGGTGTAGTACAGGTGTGTGTGGGTAAGAGTACAGGTGTGTGCACAGGTGTGTGGGGATGTGTGGGTGTAGTACAGGTGTGTGTGTGTGGTGTGTGCACAGGTGAGAGTGCAGGGGATGTGTAGGTGTAAGTACAGGTGTGTGTGGGTAAGAGTACAGGTGTGTGCACAGGTGAGAGTGCAGGGATGTGTAGGTGTAAGTACAGGTGTGTGTGGGTAAGAGTACAGGTGTGTGCACAGGTGAGAGTGCAGGGATGTGTAGGTGTAAGTACAGGTGTGTGTAGGTAAGAGTACAGGTGTGTGCACAGGTGAGAGTGCAGGGATGTGTAGGTGTAAGTACAGGTGTGTGTGAGGTGCAGAGGTGTGTGTGGGTAAGAGTACAGGTGTGTGCACAGGTGAGAGTGCAGGGATGTGTAGGTGTAAGTACAGGTGTGTGTGGGTAAGAGTACAGGTGTGTGCACAGGTGAGAGTGCAGGGATGTGTAGGTGTAAGTACAGGTGTGTGTAGGTAAGAGTACAGGTGTGTGCACAGGTGAGAGTGCAGGGATGTGTCAGTGTAAGTACAGGTGTGTGTAGGTAAGTGCAGGTGTGTGCACAGGTGTAGTGTGGGATGTACAGGTGTGTGTAGGTAAGAGTACAGGTGTGTGCACAGGTGAGGTGATGTGCAGGGTATGTGTAGGGTGTACAGGTGTGTGCACAGGTGTGTCTGTGTTGGTGTAATTACAGGTGTGTGTGGGTGTGTGAGGTGAGAGTGCAGGGATGTGTAGGGTGTGGGACAGGTGTGTGTAGGTAAGAGTACAGGTGTGTGCACAGGTGTAGGTGTAGTGTGTAAGGACAGGTGAGTCTGTGGTGTGGGTGGGTAGGTACAGGTGTGTGTGGTGAGAGTGCAGGGAGTACAGGTGTGTGAGAGGTGCAGGGATGTGTAGTGTAAGGGTACAGGTGTGTGTAGTGCACACAGGTGTGTGCACAGGTGAGAGGCAGGGATGTGTGGGTGTGTACAGGTGTGTGTGGGTAAGGTACAGGTGTGTGCACAGGTGAGAGTGCAGGGATGTGTGGGTGTACAGGTGTGTGTGGGGTGGGAGTACAGGTGTGTGCAGGTGAGAGTGCAGGGATGTGTGGGGTGTGTGTAAGTACAGGTGTGTGTAGGTGAGAGTGCAGGTGTGTGCACAGGTGAGGGTAGAGTGCAGGGTGAGGTGTGTGTGGGTGTAAGTACAGTGTGTGTGTGGGTAAGAGTACAGGTGTGTGCACAGGTGAGAGTGCAGGGATGTGTCAGTGTAAGTACAGGTGTGTGTAGGTAGGTACAGGTGTGTGCACAGGTGTGCAGGGATGTGTGGGTGTAAGTAGGGATGTGTGGGTGTAGGTACAGGTGTGTGCACAGGTGAGGTGTGGGGGTGTGTGTGGGTGTAAGCACAGGTGTGTGTGTGCACAGGTGTGTGGGTGTAGTGCAGGGATGTGTGGGTGGTGTGTGCACAGGTGAGGTGTGGGGATGTGTGGGTGTGTACAGGGTGTGTGGGTAAGACAGGTGTGTGCACAGGTGAGGTGTGGGGATGTGTGGGTGTAAGAGTACAGTGTGTGTGTGCACAGGTGAGGTGCAGGGGATGTGTGGGTGTAAGGGTGTGTGTGGGTAAGAGTACAGGTGTGTGTGCACAGGGATGAGGTGTGGGGATGTGTGGGGGGTGTGCACAGGTGTGTGTGGGGTGAGTACAGGTGTGTGCACAGGTGTGCAGGGATGTGTGGGGATGTGTAGGTGTAAGTACAGGTGTGTGTGTGGTAAGAGTACAGGTGTGTGCACAGGTGAGAGTGCAGGGATGTGTAGGTGTAAGTACAGGTGTGTGTGGGTAAGAGTACAGGTGTGTGCACAGGTGAGAGTGCAGGATGTGGGTAAGTGTAAGGTGTGCACAGGTGTGTGTGGGTAAGAGTACAGGTGTGTGCACAGGTGAGAGTGCAGGGATGTGTAGGTGTAAGTACAGGTGTGTGTAGGTAAGAGTACAGGTGTGTGCACAGGTGAGAGTGCAGGGATGTGTAGGTGTAAGTACAGGTGTGTGTAGGTAAGAGTACAGGTGTGTGCACAGGTGAGAGTGCAGGGATGTGTAGGTGTAAGTACAGGTGTGTGTGTGTAGGTGTGTGCACAGGTGAGAGTGCAGGGATGTGTAGGTGTAATTACAGGTGTGTGTAGGTAAGAGTACAGGTGTGTGCACAGGTGAGAGTGCAGGGATGTGTAGGTGTAAGTACAGGTGTGTGTGGGTAAGAGTACAGGTGTGTGCACAGGTGAGAGTGCAGGGATGTGTAGGTGTAAGTACAGGTGTGTGTGGGTAAGAGTACAGGTGTGTGCACAGGGATGTGTGTGGTGTAGAGTGTGTGGGTAGGATGTGTGTGCACAGGTGAGGTGCAGGGATGTGTGGGTGTAAGTACAGGTGTGTGTGGGCACAGGTAAGGGAGTACAGGTGTGTGCACAGGTGAGAGTGCAGGGATGTGTCAGTGTAAGTACAGGTGTGTGTGTGTACAGAGTACAGGTGTGTGCACAGGTGAGAGTGTAGGGATGTGTAGGTGTAAGCACAGGGGTGTGTGGGTAAGAGTACAGGTGTGTGCACAGGTGAGAGTGCAGGGATATGTAGGTGTAAGTACAGGTGTGTCTAGGTAAGAGTACAGGTGTGTGCACAGGTGAGAGTGTCGGGATGTGTAGGTGTAAGTACATGTGTGTGTAGGTAAGAGTACAGGCAGGTGCACAGGTGAAAGTGTAGGGATGTGAAGGTGTAAGTACAGGTGTGTGTAGGTAAGACTACAGGTGTGTGCACATGTGAGAGTGCAGGGATGTGTAGGTGTAAGTACAGGTGTGTGTAGTTAAGACTACAGGTGTGTGCACAGGTGAGAGTGCAGGGATGTGTAGGTGTAATTACAGGTGTGTGTAGGTAAGACTACAGGTGTGTGCACAGGTGAGAGTGCAGGGATGTGTAGGTGTAAGTAAAGGTGAGTGTAGGTAAGAGTACAGGTGTGTGCACATGTGAGAGTGCAGGGTTGTGTAGGTGTAAGTACAGGTGAGTGTAGGTAAAAGTACAGGTGTGTGCATAGGTGAGAGTACAAGGATGTGTAGGTGTAAGTACAGGTGTGTGTGAGTTAAGGGACTGTGGGTGTAAGTAGGTGTGTGCACAGGTGAGAGTGCAGGGATGTGTAGGTGTAATTACAGGTGTGTGTTAAGGGTACAGGTGTGTGCACAGGTGAGAGGTGTGTGTAGGTGTAATTACAGGTGTGTGGGGTAAGACTACAGTGCACAGGGATGTGTGTGTAGGTGTGTAAAGAGTACAGGTGTGTGCACAGGTGTGTGTGCAGGGATGTGTAGGTGTAGTACAGGTGTGTGCACAGGTGAGGTGTGTGCACAGGTGATGTGTGTGAAGGTGTAAGTACAGGTGTGTGTAGGTAAGACTACAGGTGTGTGCACAGGTGAGAGTGCAGGGATGTGTGGTGTAAGTGTGTGTACTAGGTGTGTGTGGGGTAAGAGGGATGTGTGGGGTGTAATTACAGGTGTGTGTGGGTAAGACGGTGTGCACAGGTGAGAGTGCAGGGATGTGTGGGTGAGTGTGTGGGTACAGGTGTGTGTAGGTAATGTGTGGGTGTAAAGGTGTGTGTGTGCACAGGTGAGAGTGCAGGGATGTGTGGGGTGTAAGTACAGGTGTGTGTGGGTGTGTGCACAGGTGACAGGGATGTGTAGGTGTAATTACGGTGTGTGTGGGTAACAGGTGAGGTGAGTGCAGGGATGTGTAGGTGTAAGTACAGTTGTGTGTAGTTATGAGTACAGGTTTGTGTCGGTAATAGTACAGGCGTGAGTACAGGTGCACACAGGTTTGTTACCTGCTCGTCTACTCGATGAGCCACAATCATCGCTGCCTCTTCACACTCTGCTTCGCTCAGTGGGCGGATTCGCAATGCCACCTTAAAACAAAGGAACACATTAACATGCCCTTTAGATACAGAAGAATGCGCACTTTAGGTTGTGTTTGATTCAGTAACACGCGGGTCAGGCTGAGGTTCTTGTGTGCATGCGCATTGCAGTTCCCAATCAAACGTGGAACACAACATTAGTTCAGCTTTGCGGTTTGGCTAGTTTTGTGTGCTTCATCCGTGATCGTTAACTTAATTTTTGCTAGACTTTTTGAAGTGAGAAATGCATCTTACAGCACACAGAAAAGGAAGTACGATGCATGACAAGATGGCTTTCCAGAGAGAACCATAATTAGTCACAGAAAACATCAATACCATTTTGCATTTCACTAAATAATTGATAGTTATCATGTAAAATTTACTCTGAATGACTGTCTGTGCCGCTTTTCGCCACCATGTTGTGACGTCACATTCCTAGTTATTTCTGGTAAATCAGGGAGTATGTTCCCAACATGAGGCGGCCACGCGAGCGCAGTGCTCTCGGCGCTTGATACATGAATCCAATGTAGTGTCGTCCTCTTGGATCGAATCTAACGCGACTTTAGATTCCCAGTGGCTGAAGTACTGTCAAAGTACATCCATTCAAAATCTTCTCTTCGATCCAAACACACTCATTTGTTATTTGGAAATGAGGAACCATGAAACAGCATTAAACAGATTATCTTAAAACACGCCCACAGACATTTTAACCCATTTAGACCTAACACGCCCCCTCTCAGAAGCGCTATGAACCCTAAGGCATTGGTTGAGAACTACCACACCTGAAGGTTTTCTGAAAAACCTGACAATATTGTGTTTGTTCACTAAAACCTTTGGATCACTCCATGCCAAGTTGACCAGGGTCTGCAGTGCACTGTCTCAGAAAAATTTGAAAAAAATAATGGGTGTTTGCCATCATTTCAAATAGTCAAATCCCAAGTCTTAAGTTCCAACTACAACTCTTTAGGAGTAATTGCCAATTTAAGGAGGGGGTGTCTAATCACTCACGGATGTAGCAATAACTTACAAACATTTTTGAAGGGATACAAAAACACTTTCCAGTGCTCCTAAATTAATGTCAATGGGTGCCAATAAGTAAAATGACCTGAAATGTATGAATATGCTATCTGATTTGGCATATCTCATTTGATTTTCCTGTAATACGCTGTTCAGAATGACAATTTTTACAGGACCAAAATTTTTATTTGATTTTCAGTTGGTCCCCCTGACAGAAGTTTGCATAATCAGGGGTTCATATTGCAGCCTCATCCTCAGCAGTGACAGCACACTGGCCCCTTAAACCCAATCCAGTCTCCTGTCTCTAGTTAAGGAGTAACTCACATCTGAAAATGCTCACGATAAAAAAACACCCAAAAATGCCTAAATTCAAGGCATGATTTGGTCATGTGGACATGCCAGAAAAAAATCTGAGAACATTTGTTGAGCAGCTTTTACATTAGGGCAATAAACAGGAGAAATTTCATCTTGTGTTTGCAACTTGTTCGAGAAAAATTCTGGCATTTTTATTTACCATGCTGTGTGGCTTATATCAGCCGGTAACATACAGTAAATCCTGTCAACTTGCTTGTAAACGGCTAACATATGCATTATGAAATAAAGCCCAAAGGATTACAATAATGCCAGAACTGCAATTCATTCATGAATGCCTAATAATCAAGTAACATTGCAATGTATGCAAGTATTTGCCCATAAATTAGGATAGGTAAGGTCATGAGGGAATTAATTTCTTCATGGCTTTAAAATGAAACTCAAATTACTTTTACCAGTCTTGCAGGCTGAAAAGAAAGAGATTCAAGTATGTTTTGAACATTGATGTTCTTGCAAAAAGGCATGGGAAAGCCAGAGATTTCCGCTATAATATCCATTTTCGTTTTAACGTAAAATCATACTTCCGCATCCAAAAAGTGAAGACTACACCATGTGTTATTAGCAACAAAATGTATAAGTAGGCTCCTGAGAAATAATCTCAGTGATTGAATTCATAATACCCAAATTACTGACAACCCCACTCTATTTTCAGTCATATTATTAGGCATGGTAAATAAAAATGCCAGAATTTTTCTAGAACGAGTTGGAAACACAAGATGAATTTTCTACTGTTTGTTGCCTTAATGTAAAAGCTGCTCCACAAATTCTCTCAGATTTTTTCAGCAGTGTATGGGTCATTCCGTGTCAATTCACACACCCTCCCATGATGACTGATTCGGATTTTGCTGAAAAATTTGCAAGATATACTTTGCTGAATATAATGAACAAATCCAAAGTTTTAGCTCCGAACTCCCACCGGTTTCTGAGATACGGCCCATTTAATTTTGAGGGTCACGCCCCTTTCCAAAACCCACCAAAAGTTATTGTGTTTTCGCAAGCTAATATCTTTTCACCCAAAAGAGATAGAGACCTGAAAATGGCTACTCTTACTAACCTTTGCACAGTCTTTCAGAATCTGCTATCAGAAATCAGATAAACACCTCATCAACCTTTCCAGAAAATTTCATCTTGGTGTCTCAATCCCTCATATGAAAAAAGATTTTTTAGAAAAAATGCATTTTCGGTTTCTTTTCCTCATTGTAAGACATGCTTTTTGTTCATGTACTTCCATACTGACGAAGCATTGAAATGCCTAATTCATGAGATTTGACATCTACACATTGTATGAGAATAATTATAAATATCATGCAGCTGTAAAATCATATTTGCACATATTTTATGTCATTTATGCAATAGATGAAACAGTATGCATATCCAGTGTCTTTGAGAACAGAATTTTATACTTTGTATGGATTAATGCATGTCTCTACACAAAGTAAAAATAAATGTATGGTGTCTGATCTCAGCAATGGTAAATTACATGTAAAACTGATTATTTTTAGATGTTATTGCCATGTTGCTTATCCCTTGTAACCTAATAGGTGGTAACATTATTATTATTTATTATTAAGTGGTTTGTCACATTAACATAGGTGAGCATGAGGCTGAAATGAATGATTTACTTTTGTTTTTACGTGATTTTGCTTTTATCCAAAGACCATAGAAAGTGCGAAAAATAACTGGTGTTCATTTCACAATATACTCAACTGGGAGTCTTAACAGCCGAGAGGCAATCAAGTTTTAAGAAGACAATGACTGCGAGCCCGTGCCCCAAACCTGACAAGTGATGTGTTAAAAGCATTAATGTTCTTGTTATTATCATTTTTTTAAATATTTTTTTGGGATTTTTTTTCCTTTATTTGATAGATATACAGTGTAGAGAGGCAGGAAAGTTGGGGAGAAGAATGAGGGAAGACATGCAGCAAATGACCCGAGCCGGAATCAAACCCGGGTCGCCGCGGGAAGGACACAGCCTTTATGGTGCGCGCGCTTAGACCGATGAGCCACCGCGCCCCCATTGTTTTTATTATTATTTTATCTTATTTTATTTTTTGCTTATTGGTTTTTCTTTATTTTTTATTCTATATAAGGTTTTGCCCATAAACCTCATACATTTTACTCATCCACACACTCAAGCAGCAGTATTCTTTATCAAACATTCCGAACACTTGTGACTGATACTCTCCACTCCTGTCTCATCTGTGTTTTATTACGTGTTCTGTTTACTTTTTTTTTTAGTTTTACTATTATTATTGTTTTTTTGTTCTTGTTTTTGTTTTATTTTTGTCTCGTTTTTGTCTTCCGTTGTTTTTTTAAATAAATTTCCTCTTATTTCTTGTTTGTATTGTTCATATTGCGCTTTACTCTTTTGTACGTCATGTTAAATGTTTGCAAATAAAAAAAATAAATAAAAAATAAAAAACTAAAAAGACAATGACTGAAAGTTCTGTGGACATTTTAACTTGGCAAAGTTACAGACGAGTTGGAGAGGATGCAGGACCTCCAGGAGAAGTGGTTTGTTCCATGACCCTCTTTTGTGCATTATGTCTGTCTTGCCTTATATGCAGACGATGCACAGCAGGAGGATTCTGTGCCTCTTGCCAGTTACTTTTGCTCTAACCAATCTTGCCAATATACTCATTGTTGTACTAGTGTGCACACAATGGACATAAGGATGCATTCATAACAGGAGCGAATAATCTTTTGTGGTACAACAAAAATGAAATAAACATTAAAAAAGAATATGATTTTATGATTGCATAATATTTACAATTATTCTAAATTGATATTTGGAGGTCAAATCTCATTAATTAGGCATTTATGTAAAATCAATGCTTCATCAGTATGGAAGTACATGAACAAAGAGCATGTTGTACAATGAGGAAAAGAAACTGAAAATTCATTTTTTCTAAAAAAATCTTTTTTCATAGAAAAAAGTAAGCGCAGGTAGTACTTGCTGGAAAGGTTGATGAGGTGTTTATCCTTGGGTGGCCAAAGTCTGAATACCCTGAGTAGGTGTCCACAGGGGTAACCGGCCACTAGAACATCGGGTACTTTTGACACTTTGTGCCCCGTGATGATATTTACTGCTCAATAATTCCTAAATTCAGGTAATGATGAACCTGAAACTCTTTTGACCTATTGTACAGTTCCCAAATATATTATTTGTACATTGTTTTGGCACTTCAGTTTAATTACTATAATTTGGTAGACCTTCAAAAACTGCAAAAATGTTTTTATCATGAGAGAAATTAGGATTTCAGCTGCCAATATCTCAGACAGTAGAAAAGATAGAATATTTCTGATTGCAGATTCTGAAAGCCTGTGCAAAGGTTAGTAAAAGTAGCTATTTTCAGGTCTCTGCCTCTTTTGGGTGAAAAGATATTAGCTCACGAACACGTAAAAACTTTTGGTGAGTTTTGGAAAGGGGCGTAGCCCTCAAAATTAAGTGGGTCGTATCTCAGAAACCCTTGGGAGTTTGGAGCTAAAACTTTGGATTTGTTCATTATATTCATCAAAGTATTTTTAATAATTTTTTCAGCGAAATCCGAGTTCGTCACCAAGGGATTTTTCTTAAATTGTGTGAATTGACACGGAATAGCCCATATTACAGGAAAATCAAAAGAGATATGCAAAATCTGATAGCAGACCCATAAATTTCAGGTAATTTTACCTAAAAGCGCCCATTGACATTCATTTAGGAGTACTGGAAAGTGTATTTGTATCTCTTCAAAAACGCTTATAAGTCATTGCTACATTTGCGAGTGACTAGACACCCCCCCCTTAAATTGACAATTACTTCATGAAAAATTGGAGTTGGAATTTAAGATTTGGGATTTGACCATTTGAAATGATGGCAAACACCCATGATTTTTTTTTTTAATTTTCCTGAGAGGGTGTGGCGCAAACTTTCTGAAAACTGGTCCACTTGGTATGAAATGACCCCTTAACCTGTCAGCCTCTGTAGCCCCTCGAAACATGAAATAACCATTTGAGAGCTTAAGCCATTGGATTTTATTGGAAATAATTGCCGTTGCAAAATGCTTGTCGACACTTTAAAAAAATTATATACAGTTAAAAACACATTTTACTGTGATTCATTAACAAGTCCCAATTTGCAAAAAAGTAACTGCAATTAAAACTCAATGTTGCTCCCCTTGATCAGGCTGTCAGTCATTTTCACTGTCTGAAATGCAACTTTGGAAACTTTTCTGTGGTTCCCACAGAGACTAAAAATGTAAACACAAACCTCTTGATGGATTATGCCTTCCTCATGTGTATTCTAGCAAATCAAGAAGCACTTCATGATGGCATCATCTAAAACACGCTCAATTCGTGTCAGGTCTTAAAGGGAGAAGTACACAGACGTGGCATCAGACCTTAATGGGGTAAAACCCATACGCAGTTCTAATTAGTGACAGAACCCAACATCTCACACTGTTTGATTGGAGGATATTAGCAGTAGGACAAAAATAAAACAGGAGATGATTGCATGCAGAACTATACTAACTAGGCATAAAGATAATGCCAGCTTGTTGGGTACAGTTGCAGCATATCAGTCACTGTGTTCCTTGCTGACTGTTAAACTTAATTATTTACTCAGGCCAATCCTGAACACGATCTGACAATTCAGCGACATTTCAGGATAAACGTGACGATGACAGCTGCCATGCACCTACTTGTGCATTTATCCCAGACACACATTTCTGTGATGTAATCAAGATCTGTAATTAATTCATTGAGCCACAGATGGACAGAGAGAGCCTCACAAAAACTGTGAACATAAACTGAAGAAAGAGCAGAAACTGTGGTCACTGCCAGCAGTAAAAGCACAGAGACACTGTGAGCACTGCCTGCACTAAGAGCACAGAGACACTGTGAGCACTGCCTGCACTAAGAGCACAGAGACACTGTGAGCACTGCCTGCACTAAGAGCACAGAGACACTGTGAGCACTGCCTGCACTGAGGTCACAGAGACACTGTGAGCACTGCCTGCACTAAGAGCACAGAGACACTGTGAGCACTGCCTGCACTAAGAGCACAGAGACACTGTGAGCACTGCCTGTACTAAGAGCACAGAGACACTGTGAGCACTGCCTGCACTAAGAGCAGAGAGACACTGTGAGCACTGCCTGCACTGAGGGCACAGAGACACTGTGAGCACTGCCTGCACTAAGAGCACAGAGACACTGTGAGCACTGCCTGCACTGAGGGCACAGAGACACTGTGAGCGCTGCCTGCACTAAGAGCACAGAGACACTGTGAGCTCTGCCTGCACTAAGATCACAGAGACACTGTGAGCACTGCCTGCACTAAGAGCAGAGAGACACTGTGAGCGCTGCCTGCACCAAGAGCACAGAGACACTGTGACCACTGCCTGCACTGAGGGCACAGAGACACTGTGAGCACTGCCTGCACTGAGAGCACAGAGACACTGTGAGCACTGCCAGCAGTAAAAGCACAGAGACACTGTGAGCACGGCCTGCACTAAGAGCACAGAGACACTGTGAGCACTGCCTGCACAAAGAGCACAGAGACACTGTGAGCGCTGCCTGCACTAAGAGCACAGAGACACTGTGAGCACTGCCTGCACTAAGAGCACAGAGACACTGTGAGCACTGCCTGCACTAAGAGCACAGAGACACTGTGAGCACTGCCTGCACTGAGGGCACAGAGACACTGTGAGCGCTGCCTGCACTAAGAGCACAGAGACACTGTGAGCACTGCCTGCACTAATAGCATAGAGACACTGTGAGCGCTGCCTGCACTAAGAGCACAGAGACACCTGCACTGAGGCACAGAGACATGCCTGCACTAAGAGCACAGAGACACTGTGAGCGCTGCCTGCACTAAGAGCACAGAGACACTGTGAGCACTGCCTGCACTGACAGGGCACAGAGACACTGAGAGCACAGAGCACTGCCTGCACTAAGAGCACAGAGACACTGTGAGCACTGCCTGCACTGAGCACAGAAACACTGTGAGCTCTGCCTGCACTAAGATCACAGAGACACTGTGAGCTCTGCCTGCACTAAGATCACAGAGACACTGTGAGCGCTGCCTGCACTGAGAGCACAGAGACACTGTGAGCTCTGCCTGCACTAAGAGCACAGAGACACTGTGAGCACTGCCTGCACTAAGAGCACAGAGACACTGTGAGCACTGCCTGCACTGAGGGCACAGAGACACTGTGAGCGCTGCCTGCACTAAGAGCACAGAGACACTGTGAGCTCTGCCTGCACTAAGATCACAGAGACACTGTGAGCTCTGCCTGCACTAAGAGCATAGAGACACTGCGAGCCCTGCCTGCCCTGAGAGCACAGAGACACTGTGAGCACTGCCAGCAGTAAAAGCACAGAGACACTGTGAGCACGGCCTGCACTAAGAGCACAGAGACACTGTGAGCACTGCCAGCAGTAAAAGCACAGAGACACTGTGAGCACGGCCTGCACTAAGAGCACAGAGACACTGTGAGCACTGCCTGCACTAAGAGCACAGAGACACTGTGAGCGCTGCCTGCACTAAGAGCACAGAGACACTGTGAACACTGCCTGCACTAAGAGCACAGAGACACTGCGAGCGCTGCCTGCACTAAGAGCACAGAGACATTGTGAGCACTGCCTGCACTAATAGCACAGAGACACAGTGAGCGCTGCCTGCACTAAGAGCACAGAGACACTGCGAGTTCTGCCTGCACTAAGAGCACAGAGACACTGCGAGCACTGCCTGAACTAAGAGCACAGAGACACTGTGAGCACTGCCAGCAGTAAAAGCACAGAGACACTGTGAGCTCTGCCTGCACTAAGAGCACAGAGACTCTGTGAGCTCTGCCTGCACTAAGAGCATAGAGACACTGCGAGCACTGCCTGCACTAAGAGCACAGAGACACTGCGAGCACTGCCTGCACTAAGAGCACAGAGACACTGTGAGCACTGCCTGAACTAAGAGCACAGAGACACTGTGAGCACTGCCAGCAGTAAAAGCACAGAGACACTGTGAGCACTGCCTGCACTAAGAGCATAGAGACACTGCGAGCGCTGCCTGCACTTAGAGCACAGAGATACTGTGAGCTCTGCCTGCACTAAGAGCACAGAGACACTGTGAGCTCTGCCTGCACTAAGAGCACAGAGACACTGTGAGCAATGCCTGCACTAAGAGCACAGAGACACTGTGAGCAATGCCTGCACTAAGATCACAGAAACACTGTGAGCTCTGCCTGCACTAAGAGCACAGAGACACTGTGAGCTCTGCCTGCACTAAGAGCACAGAGGCACTGTGAGCAATGCCTGCACTGAGAGCACAGAGACACTGTGAGCAATGCCTGCACTGAGAGCACAGAGACACTGGCCCTCATTTATCAAACTTGCTTAGGATCTGGTGTAGATTCTGGTGTAAATATCAGCGTTCGCCAGGTGTCACTTTTGATTTACTAAAAGTGCGCACGTCGCTGATTTCGGTGTAGAACTGGCGTGGCGATGATAAATCTGGCGGCTGAAACCATCGTAATTTACATGACACGCCCTTATAAATTCATGCTCCGGGAGGCATAGTCCTACCCACTTTACGACATAGACTCTCGAAAGACGGCAAAGAAGAAAGAACTTTACTGAGGAGGAAATATAAATTATCACGTCCGAGGTGGAGAAAAACAAAATAATTTTATTTGGGAGCCTTAAGAGTGTTATAAATGGAGCCCAGAAGGCTGCAGTTTGGAAAACTATTGCTGCTGCGGTAAACCCCGTTGGGGTGGAAAACCGGAGTGCAGCAGACGTTTGATTTAATTCATTAATAAATCGAAGTGACTGTTCGCACTTAAGCACAAATATTGATCGAAATTCGCGTTAGACGCACTTATAAGTGTGGCCAAGATGCAAATTTCTCCATTGCCTACACTTATTTTAAGTGTATCCAAACCTAAAATTTTTTTCTTGGCCAAACTTATTTTAAGTAGTACTTTCTATAAACTGCACTGGAATGGTCATCAACTGGTGCACTTATAAGTGTGGCCAAGAAAAAAAATTCAGCATTCGCCACACGTATAAGTGCGAATAATATCGGCCTTAATAAATTCAATTTATAGATCCATGATATTTCATGTTATGTAGCCTACATAATTGACAATCCAAATGCTTTACATGTAGGTTACAAAAGTGGTCTGATTTTAAAATCGCCACCAAAAAATGGGTTGCGGTCCAATCAGGCTCAAACCTCCAGCTGTCACCGTTTGAGGAGCGCGTGACAACACTGATAGGTGGGGAGTCCCCACCGCCTCGATCGGAGCTGCATGAGGGTAATTGTTAGAACAGTCTGCAGAGATCACTCTTCATTGTACTTTTATCAGTGTTACTCCATGACATTTTATTGGGTGCCACACAAAACGAGCAGCCACTCGTCACTTTCCCGGAGGAGATCTTCTCTGTGCTGAAAGTTCCTCACACGTTGGACAGAAGCTTATTCCAATAACAATAGAAGATCTGCCATTGTCAAAATGTGATCATGCCCAAAGTGTCCGTAGGCCTATATATACTGAGCAACAAAAGAAACGCAAGTTAGCTAGTTAGTTAGTGTACTCTTATGGTTACTCAGTCAAAGTGACCGCAAAATAAAGAAAAATTTGATGAAACGAGTGTAAATGTGCACGCGCTAGTAATAAATTTGCTTTTCTAAAAGAATTACGGGTAAACTTATTTTCCAGTCTGCCTTTAATTAACTTGCGTTTCTTTTGTTGTTCAGTACATATCTGACTGGATGAGCATCTGACATACCACACTGCATATCTGCCAAGCCGCGCATTGCGCTTAATCAGATTGATTGTAATTGTCAGCCGTCTGGCCTGACAAGCAGGTTGTCTCAAAATATAAGTTTAATTAATTTCTCAACACAGGTGTCTTATTTATTTATTTATTCATTTATTAATTTAGCCTATTTATCCATTCAGCCTATTTATTCATTTTACTAATAAAAGCAACAACAGCATGACGTTCGCATCGCTGCATATGGTTTATTACTCATTCTGACAGCTGCACTCGTTCCTGCATGTTGTTCGCTGGTCCCAAATTTGCGTACACCTGGTCAGACCTGGCGTACGTTCGCTCACGTTCAGATTGATAAATCCCGATCCTTGCGGGAGATTTGGTGTACACCCATTTTTTTGGTGTACGCACGTTTGATAAATGAGGGCCACTGAAAGCGCTGCCTGCACTAAGAGCACAGAGGCACTGCGAGCACTGCCTGCACTAAGAGCACAGAGACACTGCGAGCACTGCCTGTACTAAGAGCACAGAGGCACTGTAAGCACTTCCCTCACCAAGAGAACAGAGACAGTGAGAGCACTGCCTGCACTAAGAGCACAGAGACACTGCGAGCACTGCCTGCACTAAGAGCACAGAGACACTGCGAGCACTGCCTGTACTAAGAGCACAGAGGCACTGTAAGCACTTCCCTCACCAAGAGAACAGAGACAGTGAGAGCACTGCCTGCACTAAGAGCACAGAGACACTGCGAGCACTGCCTGCACTAAGAGCACAGAGACACTGCGAGCACTGCCTGCACTAAGAGCACAGAGACACTGCGAGCACTGCCTGCGCTAAGAGAACAGAGACACTGCGAGCACTGCCTGCGCTAAGAGCACAGAGACACTGCGAGCACTGCCTGCACTAAGAGCACAGAGACACTGTGAGCACTGCCTGCGCTAAGAGAACAGAGACACTGTGAGCACTGTCTGCGCTATGAGCACAGGCACTGTGAGCACTGCCCTCACCAAGAGAACAGAGACAGTGTGAGCACTGCCTGCACTAAGAGCACAGAGACTCCGAGCACTGCCTGTATTTAGAGCAGAGGCACTGTGAGCACTGCCTTCTCTAGCAGCACAAAGATACTGTACACACTGCGTACACTAAGAGCAAGGCACTGGGCACGACCTTCTTGACCAAAACAAGGACCTCGAGCACAGCCTGGGCTTAGCGGTCAGAGACATTGCGAGCACTGCCCGCTCCATGAGCGCAGATTCACAGTCACTGTCCCACATAGCAGACGAGTCCGGCCCGGATCCGGCGTCAAGTCGGCACTGCTGGGCGACTGCTGGCATGGCAAGTGGTATGTTGACCGGATGTGGGCCAGGTCTGGCAATGATGGCACCGCTTCTGTGGTGGCATGCCACTAGTGGGCCGATTGTATGCGAGCTGGCCCTGGCAAACCAGATCTGAGCCACAACAGGGCCGTCATTCTTTATGTATGTGGGCCAAAATTGGGCCGTAAAAGTGCATTATTTAGGCCAGACCAATTTTGCTATTTGGGGTTAAGATTCACGCTATGTGGCGCTGGTTACCATCTCTACTAGCCGCTCTGGAGAGGGAAAACCATAACTGCGGGAATTCAGTTTTCCACATAGGCTTTAAAATCCGACGTACTCAGGAGGCCCTGTTTAAATGATCACATCACAGCCTGAAATCAAGCATCCAGTTACCATAAGACACAAAGCAAACAAATCAGCAATACGACAAATGTTAAATATAACTGTTTATTCACGTAAGTACGTATCCCTGACCTTTCGATGCGTAAAAGCTTCGCACGTCGAAATTCAGTCCTGAATAAGCGCTGTGGTGTCATTCTTACAGTTAAGGCCGCCTATTTGTAACAAAATTTAGTTCATTGGCTCCCAATCGGTTTGAAAAAAGCGAAAATATACCCCTTCGACAAACTCAATAGTTTTATACAGCTGGCTGTACTTACTGTCAGCTGGTGGTCTTTTGATTCCCCGGTGGCTTTCATAACTTCAGCGACAGGAGCGCACTGATCCACATTAATAAGTGACCTCCACAACAATCAAGCTGACCATCCGTCACCGGTCCAAATCTGAAAGCTTCGTAATGTCATACACTGTAAGCAAGTTGCCCGTCCAGTGGGGTACAATTAACTTTCTCCCTTTAGCAGCTGCGCTTCCATTTAAAACAGCAACAGCAATTCGAAAACTCGTCACATTTTTACATTTGCAGCAAATCCTTGAAAACGAGCGCATCAGATATATTGATGATTAACCAAGTAGTTAAATGCATTAATGATATTGTATTCGTATCCATGACGCTTGGCTAGCAACGCTTTCAGCATACGCCTGGCAAACACAGCTCGCGTCTGGCCGCAGATGGCAGGTGCGTCCCTGCGGAGCGCTGGCCTCGAGCCGTGTTGTTTCCAGATCGCCTTAGAGACCCGCGCTGAACTGCACACAAAAGCATTCCTCATGGGCTCAAATAGCCCAGTCGCTCGATCCTAATGCCCCGTCAACGCTTTTTTTTCCGACTCCAGGTGACTCACTGTGCCATCTGCCGGCAGCCAAGCGGGCAGGCAGTATAGTAGATTACTTACACATTTGTAACACCTGTTTTTGTTTTATTTTCACTCATCAGGGCCAGTGATTCCCATACTCTGTCGTCCTGGGTCAAAACACTTTTGCAAGCTCAGAGTTTTATCCGATTTTTTTTTTTTTTTTTTACATGTTGTTTTTCATGAGCTGAAGGATTAGCTACTCCCTTGAAATAAAACGAGAAAAGCTATGCGCGCTTTAGCTCCTTTGGGCATACAAATACATTTCTGGCTTTAGTGTGGACTAAGAGGGCAAGTAGTCCCTCTAAACAGTAAGATTGAAAGGATATCTATTTGAATTCATACACAGATCGTTTAAAATTTTTCATTTTGGTGATTAACAGCCTATAAAAACTTAGAGCTTAAACACAAACTGGCAAAGCGTGAAATATGTTTCAATAATGTACTAAATACATCGAGCTAAATGTACTGCAACAAAGCACTGGTCTTGTCATTAGCTATGTTTCCATCCACTTGCCAATCGAACTATCCAAAAATATCGCCAAAAATATTCATGAGAAAAAAGCAGGTGAAAATGCGTTTCCATCTAACGGGATTAAAGCGAATAAAAAGTTGTGCGTAATGACGTCACATGCTGTTATGCGATCAAATTGGTGTATCGAATGGATTTCTGACATTTTAAGCTGTTTCCATTCATTTTCGCACTGAATCGCAGAACCTTCAAGTGAACAAAAGTAGTGTGTTGGCCGACTAATTTAGCTAGTAAGCCTAAATGGATCGCGTCTATCAACAAATGATGATAATTGCACAAGTTGTACGTGCTTATGTGCCAGCTATTAGCAACATAGCAAACCATTATCAGAAGGCAACGACGGCATCAAAACACCGTCACGATGCAGTAGCAGATTTATTCGGCAAATAACGTTTCCATAAGCATTTATTGCATAAGCCTTTTACCGATCAAGAGAAAATCCGATCAGATCAACCGTATAAACTTTGTGTCGATATTCTTGAAATCAAGTCGAATTTCACCGTTTCCATGAAGCATTTTTAATTCGATATGACTTAATTCGCATAAGAACGTGTGGATGGAAACATGGCAATTGTCTCAAGGTCATTGAGGGTCATTCTCAGGAGGGGTAACGCTGGCGAGATAAGCAGGCAGGATTTCCCATGACTCTCGTGCAGTCCTTGTGCGAAACTGAAGTGGCACTTCAAGGCTGCTCAGCTCGCGGCGAGGAATGCGGCCAATATGCGCGGTCCTGAGCCCTGCTCTGAGGCGATACTCGCTCACCAATCCTCTGAGTCAGGTTTTTTTTTTTTTTAATAAAACACAGAATCCATTAAAAAAAATTTATCATGACGGATTCGTCTGAAAATCGTGCCAAAGTATTCCTCCATTCCTCCAGAATGCTTTTCATCTCAGGAGGCACCGTTACACCTGGGGCCTATCACAGATCAAGATTTTATTCAATTCAATAATCCAGCAATCTCGCTAATTTTGCTTTGCGAAACGGTTTGCTACTGTTTATGGCCGGCTTTTAATTGACTGAAGTCGAGGGCCCATTTATCACCGACAGAGGGCACTGCAGTCCTCGGTGCAAAAATGTGGTTTTATTCACATAATTATGAATCATCACACCCGTTTATTTGTGACACTGGGGAAGAGGTGTGTGGAACAGGAACTGGCAGGAACACACTCCATACAGTTCACGCACACACACACACACAAACAAACATGCACACATGCGTACACACACATGCACACAGGCGAACACACACACGCACGCGTGCACACACACACACATACACACACACACACAAGGGCAATTTAAGGACAAGTACACCTAGGCACAACAAAAATAAAGGCCTTGTTAAAATATATTGGTATTTTATTTTACACATTTACTTTTCTCATGAAGGACTTTTCAAGAGTAAGCACCTCCACCTTTAGACTGTCTGCATAGTGTCACGTAATTATCACACACACTGAGCTTTCGTTTGTTCTCTCAAAAGCACCCTTTTCCTGAAAAATCCAGAAGTAATCAAAACCTAATGAGACTACTATCCCCGCAAATAAGAGGTCAAGTTTAATAGAGATTAAGTTTGACTTTTACGAGTTTCAAACTGAGCCAGAGGTAATGTGCACAGTGCAGGGTACATATTACACACGACACTGTGTAACCATCCATGCAATACAGCATATAGACCAGTCATCTATCAATAAATTCCCTCCCACTCAAGGAGAGATTTGGGAGTGTTACGGGGAGAACTGGTCAACATAGAGAACTTTAAAATAATGACTGGCCTTCAAACACTTGTACACTGCAGCAAATTACACATTAGAGAGTGATTAAAATAGATAAAAAATAGATCATACTGATGTACTCACATACTCACAGTGATTGAATAGTGTCTGCCAGAAAGTTTCAGCTTTTCAAGGGAAAGTAACTCAACTGCACCTTTGGCTTAGGGTCTAACTACACTTGCCTGCGATTCCCAAAAGACTTGGCACTGCAGAGACAAGCTTTCCTCACTTACATGCTGCAGAAAGAGGGAGGCAGTGATTGTCTCTGTAGTTTTGGCACATGTCTGGTGCTGACCAGGTTGGGCAGAAACAGCCTTCTTCTCTGTTCCTGCTCTGCATTATCTCAAAACCCCAGATTCTGCCCAATAAGCAGTTCCTTCTTTTTCAAAGGAGAGGTCAAGTAAGGCAGTGATCTCCTGCTACATAGCTCTACAGTTTTTCATCATACACTGAGCAGACATTCATTTGCCCGGACCAATCTATAATGCTACACCAACCCACCAGTTCCTTTGATGGAAGATGTTGCATATTAAATTCTGGCTAGCAACACTGATAAGACACTGAAGTGGCAAGCGGGCCATGCCTAATTGCCATTAAGACATAATTATACAACTTGCAAAATAAAGATTTTCATGGTCTTAATTATGATGAGGCAGGAAAACTTGATTTATGAAGATATTTGGAATGTGCACAAATTTTTAATACAAGCAAAAGAGTCGAATCCATAAATAATTGATGCGAAACAAAAACAATTGAGTGTTACTGAGGTTTCTTGACGTCCAGAGGTCTTGCTAAATGCGCAAAGGTTTCTGCACATCCGGTATATAGACTTCGAAAAGAATAAAACATGATCGGCACTTGATAACACAGGGAAGCTGGGCCGAAGGATGAGAATTTACATGTCGTTGAAGTAACAGGAATCCCAAAAAGCATTGTTCATGGAACCCGTGTTTATTTCTGAGATAAGTAATGCATTCTGGATTGAGGTCACGTCAACTTTCTGAGAATGCAGATCATTCAGATACCACGAAAGTATGCTTATCTGAGTTTTTAGAGGGGTTACAGGGGTTGCGAAGGGTTAATAAGGTCCAGTGATTCTGGGGTATTTTCGCATGTTTGATTCGGTTTGATTGCCTGTCAAAAAGTAAGCTCCGCCTGTTCCGGATGTAATCCTGCCCTTTTCCGGATGTAATCCTACTGTTCCTTCAGTCTTATTAGCTTGTGATTTCATTTGCTGTTTTGCGAACACGCTGTTTGGATGTCTTTCTTATCAACGTCAGCCGTTGGTTATAAACTGGGCGTTCTTTCTTCACCTCGGCGCCGGCCCACCCCGCCTTGCGATTTGTTTGGTTTGTGTTTTCGCTGGTTTTTCCGATCGGATCAATTATTTGGACCAACGGCAGCTTGAAACATTGGCTAACGTGTGACCGCACAAGGTAGCCTGCTGACAGTTAGCGTGTTAGCCATCCCAGCCTATCCACAGACATATATGCAGGTGCTGGCAGCCTGGCGCTGGCTCTCTCGCAGGTGAATGATACTGAACGCATCGGGTGACCGGGATGTGATTGTGTTCCATAGCTTACTTAGCCTGACATAGGATGTGATCAAATTTCTATGCAACTACGAAGGTTGAATAATTGATTTGCATATAACGAGCTAATTTGATGTCATTTGCGGTTATCAAGAGGTTAGCCGCTCGCTAACTGTAGCATTAATGCGATCGCATTAGCCAGCTGCTGATGTGAACTTACTCATAAATCTGCGCCGACAGCGTATTGCTTGGAAAAGTGTGAATGTTGGGCTGTTTATCCAGCTCATTATTAGGGCTGGTTAACGTTAGGTAGCCATCGTTTGCCGGTGTTACGGATCAACGGGTTTCCCTGTTAATGGTGACCTTTGTTTACAAAAGGCGGGTCTTTTTCGCAGCCGCAGAAGATTTTACGCTGGCTTTAGCTGTCCCTGCAAATGCCTTAACAATTACAATCCTATTTTACTTGTTATCTATCCATCCGATTCAAGTATTTCATTGATTGTTGACAGTTGTGAAGCCGTGATGACAATTTAAAAATCAAGTTTAATCTTCTTGCTCTTCAAAGTAAAAAAAATAAATAAATAAATAAAGAAATGTCACCTCACCCTGGATTGGACACCGATATATGATGTAAAAATACACATGCCCGGCGGGTTAACCCGCTAGGCCAGGGCCAATCAACATTATCCTGTAAGGGCCAGTGTGGGTGCAGGCTTTCATTCCAACCAAGCACTTACACACATGATGCTACTAATCAAGCTCTTTATCAAATACTCTTGGGGTTGATAGTAGTATCAGGTGTTTAAGTGCTTGGTTGGAATGAAAGCTGCACCCTCACCGGCCCTTTCTGGATAATGTTGAATAGCCTTGCGCTAGGCCGTCGCGACGATAGACAATCCAAGTACACTGCATAGGTCAAACAGAAACAACCGGACATACATTTCTTGGTTGAAAACACCTCGGCTGGATTAACTTGTGATCATTGTTACCGCAGAGATAGTACCTGAACCTGAGTTTGTTGCGCCTCTGAAGTCGAACATTTTAGGTTTTTGTTGATAAGAATCTAATTGGCTGATGCTTTTTTTAAATATATTGAATTTATTTTGTTATTAACAGGTCAAAACAAATTCAGTTTATGGGATTATCCCCACCGTCTGAAAACTGACGATAGGAACCGTGTCCTATCAGGTTACCCCTTTTCAATATAATCTGTAAGTAACCAGCCATTATAAATACATAACCAGCCAAAACAAAGTTGATGCATTATGTATTTAAGATGTTTTATAGATTAAGCAGAAACAACCTGATATTAATTTGCCGGTGGAAAGCACCTAGGCTAGATTAATTTGTGACCACTGTTATCGCAGTGGCAGTTGCTACGGGTACGGCAGTTTTCCAGTGCATTTCAATGTAGAGAGGTACGGCAGTCCCCATTTCAAACCCTGCCCTAACCTAACCTAACCCTGACCCTGACCCCTAATCTAACCCTTCCCCTAACCATAATTCCTAATCCTTATCCTAATCCCTTCAAATCGACTGCTGTACCAATAAAAACGGCCGTATCTGTAGACACTGCGTTTTGCAGTGATTACAGCGCAACCTCAGCGTGTTGCGCCTCTGAAGTCAAACACTTAGTTGGGAAGAGTCTTGTTGAGTTACCCCTTTATAGCAGATTTAATTTTATGGTTAACTAACCAAAAAAAAAAAAAAAAAAACATGTACAATGTTGTCATAATTTATAACTGAGTTTATTTTAGACTAAAGTAATTGTTTTAATGACTTTTCGCATCCCCTCCCATCTCCGCCCTGCTGAAAACGGAATCGTAAACCTAAAATGTTCAACTTCAGAGGCGCGACAAACTCAGGTTCAGGTACTATCTCTGCGGTAACAATGGTCACAAGGTAATCCAGCCGAGGTGTTTTCAACCAAGAAATTTATGTCCGGTTGTTTCTGTTTGAACTATGCAGTGTACTTGCATCATTTGGCATTTGTGATGTTGCGATGGCCTAGCGGGTTAACCCTCCATACCTGTGTATTTTTTACATCATATATCGGTATTGAATCCTCGGTGAGGTTTCATTTCTTTTTTTGTTATTTTTTACTTTGAAGAGCAAGAAGATTAAACTCGTTTTTTAAATTGTCATCACGGCAAAACAACTGTCAACAATCAATGAAATACTTGAATCGGATGGAAAGATAACAAGTAAAATAGGATTGTAATTGTTAAGGCATTTGCACGGACAGCTAAGGCCAGCGGAAAATCTTCTGCTGCTGTGAGAAAGACCCGACTTCTGTAAAGGCTTTTCCACTACATGGTACCGGCTCTACCCTACTCGCCTTTTTTGCTTTTCCATTAGGAAAAAGTACCTAGTACTTGGTACCTGGTACCACTTTTTCTGGTACCTGCTCTCCTGGGGTTCCAAAAACAGCCGACTGGGTACTAGTGGTAGGTACTAAATTGTGACGTGACAACATTGCTGCCCACTGATTGGTCAGAGAGAATCGTCACTGCGAAAGACGACTCCGTAGTCGACCTCGGGACATCTCAGTTGAGTTAGATTGACGAGTCTCAAGATTGTCGTAGTTATTATGATAATCGACTTATTTTGTTTTAGGCTACTTATTCGATATACTGTGCGTTGCCTTACCTTTCAAACACGGTTTCGCTTGTTCACCAAAGCTGCTACATTCATGAAATGCGTTTCTCTTAGCTTGTGACCCCGTTCGTGGCAAAATTAAGTGACGGGGTTGTGTCCAGTTATGTTCCCCCAATTCCCCTTGAGAAAGTTATGTAATGCTACCCCCGTTTAAAGAAAATCGCGCAGGAAAATAACTATACGGGTGTTGACGAATCATTTTTCTCTTGAAGTTTAGTTATCACAGATGAGATGAGGCATCATAAAGTGATGAATTCTGATTCTCTGTCCTCTCCTGCTATTTGCGGATCTGCAATGTGGAACTGCTCTGCAATGATCACTTAATTATCCCTGGTTTTAACCATTCCTTTGTTTTCCGTTAAATTGAAGTGTACATTCGCTCTCCATGCCTTTTACGGATATCATTGCTTCACGTTGTTAGGTGGTACATTAATGTGTTACTGACTCGGACATGACAATGTCAAACAGAAAATACATTTAAACACTCGCCGGA